>OU015752.1:122382059-122403305 GCA_907169655.1 Acomys percivali | reverse complement strand
CTCTGTCTTTGTCTCTGTCTGTGTCTCTGTATCTCTCTCTGTCTCTCGCTCTGTCTCTATGTGTCTCTGTCTCTCTGTCTCTGTCTGTCTGTCTCTCTCTCTCTTTCTCTCTCTCTCTCTCTCTCTCTCCCACATAAAACCAGAAAGAATTACTTTAATCAGAAGCCACAGCCACTCTTTATCTTTGCATGAGATCCCTGGGGGCAGGCAGGCAGGCATTCGTTTTACTTTAGCCCATCTAGGGTCTCAGTTTCTTGTCCCTGGGGCAAGAAGACAAAGGAGGTCCCAGGTCTTCTCATACTGTTGGTACCACCAAAGTAGATGACGTTTGAGCTCTTGACATGATTGTTTTCACACACCAGGAGCCAGCCCATCCTTCCCATGGTCTTGTCTTCAACTTTGTAGCACTCTTAGCCCTGCTACCACATCTAGATTCTCTTAAGCCCTTGTGTGTCCAACATGGACTCCTCACTGCATCCAGAGTTCAAATAGTAAGCTTCATGTCAAACTTCTTCCTAGCCCTTTAGCCATTTGCATCCCTTTCTTGGAGCTTGGGACATCCCTGACGGAGCTCCTTGCACCTGGGTTCCACCTTCTTGACACTCCAGGGTCTGGCTAGACCAGAAAGTAGGCAGCTGCTGTTCACAGCTGTAGAGGAAGGTCGGGTTCCTAGTCTGGGCAGGCTCAGGAAGGAGGGGCCAGGCATGTGGAAAATAAATAGTCTTTAAACCCAATTCCCAATGGGGCTATGCCAAACAGGCTTGCATTAAACTTGGACTCTTCAGGTGGCTTTTGTTCTGGGTACCACTCCTCCCTGAGAGCAGGTGAAAATGCTTGGTGCTGCTGAGCTTTCCTCTCTCATCAGACCCTAGGTTGCACACCTACTCAAGGCTCTCAGTGGATGATGTCCAGGCTCTGATCTGTGAGTTTATGGGGTTCCAACCAGGAAAATACATTCCCAATTATTTCCCCTGAGCCTGGGCCTGGCAGAGAATCCAAGACTTACGGGAGTTTGCATCCCTATGGCTGGTTGCGGTCACCTATGATGGGGGTAGTCCTCCTATCCCTTCCACCTTTGGCACACACACAGATTCCAGCATGGAGGTGGTCCAGAGGGTCTCACCTGAATGTCAGTTACAGAGTAGCCTGAGTCTGCTCTGTGATGGGGTTCTGTTGAGGGACTGGAACTGCCAGGGTTTGGACAAGTTCGATCTTGTCTCTCAGAGCTGGAAGATGCTTGAGGGAACTAAGAGAGGCTTTGGGTCATACTTCCTGATTATGGGGAATATGTAGAATATATATATATATATATATATATATATATATATATATATATATTAGATGGCACCTAAGGAATGTTGTGCTCTGAATTTCACACCCATGAGCACACACACATTCCTCCTACTGAGGGAGGGATTATTCTTGGGTGAAGAGGGGGCCCAGGACATATTTATCCTTCAAAGTGCATGTCCTAGCCAAGCATGTCAGCCCAGCCTGGCCTGCATTGGATGCTAGATAAGATAACCAGGGCAGGGTCCTCATCTACTCCTCAGCTTGAAGCCTATCAGGGAGGCGGGCCCCAATGCAGCATTCTTCAGTCGGGAAGCAAGTCTATTAGTCAATCAACTGACAAGAATCTAGTGCCTACCACATGCCAGGTTTGCTGGTAAGAGCTGAGGAGTGAGAATTCCAGGTGCAGGGCAATGGTATAGAGTTTGGGGGAGAAACAGGAAACACTGAAGTTAATAAACTAAACACATTCCAAGCCATGGAGCCACAGAGAAATGTGTATTTAGATCAAGAGGCCTCAGGATAGACAAGGCGGCTCAGCAAGGAAAGGCAACTGCCTTTTAAGTCTGATGACCTCAGTTTAATCCTTGGCACCCAGATGGCGAGAAATAGCTCCCACATGATGTCCTCTGACCTCCACAAGCACACTGAAACACACACACACACACACACACACACACACACACACACACTGAAACACACACATACACACAGATAGATGAAAAATAGAAGATAGATAGTAGATGATAGATTGATAGATAGTAAATGATAGATGATAGATAGATGGATAGATAGATAGATAGATAGATAGATAGATAGATAGATAGATAGATAAAGTGGCCTCTGCTCACTCACCCTTAGAGACTACCTTACCCAAGGGGCTCACTCTGGGGACATCGAGGTTCAAAGAAGTGCACATTAGATTCATCTAGCTTGAGGGCTTGGTGCCCTTATCCTGCCCTAGGCCTCTGCCTCCTGCCTGCCATGCCTTGTGCTCCAGCCTAAGCCTCTCCTGGACACAGTGCGTGGAGGACAGGAAGCTCCATGCAGCTCCCCAGTACCTCCTCAGGGCACCTCCCTAAAATACAAAGAAATTGGGTTTGCGTTCTTGGCTGCCATCACCCATATCCCTGTCCCATCGTGCTCCCAGCTAGGGACACATTGGCTGGATCTATGGTTTCTGGAGATTCTCTTGGGGTCCTGGTGAGATTGTTCTGAACACTTAAAATTACTGCCCTGAGCAGAAGATGCATCTAGAAAACAGGTTTCTCTATACTCTGCATGACTGGTTTTCTAGGGGAAAAGACAATTTGCTTTAAAAGTGGGAATTGGCAATGCCCAAAGGGCCGCAGGACATCAGGAGCTGGCAGGACTAGCCCCACTGTTCTTTCCCTCTGGCCCTTCTTAATCTGCCCGGCTTGCTGTGAGGGGAGGGGCTATAAGCTAAGGCTAAGCCTTGGCACTCATTTTGTACCTTCCTAGCTCCTGGAACAGAAACAGCTTGAAGCTGCTGGGTTCCCTTTAGCTGTGACTCACAGGATGGGGGTGGGGAATAGGGCTGCCCACAGGCTTCTGTCACCTGCCACTGACAGCACCCCCTAGATGAGGGGTGTTCTGGCTGGCTCCTATGGACCCCACATCTTACTTCAGCTGTGGTTTCATCCAGCGCTGTGGGTTTCCAAACTCCAGTCAAGGGGGACAGGAGATTCTTCATTCCTGGTCTGGGGATACCAGATCGTTCCTCTTCTCTCTCAGTGAAGGAGTACGGCTGTCTTTGCACAAAGGAGAGTAGGAGTGACCACTGGCTCCTTGGGACTCAGGAGCGCTGAGGACCCCCCACCCCCACCCTCACCCCCACTCTTGGTCAGGATGGCTGGCTGTCCCCCACTCTTGGTTCACGATGGCTGGCTGTCCCTCTTCCCAGGGCTTGCTTCTCCAGCCACAGCTTCTCCTGCACCTGCCTTCTTACTCAGGGCCTATGTGGGAGCTAATCCTTGTGTTCATTATGTGACCCCCCCTCCTCTGCCTCTCTTCTTTCATTAGAGACAAGAGAGCTAATTACCACCCCTCAGAGGCCCAGCTACAGGCCATTTAGAACTGACACAACCCTTGAAATGATTTAAAAATCCCATTTCCTTGCAATGAAACGGGCCACCCTTCCCTCCTCATTAAGGCTAATTACTAAACGGTTCCAATGCAAGGAGGAGCCTTGCTCTCGCCCTCTGCCCAACTCCACTTCAGGAACTGGTTCCCCACAGAACCTTTCTGGGCAACAGTGGAGGCTCTTCCCTATCTTGACTGGATTTGAAAAACTTACCACTCCACTCCCCAACACCCTATCAAAGCCCTGAAAGCGAAGGCAGGACGGAACAGGCAAGATGGAGTCAGACTGGTGGAGTCTGGAGGAGGAGACTGGAGGAGGAGAGGAGAGATCTGTATGGGGAGGGGACACCAGCACCTCTGAAGCTTGTTGCAAAGCTGCTGACTCCAGAACAAAACAAGAACATGTTGCACCCAGAGGGAAACTCAGTCAAGGCCTGCATGCTCCGTGGAGCTCTCCGTGGTGCTAGATTTTCCCGGAAAAACCTTAGTGCGAGAGTGGGGACTCTGGGCCTAGAAGCGGGGGAGGGGGGGGGGGAAACTCTGCCATTAATGCTGCTGCTGTGACTACTATTACTGCTGCTGCTGCTGCTGCTGCTGCTGCTGCTACTACTACTACTACTACTACTACTACTAATCATCATCATCATCATCATCATCATCATCATCATCAGAGTTCTGTCACTTTTCCTAGGGAGATATGAAAAAAATGTCAATTCACCCTAGATGGGACACACCAAAAAAATTATTTCACCTAAGTCTATATTGGGGGAACCAGTGGATTTATTGGAGCTCTTTACAGGAAAAGGAGTGACTTAAATGGAGCAGCATCTTTGAAAAGCACACCCCATCATGGCTGGTGGCTCACAAAAGCTGCATCCCTGAAGCACCTTGCACAACTGATGGGCGGCGGCAGCAAAGGGTCTTCTCTTCCCGGCAACTGTTTACTGCTCTTATAACCTTGTGAAGCTTGAGACTTTCTTAGCTACCTGGGCTTCCGCCTTGTGAGCCTGCCCACCCCCAACTCCCCCAACTCCCTGCTGAATCCAGGAGGAAACCTTTCACGTCAGAGGACGTAGTTACTAAACAACAAATTAATAAAGAAGAACTGCATTCTTTTTTTTTCTAGGCAGTGTTTGGTGTAGCTTGGGCTGCTTAAACTCATTAGGTAGCCAAGGATGACTTTGAACTTCTGTCTCTACCTCCTGAGTACACAGTTTGTGCAGTACTGGGATCAAACTCAGGGCTTTATGAATGCTAAGCAAAAGCACCACCGCTCTCAGCTTATACCTCATTCTTAATGTCAGTTTAAATGTGTTTACTTCCTAATGTTTGTTCTTTGAGCCTAGAGTTTCTAACTTAGGCTCTGAACTCTGTCTGGCTCTGCTTTTCTGGATTTATTGAGGACCCAGAGACACGGTCCCGAAGGCTATTCTCTGGACATATATTAGAAGCCTTTTATTTGCTTCCCAAGGGACACATGGCGTGAACTGCCCCTGCATGCCTTCCTTCCCATCCTGTCAGTGGGATATGCACATTACTGTTTAGCTCATAAATGAGCTCTGTGTGGAAGGGCAATAAAGTAAGGCGGAGTGATGTCACCTGCTCTGTTGGAGTTTCTGTAGTGAATATATTTCCCAGGGTGCACTTAGGCCAAACAAGAATCAGACTCTACCTCTCGCTGTGGTTGTTCCTGCTGACCTCAGCAGCAGAGGCATTTAAAAGAGTGAGGTACTGTATTTTAAGTCTTTCTCTGGGTACTGTACTCTAAGTCCTTGTCTGGACTCTATCAGTCCCGTCCACATTGAAGCTTTGCCGTCTGGTGCTTGAAAAGCAGATGTCTGGGCAACCGGGAAAACCCTATGTGGAGGAAGAAGCACCCATTTCAGAATTGCCAAATGTATATTCCAGGCTCCTGTCTCCGTGTGGGTAACATCCAGATCTCCACAACTCCTACCTCCACCCAGTCTAAGCACACCCCACTTCTCGGGTTCCCACCTTCTGTTTCATCCAGTCGAGACTGAGGATGCCCTCATGTCTCCAGCTGCTGTACCCATCTCCTTTGGTATCTTCTGCCGCAGGAGCCAGCCCTCCTTCAGAACTCTCATGACACTCTTCCCATGCCCCCCACTCACTGTGGCAGTGGTCCACATCTGTATAGCTTACCTTTGTGTCACCGTGACGATCACAATGCCTAGCAGAAACAACTGTAAGGAGGGAACGCTTGTTTCGGCTCATGGTTTCAGCCCACCATGGAAACAACTGCAGTATGGCAGTATCACTAAGGGCACATAGCTGTCCACACAGTCGGGAACTAGAGTCCAGGTATCACCTTCAGCATCCACCCCTAATGACTCACTTCCGCCACTCAGGTCCCACAGCCTCCCCAAAATAGTGCCACCAGGGAAACAGCTACCCAAAAGTGAATCTATAAGGAATACTTCAGCTCTGAACTATGACAGCATCCAATACGCCACAGAGGCCTCCTTCCCAGGAAGCTGACGTCGATTTTCTCCTGGCACTGCCTACCCACACGGCAGTTTGTGGTACCTTTCACCTCTAGAATGGGAAAGCAGCCCCCCAAGAAGAGTGACTGAAGCAGAAAACAGTGAGGGGGTTTAATTCATCCTCCCTCTGTTACCCATCCCTCCATCCTGCCTTCCATCCATCTTTTTTAATCTAACCAGTGTCTAACAAAGGTTAAGAGAGACTGCAAAAGATAAATGAGGCCAAGGCCCCTTCCCACAAAAAAAACTGTCACAGAGAAGAAGAGAGTCAGGAGGAACCAGTCCGTAGAAACACTATAGCTCACTGTGTTTGGAGCAGGAGCTGAGGAAGGGAGGACTGGGGTGGGTGGGGGGGACCAGCACTCCAGGAGGAGCACAGGTGGGTGAGCTTATCAGGCGGCAGGTAGAGGCACAGAGGTGGGAGAGACTGAGGCCCATAGATTGGCATGCTTGTGGCCCAGAGGCCCCAGAGGGGATTTGCAAAGCTGATAACAGAGGCTCTCATGCCAGGCCAGGGAGATAGACCTTCATCCACAAGTCAACAAGGAAATAGCAAAGCCTCTCTCTCTCTCTCTCTCTCTCTCTCTCTCTCTCTCTCTCTCTCTCTCTCTCTCTCTCTCTCTCTCTCTTTAACAGAACAAGGAGGACATGATCAGATCTGTACTCTTTGAGATGTCATTCATAGATGACATCAAGGCCACTTGGAGGGAGTCTAGGTGGGGGTGAGGGGGGGAACAGAGTAGACATCAGCCTTGGAGACACCATTTCTATCAAGTTAAGGGATGGGTGTTGTATAAGTTCCTTTTCATGAACCCCTGATGGACATTTTTTGTGTTTTGTTTTTCACAAATAGCATTTGAGGCAAGGGCTCTCTTCACATAACTTAGGCAAGTCCCGAACTTTCTCTATATTCTGGCCTGGTCTTGAAGTTTCAGTCCCCCTGCCTCAGTGTCTTGAGTGCTGGGACTACAAGCAGCAGCACTCTTTTTTTTGGAAGGGAGTGGGGATTGAGACAAAGTCTCTTGTAGCCCAGACTGGCCTTCAACTAGTTATGTAGCTAGGGATGCCCTTGAACTCCCGACTCTCCCGGATTCTACTAATTCACCCCCATCACCACCTTGGTTTACTTTTATTTGGTCTTATATCCATCAAAAATCTTACTACACCTTCTCTGGGATGTCAGATGGCAGGTGCTCCCGTTCAACTAGAGTCCCTCAGGTCTACTTTTCCACTGTTCAGAAAATTACCCACCAGAGATTTCAGACACTCTTCTCTCCTCAGGTACCTCTCACTCCAGAGAATAAAATTAGGAAAGGTTCATACTGGGCAGATGACTTTTATCAAGTGAAATGAGCTGAGGTTCTCTTTTCAGTCCCTAGCAAGGCATTTGGGACTTACTGGAAGCTGAGAGTGATGTCGGTACCCCCAAATGGTGAAGATGGATATCCTCTAAGAATACAGGATCCAACTGCAACCAAAACAGCATCAGAAATGAGAAAAGTCTGGAGTGATGGCACCTGCCTACCATCCTGTCACTCAAGAGTCTAAGGCCAGAGGATCATATATGCAAGCCAATCCTGGGCTGTGCAGAGAGATTCTATTTAAAGGAAGGAAAGGAGGGAGGGAGGGAAGGAGGGAGGGGAGGAAGGAAGGAGGGACAGACAGAGGAAGGAAGGAGACAAACAGTTCAGCCATACCACGTAGTGTTTATAGGACAACTAGGAGGAACATGCATCTCTCTTGAGACCTCGTTGCCTGAGGAGAGGAGCCACATCCATGCTGATGGTAGCTCAGGCTGGAGCCCAGCTGTGAGCCCAATCCAGTCAGCTAATGGGTCAACTCGCAGCCAGAAACTGTCTTTCTCTAGACCCAAGGTATCAGCCAGGGGAGGGCATGAAAAGCAGGTTCTGGAGGTGGTACATGCATACCAACACTCCTTATTCCAAGGCAGAGCCTGACCAGGGCTAAAAGAACCATAACATCTCCTTTTCCACATCATCTGCCTTGAATGAAGCTCCTCTTCAAGAATAGTGTGTGTGTTTAAGCACTGAGCCATCTCTCCAGCCCTCACAAGATGTTACGTCTCATTTTCTGTCCTGAAAGTTTGCATACACCCTTGCATTCCAGTTTATATCATTTCTAAAGTTATGTGGAGAGCAGGGACTGACTCTGACATGAACTCTGGTGCCCTATATTTGACCACCTCCCCTTGGTGGGGAGGCCTGATGGCACTCAAAGAGAGAATAAGCAGGCTACCAAGATGAGACTGGATAGCCTATGACCATATAGTGGGGGAGGAGTTCCCCCTCAGTCATAGACCTAGGGAGGGGAATAGGGTGAAAGTAAGAGGGAGGGAGGAATGGGAGGATACAAGTGATGGGATAACAATTGAGTTGTAATCTGAATAAATTAATAAACTTAAAATAAAAAAGTGCTCTAATCACCATAGTGCTCAACAGGATTTCCCAGAAAGGGAAACTGCCAGCACCCCAGAAGTTTCCAGTGACCTCTCCAAGATTCTACCTGTTAAAAGTGACGTATATCCTGCCTGCATCACAATATATGTCCAAAACCTTGAGTTCCTTCCCCATGAGTTAACTGTTACTTGGACACACCTGTGCCATTCTGGGCCACGGGCACATCCCAGCAGTGCAGGATTGCCCCAGCTGGAGTAGCATAAGACCTTCTGCTCAGTTTTCCTAACAGCTTCACTGACTGGGAACTAACATGCCACCGTCCACACATTACAGTTGTCAAGAAAGTGACTTATGACTTGCCACACCTCCAGCCTCTGTAAGTAAACTGTAGATTTAAGACACCCTAGGGCCTGGTGTTCTGGAGGAAGGGGCCAGAGATGTGCTTTCTGGAACCTAGGGTGCCCTGTCTAGTGAGAATATTCCTGTGGAAGGATGGGAGAACATTGATTAGGGAACTGGGGGGAGCTTAAATCACACTGATTCCAAGAACCGGGTCAAAGGAATAAGCAGAGGACTCCAGGTAGCTGGGTTAGGGTGGCTGCTGGTCAGCTGGTCAGCAGATGTCCTCACCAAGGAACCAGCTCCTTGGAGGCGATCTGGAGTCCTCTGAACTGAATGTGATCTTTGGCTCCCCAAGTCTATGACGGGACACTTCTATACACTGGCAGCAGAGACTGGGGCAGCCAGTTCTCTTAGTGTGGCCAGTTGACTCTGGGCAGGTAGCTGCCCCCACCCCCACCACACCACTCTTGTAAGAAACTAGAAGCAATGTCCTCTAAAGATCCAACATGTGATCCAGCCATAGTGTCTTATGTCTTTAATCCCAGGAGGCAGAGGCAGGTGGGTCTCTGTGAGTTTGAGGCCAGCCTGGTCTACAGAGTGAGTTCTAGGACAGCCATGGCTGCTACACAGAGAAACCCCATCTTGAAAAACAAAACAAACAAAGACCCAAGATGTGGTTTGTGATGCCCAAAGGAGTCCCCACAGGAGGCACCCCACTATGTCACATCAACAGAAAGGCAAAGCAGGCTTCAAAGGTTCCTGAGCTGCTTGGAAGGAGACCTCTCCCCATGCTAACTAGAGGATGGCTATAGTTGCTATCTGAGAGCCATCTCTTATGCGCTGCTTAGTGATTGCTGTTTTCAACTTGACACAAGCCAGAGTCATCTAGGAAGAGGGAGTCTCAATAGAGAAAATGCCCCCGTCAGATTGGCCTGCAGGCAAGTCTGCGGCACACTTTTTTGATTAATGACAAATTGAGCAAGCCACAGACAGCAAGACAGTTAAGAAATGTTCTTCCACAGTCTCGGCTTCAGTTCCTACCCCTGGGTTCCTGTCTCCGGGTTCCTGCCGAGTTCCTGCCCTGACTTCCCCTCATGACGGACTGTAAGCGGCAAGATGCAAGCTTTTTCCTCTCCAAGCTGCTTTTGATCATAGTGTTTATCACAGCGACTCAAAGCAAACTAATACACTTGGGCCGATTCTAGAGCTGTGGGAAAACTGACGTCTTCGGCACCTCAAAGGGGGTCAGATCAAGTTATTCAAAAACCTTGAGTTGGCAAAGAGTGGGCTTGGGGGCTCCTTTTCTAAATATCAAGTCTGAATCTTGGGGGCTGTGGGTATTTTAGGGGGAGGATGGACCCTTTGCCAAGAACCTTAATGCCAACTCGGAGTGTGGGTGTGAACTGTGGGTGTGAACTGTGGGTGGCCGTGGCCTCCGTCTACTCTCCTGCATAGATCACCTCAGGCCTTGGGGAAAGGCCAGGACAGCAGAGGTGCCACGCAAGGTCCATCTGCTGTCTCGGAGCTGCTGCTCTAGGAATGCAGCCTTGGTCCCCGGTTTCCCACCAAGGAGCAGAGTAGTCTAAAGCACGGACCCCAGCACCTGCAGGCGCTGGAGTGGCTGCTACAGCTCTACATCATTTTCTTCAGGAGAATGTCCCTGCCTCAAAGACACAGTAGGAGGCTGAAAGAGGTGACAGATCAAAAGTGCCTAATGCAATGTGTGCCATATAATAGACTCAAAGTTAACACTATCCTATGTACTATTACTGTCATTGCTATTATTAGGAGAATGACATCACACAGAGAGGGAGACTGGGGATTAGAGGAAGGAGTGTTCAGACTCTTTATAAGGATCTTCATGCTGTGTGTCAGTGAACATCTCATTCCTTAAGGTGTTCAAATAGAGACTGAATGACCCTGGTCTCCATCTCTAAGGGCCACCACTCACTCTTAGCCAGCTATTTGATGTCCTTTCTACACCTTTAGGAACTATAGATTAACGAATTAAAAAAAAGTTTATGCACCATACACAACACAATTTTTTTTAAGTACACACATATTGTGAAAGGGAGAAATCTAGCTAATTAACAAATGTATTACCTCACTGGGTCCCTTCCAGGACTTTTACACCTGGAGGGAGTGTCCATGACAGTATGATGGTCTATTTGTGATACAGGAAAGGGGAGAGTTAAGTAAGGTAGCCCCACTCAATGTCCACAGTAGAGGACCCCAGAACTACTCCCTGACTCATATCTCCATGCGAAAAGCCCCCGGAATTCCCCTTTTCTGAGCACAAACAGCAGGAGAGGGACCAAAATGGGGCCAAAGAAGAGGTGGCTTAATAAAAAATCCCAATAAAGCTTTGCAGCCCCTGGTGGCCAGGGGCAGAGCCTGGGCACAAGCCTTCCATAGACCCTCCCACCAGGGGGCCCTAACTAATATTCCTGGGGTCTCTGCCTGCCCCTGGCTTCATTACCCATTCAGAAGGGGACAAGAGGTCCAACAAGGCTCCCCAATGCTGCCTGACAATATTGCCAAGCTGCCCACCCCAGCCCTACCCCAGCATGCATACTCCTCCTCCCCCACTCCAGACCCTCTGCGGAGGAATGGGTTTCGTGCAATCAGTCATTTGCCTATGGGACCAACTGGGTCAACTTATTGTGGTCACATGCCAGCTCCAGGGAGTCAGGCAACCCTGCTGTGGAATTTGGGGGGGGGGAAGACTTATTAAAGAGCAACAGAGAGGCTTGAGGTACTTGTCCCCTCCCCCAGAACAGAGAGAACCGAGATTGGTTCCAGTAGTGAAGGTTTGGGTAGATAAGGGTAGACTCCCAGGCTAGAGTCGTTTGCTAACAGAGTGCCTCCTCTGGCAATTCAGAGCTGGCCAGTGGGGCCGGCTCTCTCGCCTCATTCTTTCTCTCTACCCTCTCATAGAAAACACAATACTTTTAAGGAGTCCAGGCTGAGCAAAGCTAAGACCAGCCAGTTTGAAGACAGCTAGACAAAGGGCTGTCACAAGATTGCCAGGAGTGCCTCGGCCCTCAGCTGCCTACAAAAGGCTGGAAAAAGGAGTGCAGACTCTGCAGTTGAGCTTAAAAAGCAAACCTGTGAAACAGAGTGGTCCCCTGCTCCCCCTCCTCCAGCAGGAGCAGGAGGGGCTGAAAACATTTGTTCCAGGAGAGGATGGGGGGGGGTGTTAGAAAACCCTAAGTGCTTCTGCTTCTTCTTCTTCTTCTTTTTTTTTTTTTTTTGCCAAATCATGCAGAAGACGCTGGCAGCTGCGAAGATTCAATTATGCACAATGCGAAAAATCATTTACAAAAATAATGGCACTCGAAAAAAAATGGCCTCTCCAGAAATGGCGTGGAACAATAAATCCGTTAATTAGCTAATTAATATTCAATTGGGGTCAGTGGGCTTAATAGAACCTTTCTTGGAGACCCAAGAAATTCTAAACTGCCGCGAGGCGTCTGCCCACTGCCATTATCTCGGGCTAGCAGGTCCTTATCGGACTGCCAGCTGTCCCCAAACAATGCAGGCTCTTATCAGCTGGGGCAGCAGCCCTGGCCGCTCACTCGGGCTGCCTCCACCCAGAGGAGCATGCAGCCTCTTGGTAATTGATATATGGCTCAGCTTTGTCTAAGGCTGTTTGCTCTGCTGGTATTTAAGGCAGCAGGGACCCCCTGATTGATTGCCATTGGCCAAGTTTCTGCTGTCAATGACAACCTGTCAATGAGGGGACTAGCCAATGATGGTGGCCAACATTCTTCACGTCCCAACCATCTGGGCTAGGCCAGAGGTCTGACATGCAGCTTTGTGGCCTACTGGGTTTGGCTTGACTTTTGTTGTCCTCCTAAAGTGAAGTGTGTGTGTGTGTGTGTGTGTGTGTGTGTGTGTGTGTGTGTGTGTGTGTGTGTGTATAGAAGGCCAGCATTCCCTGCCTTGCTTTGTCATTCTTTCTTTCAGGAAAGGGAGAGCTTGGGACAGACCGTTACTACTCCAAGTGTAGCCTGAGAGCTTTAGAGAGACTACAGACGTTTGAAATTGGAGCGTATGGAGGGGAGGCTTAAGAGTCTATGTTTATATAGCTCTCTGAAGAATTCTCAAGCTGAAGTTTGAGAAGCAGTTGGAAAGATCACAGTTCAAATCCCTGGCTGTGTCTCAGGATCATTTGGGTGTGGGGAGATTACATGTATGCTCTCCTGATGTCTTGGGGCCTGCCCCTCAGTTCTGAACACCGAGAGAACTAGGATGGCTGGCAAAGAGGCAGCAATCACTGTCACAGTCATGCTTGTGGGGATCCTGTCCAGGGTGGGATGAGCTTGCATATGACCAAGGCTAGTCCCCAGATGCTTTGAGACCCATAGCAGGCTGAATCCCAGGTCATCTCCTCCATGGGATGGACCATGCAACCAGAAAGAGAGGAGAAGGAAGTAGAGGAAGCCAGGGAAGAGGCGGGACTTACAAGGATTCAAAGTACAGAGTTGGTGTGTCAGTTATTTTCCTTGTGGCTGTAAGCAAATACGTGACAGGAAGCAACTCAAGAAAGGAAGGCTTTATTCTGACTCACAGCTGGATGGCACAGCCCACCATCACGGGGAAGGCACAGCTGCAGGCGTAGGAAGCACTTGGTCACACTGGACCTATGGTCAGAAAATAGGAAAAGATGAAAGCTGGTATTCAGTTGGGGACCCCAGCCCCATGGGCTGGTGCACCTACATTTAGGGTAGACCACCTCATCTCTGTTTACCCAATGAAAGCTCTCCAGAGGTCGGTCTCCTCCTGGGTTGATTTTTGATTTTTTCAAGTTGGCAATCAACACCAACCATTATATTGAGGCTTTAGCTCCTTTACTGAGCAGGCAAGCTTCTTCAGAGGGTCACCCCCCCCCACTGCACCCCACCTCTCCTTTCATCCCGCTTGCTTATTCTCCATCAATGTCCCTTCCCAGGCCCGCTCTGAGAGGCCTTACAGTCCCCCTCCTCTGCCTAAAATCCACAGGTCTGGAGCTGTACATGCAAGTGGGCCAGCTTGTTTCTGCTCTCATATCAATAAGGAGGTCTAACCAGTGAGCTGAAGGACTGTAGGGGGGTCTGGGTTTGAGGTAGCCTAAGATGAGGCAGGTAGACATAGCTCACTCTGATGGCACCCCACTTTCTTTCAGCTGCTGGGTGGACTCCAGTCAAGCAACCAGGACAAGAAGGCAGTGATGTAAGAAGCACACACCAGGCAAAACTAGCCCACCTTAGGCTCCACGTTCCTAATGCAGCTCTGTCCATGGAGACCTCGGTGAAAGGAAAGCAGAACTGTAATCCTCTTAGAGTCACAGCCAGGCACAAGGGAGTCTGGGTATCAACAGGTGGAAGGACACAGACAGAGGAGTTATGGGAAGTTAGTGGGGCAAAGGCAGCCCAGGCAAAGCACAGCTCTCAAATCAATTCAAGCTGTTGGTCCTGGAGCCAAGCAGCTAGGACATGAGGTGAATCTAGAACGTGAGGGTTGAGGTACAGAAGTTCTTTTCCATCTCCAGGCACATACCACATGTAGCTGGCAGTCTGAATGGCACCTTGTCCAATATGAAGCCACAGCACATGCTCAACGAGCTCCTCTAGGAAGAGGTGCCACACTGCCTCCTGCTGTGTGGGAGACCTAGGAACTTCCATAGCACCCCAGGGCCTCAGGGAAGGCTTAGCCTCTTGCTAAGATGGGTGTGGGTTGAACAAATCACCAGAAAAAAAAAAAAAAAAAAGCTTGGGAAGAATAGCTGATGTTGTGGGGGCACAACCAAAGCCACCCCTGGGTTTCTGGGGTGATTCTTGGTTATAATAATTTCTAGTGAGAAGCATAACCATCTGCTAAGTAAGTAAATCATTTACTTAAGAAACCAGGGGTTGGCCGGGCCTGAATCCTGTCAAATGGGCACTTAGCTCTGGAGTTGCTCAGGCCACTCAAACATTCTCTTCTTTCTCCCACACTGGCTCATCCCTGGGATTAGCCTTCTGGACTCCTGGGTCTCTCCTTGAGCAAGTCTACTCCTTTGAACAATTTGGGTTTAGCTCATCTCACTGGATGTTGGAACTGGGCATCAATAATGTTCCCATCTGGGTTTGAGTCATGATCACATCCTCTTTACAGAGGGAATGGATGATCCTGAACGGTGAATTATTGTTTTTAAATTATCTGTAGGGCCTGATAATTGTTTATTATCAGACCTATAACTATTATTACTGCAGTATAACCCACTAGCAATCAATCAAGACACAGACACTTGTTATATTTTAAAATAGCCTTAGTTAACCTGGGGCAGGGCAGACATTAATCCTCTAAAGTATTTCCCATAGTGGGGCAGGCATGGGATCCCTGCCTCAATCCCACACCATCTGCTTCTAATAATTTCCATCAAGCTACCTTCCATCCATAATCCCATATACTTGCTAATGTTCTTCATCTGGGCCAGATTCTCCATCTGCACTGGCCATGTGCTTCTCCTTCATCTAACCCATGGCAGCCTTCCTCTCTCTCCTTGGGACCCTCTTCTCTTCCTCCTCATGTCGGTCTTTCCTCCTCCTCCTCTTCCTCCTCCTCCTCTTCTTCTTCTTCTTCTTTTTCTTCTTCTTCTTCCCAGGATTCCTCTCTCTCCTTCTTGGGACCCTTAGCCATACCTCTAGCTCCTCTATCCTGCCCAGGTGGGATGGCTTTTTATTAATTAAAAGGTGGGTCATAGAGACAGCAAGCAGTAATTAGCATCAAAATACATCAGACCATCCCCCTACACTTCCCCTTTTCCTTGTACCTACATAGGCAGCTTGCTCCAGACAAGCGGGTGCAGAGTTAAGACACCACAAGGCACTTTCCACCAGGTCCAATCTGTCCTGGTTATGTTTTAGGAGGCTCCTGGGCAAAGTGTGGGTGGGAGAGATAGTGACAGAACCCACAGCAATGAGACATCCAGACTCCCAAAAGTCAATTCTGAGAGAGGCAGAGAGTAGGCTCAAGAACTGGCTAACTTTTACAAGAGACGGAGAGTGTCAGTCACTGGACTGAGGAGGGCACTCTTGGCTGCACAGGCTTCTTAAGCCAATGGTGACAGTTGCCAGTATGGAAATGGCAGTAGACAGAAGCCCTACTACAGTTTTCAAAATCCCTACCCTGACCTTGATTCTCAGTTTCCCATATGCTCCAAATGGCTTCTTCCTTGAGCAGGATGAGGGTTGAGATTGCTCTTTTGAGGTCCCTCAGACCAGTCAGTCCACTTCACTTTTATGGGTGAAGAATGCTGAGGCTCAAAGAGCACGTGTGTGCCTGCATGTGTGTGTGTGTATGTGCGCGCGCGTGCGTTACTGCATGTGTGGAGGCCAGAGGACAAGCTTCAGGCAGCATCACCAGGTACAATGCACTTTTATGTTTGTTTTAGACAGGGTTTCTTGTTGGCCTGGAACTTACAAAATAGGCTAAGTTGGCCGACTGTCCAGCAAGCTCCAGAAGTCCACCAGTCTCCTCAGTCTGGGAATAGGGATTGCAGTCTCCTATCCCACCACATCTGTCAGCTTTGTCGCTTGTTTTTAATTGTAGGTTCTGGGGGTTGAATTCAGATCCTCATGCTAGCAGGCACTTTACTGACTGAACAATCTCCCAGGCCTGTTTCCCAAGTGTATACTACCCACATTGGGACAGGGGCAGCACAAATCTAGGAGCAGCCCTTGCTCTTCTAAGGTCAGCTTTCTGCCTGCCATCTACCCCCCCCAACAGGCACGCTCCCCTTACTGGACTGACTCCATTGTGGGGGCATCCAAGCCCGACCACCAGGGGAAAGAAAGTTTCTGTTAACCTGAAAACAAGGCTTAGGAGCAGGAGGCCCTGAGTGCCTGCAGAGTTTGGAGCGCCTTCAACTTCAGGACTAATTGCAGAGAGGCGGTGGGCGGGCTCTTGGCAAGCGATTAGCTGTCCCACTGCATGAATAATTTGCATAGAAAATGCTTTATTTTGGCAATCTATTAAAGGGCCCACAGTGCTGTGGCTTATCTCGGTCTCACAGCAAGGCAAAGGCTTGGCTATCTCGTTAAGTTCTGTTGATGCATAACAATTTGAAATGGGCACAAGCTAGTATGACATTTAAAGATGCCTTCACTTAATTATATTACACAAACATGGGGTTGTTTATCCTTGGGAATAAAGTCTTTTTGAAGTCAAAGTTGGCATGTGCATAAAGGAGGGCATTTTAACCGATTTTTTTCAAGAGGGGGCCTCCTCACTTTAAACTTTGGGGAGGGCGGTGCTGGATTTCCTTAGGGCCTTGTAACACAGAGGGTTCTATAGCTGAGATGCAGGCTTTGAGATCGGTTCTTTAGTTTTTCTTCTTTCGGGTGGCCTACAGTTTGGCACTGAGTACAGTATTGTGGAGGGAGAAGCTTATTAGAGTGAGGAAAGAAGCCTGGCTGGCTGTGTGACCTTGGGTAATCGCCTTCCCTTCTCTGAGCCCCCGTTGCCTCCTGTGCAACACGTGGGGTGGCTTTTCATGCTCAAAGGCAGTGATTGGCAAACCACAGCTTATGTCTGCTTTCTCTCTGCGCTCTGCACAGCGAGCGAGCACAAAAGCAGCCTCGCCTGACGATATGGCTCAATTGGTAGAGCGTTGGCCTAGCATGCACAAAACCCTGGGTACAGTCCCCAGCACTGCCTAAACTGGCCATGTGGCGCATGCCTATAATTCCAGTCCTTGGTCAGGAGGATCAGGGCTTCAAGGTTGGTCTCAGCTACACAGTGAGTTCAAAGCCAGCCTGGAATATATGAGACCCTGTCTTTAAAGACAAACAACAATAAAACACAGCTTTTTGTTGTGAATCATAGGGACTTCAGGGATCCCATTGTTCTTTCTGGGGACTGGGCACATGCGGGAGGGGGAAACTGGATGGGCACACAGCTATAGCAGGCATCGGTATGCTCTTGCTCTGCCAAGTCAGAAGGCCCAGAAGACTGCAGAACACAGCTTCGCCTCACCCCCTTCAGCACTAGGAATTAAGTCCTGATTGGAGAACACAGCAAAGAGAGCTCTAGGGCCGGTTAGAGAGCCATGAAGCTCTGCAAAGCCTGCCTTTGTCTTTTTGTGCTCCTGGCAAAGCCATGGGAGAGCTAGCGAGGTCCTCACCTCTGGGCCCTGGAGCAGATGCTGGTTCTGCTCCATGGAGGACTTCTGGAGCCAGGGTCCATTGCACTGGTTTCTGGAAGGGCAGAACTTTCTGTGTTTGCAGCGACAGGGCTGCCTGTGGGTTCTTAACAGAACACACAGCAAAGAGGGCTTTACCTGGGTCCTGGCTTCCTGGCCCCATGTTCTGAATTCCAGCTTTCTATAAAACAGGTTCGAATCCTGATTTCCATTTCCTTCTCGCCCCTCCAGGACTGAGGGCCACACACTCTGCAGCTTAGCGACACATGTTCATGCTTCTGCCTCTTTCTATCACTTGTGTGTGGGTGCATGGATGTGCACATGAGTATATGCGTGTTTACACACACATGTGTCATGTACACACTTGTGTGCATGCATGTGTTCATGTCTGTGCATGTGTAGGTTAACATGTGTATGTAGAGATATGAATAGGTGTGCATGTGTGTGTTTGGGTGTGCCTCTGTGTGCTCATGTGTGCATTCATATGAAGGAGTGTGGGTGCATGCATACTTGTATGTGTGTGTGCATGCTTGTGCTTGAGCAAGTATATGTTTGTATGAACTAGTGTTTCAAATATGTTTGTATGTGTGTTCTTGAGTACATATGCTGACACATGTAAGTGCATACATGTGTACTTATATGTGTATTAGTATGTGTATGTGTGTGTGTTCATGCCTCAACTAATGTATATTTGAAGTTAGGTGTATATATGTGTTTGTGTGATCATGTGTGTTTTTTGTCTTTATGCATGTGTTCATATGCGTGTATTGTGTATTTGTGAAAGAATATGTGAGTGTATGTTTTCATTTTCACATCTATGTGCATTAGTGTACATATGCATAGGTTTGTAGTGCATGCATATGTGTGCTTGTATACATGTATATGTGCATATATGTTTTAGTAGTGTAAGCATGTATTTATATATGTATAGGTGTGTGTGTACATATATTTATTTGTCAGTGTGTACCCATGTTCATGAATATATATTGTGCTATGAATGTGTGTATGTGTGTATAGGCATGCATATTTGCCTGGAAATATTCATGTGTACAATTGTGTGTGCACCTATTTGTGTGCACACAAATGTGCATGTGCCTGTACCTGTGTATGTTGCATGCTTATGCACATATGCACTTTGTGTTTCCATGTATATTCTTGTGTGTACATTCATATATGTATGTGCATGCCTATATATGCTTTATGCATTGGCTCATGTATGTGTGTATGTTTGGGTGCTCATGCTTGTGTGTGCATCTGTGTGTGTATTAGTGTTTCCTTGTGTGTTGTGTGTGCATGTTTGTGTCTGTGTGTTCGTGCTTGTGTATATAATGGTCTAGTTGTGTGTGTTAGTGTTTGTGTGCTCAGGTATACGCTTGTGTATGTGTGTGCGTCTTCAGATCTGTTCCTTTCACTCAAGTCAAATCTGTCCCCTCGGCCACCTAAAAACCACGGTGTCTTCTCTTTACCTATGCACTGCCTTCCAGTGCTCAGAGCAGAGGCGTTGTCTGTGGCCAGCAGTGGAAGGAGGAGAAGGCGTGCGTGACGCCCGAGGGACCTGTTATGGTTTATCCTCACTCTCAGCCTGACTTGGTTTAGAATCACCTAGAAACATAGCTCTAGTCTTGAATACGAAAGGGTTTTCAGAGAGTTCAAAGTGAGGGGTGACTACACTCACCCTAACTGCAGGTGGCAGTATCCTACGGGTAGGGTCCTGAGTTAAATAAAAAGGAAAAAAGGAGAAAGTGAGTTGAATGAGATGTGACCAGCCTCCTCACACCCCTGCTGCCATGCCTTCGTTGTCACCACAGACTGCATCTCTTCAAACCACAAGCCTACTAAGAAACTCTTCTTTCCTTAAGTTATTTTTTGTTAGATCAGTGAGAAAGCAACTAATAGCCTATGGTGTAAATCAAGAAGGTAACAGCAGTTATTAATCTTTGGCTCAATGTAACTAAGACATTTAAATCTATAAAATGATGAGTGGATGCACAGTCCTCATAACTGCCCTACTGAATAAAATGCCATAACAAATAGGTGATATAGGTGAGTGTTGCTTTCAGTCTTGGATCAAGCCCTGTTCCAAAAGGGGATCCTGATCAGCAAAGGCTGACGCTGGGCAACTTCCTCCCTTGGGTGGTCGAGCCCGTGCACATGACAGACCACTGTGAGAGAAGCATAGAGGAAGCAGTCAGTCAATTTGAAGACTTCAGATCTCAGGGTCTCTTTAAAGCTTGAGGGGTGGAGGGATGTGTACATGAGGGGGAGCAGCTGGTGCCCCTTGGGGATGAAGAGCTGAACTTTCCTTGGATCTTTGCCAGTTCTCTGGAGGAGCAGAACTACTAGAACATACATGACAACAGGGATTTATTAGACTGGCTTTCACAGTCGGGCTGAGTAGTTCAACACTGACCGCTTGCTAAAGAAGCTGAGAAGCTGGTAGTTGGCTGCCTTGGCAGTCTGATGGCAGGAAATAGATGGTAGTGGCCACAGCAACAGGACATGCACACTTACCGTCAAGGAGTGATGGTGTGCTGGAGAGGTGGCTCTGTAGTCTAGAGCACTTGCTGATCTTCCTCCATAGAACCTGAGTTCAGTTCCCAGCACCCACTTCAAGTGGCTCAGAATTGTCTGTAACTCCAGCCCCAGGGTGTGCATACCCATATGCAGAAATATACCTACACAGAACAAAAATGTCAAAACAAAATCCTTTTTTTTTTTTTAAGGTGAAGGCAAGTAAGCATTTCTGTTTTTCTGAGGAAAAGGAAATGTCTGGGCCACTGCCAGCAGATTCTGCCCACTGTGAAGGATATTCTTTAAATACTTGAACAGACACATTCACAGACGTGTCTCTTAAATGATCTAACCATTTCAGATAGAATCACATGAACAACCAAGTTCACCTATCAAAGGGCTAAAGGAATGGCTCAGTGGGGTTCCTGCAGAGGACCCAGCTTCAGTTCCCAGCATCCAAATGGTAGATCACAACTTGCTGTGGTTGTAGCTCAGAGGATCTGACACCCTTTTCCAGCCTCTGTAGGTGAACATGTGATATACAGACATAAATGCCAACAAAACACCCGTATACATAAAAACATGTTTTAATGATTACCCATCATGCCCAGCGTGGCTGGGAAGGATTAGTGGGGAAAGCCCTCACTGTGCAAGCACAAAGGCCTGAGTTTGAATCCCCATCACCCATTTAAAAAGCTGGGTGCGATTGCATACATACCTATAGCCCTGGTACTAGGTGTTGGGCATAGGTAGGATTGCAGAGTCTTGCTGTCTGCCAAGCTAGCTCCAGGTTTAGTGAAAGGTCCTTCCTCAAGGGAATAAGGCAGAATTTATAGAGTGGGACACCCAGCATCTTCCTCTACACACACACACACACACACACACACACACACACACACACACACACACACAC
>OU015752.1:122360941-122382049 GCA_907169655.1 Acomys percivali | reverse complement strand
CACACACACACACACACACACACACACACACACACACACACACACACGAGACAGGGGGAGGAGATTCCTCTCTGCCAAAAAACACTCACAACCAGAATAAATTAAATAATAAAAGATTAATCATACCCCCTAGTAAAGTTTTATCCCCATGCAACATATAGGAGCTGTATGATCTGCAGAGCTCTTTTGAGTCATTAGCTCATCTAATCTAGCAATGATTTCATTTTAAAAAGATAATCACTACTCTGGTTTGGATAGTGAATATTTCCTAAAAGGTCCACGTAGTAAAGGCTTGGTTCTCAGAGTGGCCCTATGCAGAGATATTGTGGTTCTTTAGGAGAGGAGGCCTTATGAGAGGTCCTTAGGTCACTTAGGGTACATCAGTGATTGAGGGAATTGTAGGATACTGATCCCTGTATCTTCTTCCTTTCTGTGTTGCTTCCTGGCTCATGAAGTGTGAAGTTTTGTCTGTCACATACTTCAGGTCATGGTCTTCTGGCACCATATTCAAAGGCCTGAAGCAATGGGAGCTCCCAGTCAAGGAAAGAAATCTCCAAAACTGAGCAGTAAATAATTTTTAGCCTTTTATAAGTTAGTAATCTCAGGTCTTTCATTAAAGTGACAGAAGTCTGATCCATACAATGCTTCCGTGAAACAACTGAAGCCTCATGGGTAAATGATCCTCCCAACTTTACTCAATGAGTCATTGATAGTGAAGGGACCAGGACACCCTTGCTTAATTCCTAGTGCAGAATTCCTCCCTTTAAAGCATACCATCCAATGGGATGGGATGGAGGGACATGAGACCTGTGACTCTAACGTGATAGATGTGGTGTGGTGACACTGGGAACCATTCACCTGCCCTTTTAGCATGTACTCAGAGAGCTAGGGTCAAAGACAGACTTCTCTGTATGGAATAAAGCAACAAATGGATAAACTCCCTCCAAAGAGATCCCAGAGCATCTGAGCCACTCTTCATTCAAATATTGACTGGAGTCCTACTGCGTGCCAAGACTTGTTCTGGGGGACAGTCCATCACTGTATCCAAGCTCAGTCCTCTCCTCCCCTATTCCTCACAACTCTGAACAGGACTTTAGAATCTTGGCACCACAGACAGCTCAGAGCATGCAACCAAGGAATACATTTAACCTGCAAAGAAGATGGAAGATGTCCCCCCCCCCTACACACACACACACTCCTTTTTTTTTCTAGAACAACTTTATTTGCCCTGGGCAATCTGGTCTACACTATAAAAAGAGGCCTGTGGCCTCCATCCTTCACACATCTAAAGACTGTCTATAGCTCATTATTTTGACATAAGTCATTCAAAGGCTGAGCAAGGTTATCTGCACATTCCAAGTCTACTTACAGAAATCGCCGAGATTCACTCTTCCTTCTTCCTGCCCTCTCCTCACTTCTCGGCACCATCACCTGTGACCCAGCTCCTGTCTCACAGCGCCAACTCCAATCTCTTCACTGTTCTTTCAGGCTTTGAGAGCATATCCTGTGACTTTGATTTTTTTTTCTCCCTAAAATGAATTCTGATTTAACTTGCCCTTATCTTGCCTTGATCGGAGGCCCTGATCTGGCACCCAGACCTCTGTGTACCCCAGGTAGCAGCTGCATTTTCCTCTAGGCTGAACTTAGATGCTTGGTGTGGGTATAACTTTGAAGTGGCTCACACAGGAGGGAGAGAGAGAGAGGGAGAGAGAGAGAGAGAGAGAGAGAGAGAGAGAGAGAGAGAGAGAGAGAGAGAGAGAGAGAGCGCTGCAGTTTGAGGATGTTTGGTGTCAAAGCCACAGCCAGGGAGAGGCCGCGGTGTGCAACTGAGGAAGAAGAGCGTGAAACGCTTGCCTACATAAAGGCTTCTCTTTCTTAGTGTTCCTTTTTTTAAAATAATAGATGGAGTGGCAGGTGATGCTGTGGGAGACAAGAGGAGAAGGGAGACATTCTGGAAGAGTCTCTGTGAAAAGCAGGGGACAGAGATGTTGGGGACCAAGAGAGGGAGGAGTGGGCAGTGTCAAGGACCTGAGAGAAATGGCACCAGAGTTTGTAGGATCCTGGTTTCTTGGGCCTGGGCAATTGTCCTTAGCGTTCAGCTCCCCGTCTGCAGAGACAGAAGGAAAAAAATGGTTGCAGGAAATTTACTAGTAGTGGAATGAAAAATGGAGGTCAATGGTGTTGCTTGCTTTGGCCAAACAGTAGTAAAAGTAGCAGATTAGCGGAGGGAAGAGAGACACTAACGCCAGGAGAAGGCTGAAAAGACCCCCAGAGAAAGGGGACTTGAGAAGCTGCCACCTATAATTATTAGGGCAAAACCAATAGAATTAGGAGGATTTGTGCCCTCAGAACAGGGAGCTCTTGGCCATCTCAGGAAATAATAGAAAATAAGTATTTACAGGTAACACTGCTTGGCTGGGGCCATCCATGGTCAAGGTTCTTTTTACAGGCAAGGGTTGCCAGGTAGTGTGAGGATTGCACTGGTTAGGTTTTTTTTTTCCAAACTGACCCAAGCTAGCGTCTTCTGGAAAGAGGGACTGTCAGTTGAGAGTTTTGTCTCCATTGGATTATCTGTAGGAAAGTCTCTGCAGCATTGTCTTGGCTAACGGTTAGTGTGGAATGACCCAGTCTACCTTGGGTGGCGCCACCCCTGGGCATATGGCCATGAGTTGTATAAAGAAGGAGAGGCAGGCAGATCTCCGTGAGTGTAAAGCCAGCCTGGTCCACAAAGAGAGTTCCAGGACAGCCAGAGCTACATAGAGAAACCCTGTCTCAAAACAAACAAACCAAAACAATCAAACAAACAAAAAAAGATGCATCTACAAAGGTCTTACAAAAAGGCCTGGGTTTGAATCCTGAAGGGCCATGGTGGGTTATGGCAAACTGAACCTGAGAAGCTCTGAGTAATAGTAACTAGGGACTAGCAGACACAGGGCCCATGGACCCATTGGGCTAAGGACAGGACAAACAAGGACTGTGAGTTCCCGACACTGAGGTCCTTCGGTCACCAGAATCAGAAACCAGCTTTCACTCAAGCTATTGGGACAGCTAGGGTCCTGTCGTTGGGGTTCACATTCCTGCTTATTCACCTCCCATACTTGCCTTGATTCAAAAAACAGTGCTCCCTGTAGAGCAGGTAACACAGGTAACACCGAAGCATATCTTCTCATAGATCCAAAGGCAGACGAACCCCAGCAATGCCCAGCCGTGCAGCTTCCTATGTCTCTAGCTCCTTCCCAAGTCTCGGTAGGATAGACCCAGGAGCAAATACTCCGGGGTCCATCGGGAAGCAGCTACTTACCAACATTCAAACCTCACGTTCACCCCGGAGTCTGCGCACAATGCCCCTCCCACTGGGAAATACTTCTTTACTGCCTGTTGTCAATCCCAACCAGGAGAAGCCATAACCACCCACGAAGGTCTCTGCTCCAAATCATGAAGGATGCTGTATGTTCTCAGCTTATCCTAACTTCTCCCATTCGGACCCAGTTGTCTCAGACCCAGAAAGCCCTATAAAATCCAGCCTGTCACATTTCTAAAGGAGAAAACAGGGATCACAAATGAGAGTGCCCCAGGTTACAGATGCTGGACAGAATCAGGGAGTAAGATGTACAGGAACTGGATCCCTTGTCTCCTGCTTCCTTCCTCTTTCAAAAGATTCCCAACCAGCTGGGGAGGCCTTGGAGACAAGTATAGCCACTAAAACATAGTGCCCGTTCGCACACTATTTTTGTTCACTCGCTAACTGTCAAGCCTTACTTCAGTCACAGTTCCTTTAAGTAATATAATCCTTGACATGCTCTTTAGACCATCCCAACCCAGAGCCCATCTCAGGGCCAATAGCAGAGCCAGAACCCAGACATCCCAAAATGCCAGTTCTCAGAGGTCCCTAGAGGGTGACCAAGGGATAGCTACACCGTCATCCCTCTTCTGTTTTCCATGCTAGTGGTGCTGGTGGAATACTGCCCCAGTGTCCTGGCCTCTGCCTCTTCTAGAATAAGGGGCCTGACACAGGCTGACATAGGAATCTACCTTCTGTCTCTGTTCATCAGTCTTTGTGAGTCAAAACTCACCAAGAGAAGAGCAGCTTCCCTCTGCTGGGGTTCATTCAATGTCTCGCAACTTTTGTGGTGTATGCTGCTAAGAAAGACTCTGATCCTGTAGAAGAGGAAACTGGGGCTCATAGATGAAATCACTTATGCCACACAGAGGGCAGTGAGAAGCTGTCTGACTCCAGAGATCCAGCTGCCCCTCTGATGCTACAATAGGCATCTGATAATTGCAGAGGAGCAGACACAACCATGAGAGCAGGCACAAACTAGCATCTCTTCTTGGCCCAGGCAAGCTGAAGACCTAGGATCCCACTTACAGAGATTTCTCTGCTGCCCTGGCCTCCACTGGATCAAGGCCACCTCCATCACAGCGGAGAAAGCCCAGAGCCTTAGCAGTCTGCGGCGCTGAGCCTGACATCATCACCACCACTCAAGCCTCGGCCTGGGACAGCAATAGTAGTCTGCTCCAAAGCCATGGCAGTCTATCCCCAAGCCTCAGCAGCCCACTTCCAAGCTGTGGCGGCTTGCTGCTTTCACCAAGCTGCTGTCATCCACTGCCCAACCCCCACCCCATCCCCGGCCCTGTGGCACACTATCTTCCCCCACTGCCCCCCCACGCCCACCACACACATGCACATAGTCTTTGGGCTCATTGTATCACTACCCCCAAGAGCTACGTCTAGCCCTTGAGCAGCAGGCCACTATTCCCACCTCAGGGCAGTCAGTCCTTCCTTCCCATGCTGTGGAGACCAGAGACATAGTCACTCCTGCCAAAGCCTCATGGGGAGCTCTGTCCATGGTGACCATTCCTGACTCGGCCTACTGTTAAAGAAACCAAACACCTTTCCTGTCTTAGAATGCCTGTGGCCGACATCCTGAGAGCTGTCCATGGTGATGACAACCTTTCCTGCTTCTGCCTACTGCCTTCACAGTGTACTCTGTAAATTTTGGAAACCTTGTAAACTGTATTACCCCTGGAGGCAGAAAAGTAGCCAGACCTCTGCCTAAGAAAGCTCCAGCAGCCCCTCCTCCATACCTCTGTAACTGCCATCTCTAGCCCTTCAGTGGGACTCATCCCAGATTATGCTAATTTAGGACGAGAAGTCTGGACAAAACCGACCAATCCGGAGCTTCCCCCAGCTCAGTCTTGAAATCTCACCAATCCACACTCTGGAAATCCCTGCTTTAGAAAGCTCTGCCCTCTAAGAAGCCCTATATAAAGGCTGAGTCTGCTCAGTTGCCTGATGTCTTCTCCCAGGAGCAGATGCTCCTGGGATGCTTTCCCAGCCCTCAGCTTGTGAACACCCTTCCACCTCAGTACCAGAAGGCAGGCCACACCACCCACATGTAACACCACTGGCTGCTTCCTTTTGGGTTAAACAGAGCTGTCAACTCAGCCTGAACCTGAGCATTCTGAATCCCAGCCTGGGGGGTGGGGGCTGTATTAGTTATCTTTCTCTCACTGCTGTGTAAACACATGAAAATAAACCAACTTAAGGAAATTTTCCCCATGTATTTCTTTCTGGTTTATGGTTTATGAAGTACAATCCACCATGGTGGGCAAAATACAGCAGTGGGTGTGTGAGATGGTTGGTCACATAGCATCCATACTCCAGAGGCAGGGAGAGATGGATGGTAGTGTTCAGCTAGCCTTCTCCTTACCCCCTCTATATTCAGTCCCATGGGATGATGCTGTCTACACTAGGGTAGGTCTTCCTCCTTCCTCAGTTGAACCTATTTGGAAATGCTCTCACAGACATAACCAGACATGTTTCATAAGGGGACCTTAATAAGTCCACAACGGAGGTTAAGCACCCTTGGGCACATGCCAGGCTCCAGGGGTGGGAGAGTCCATCAGGGGGTGAGCTGGACAAAAGCTGTCACTCTAGACACTATTCTTCGGGGTACAAACGTGGACATGTGTAGCTAGTGTTTACTATTTTGTGGGCTCTTCTTTCTTCCACCTCTTCTCTTCTTCCCTTTCAACTCCCTAACAATAGATATGACAGGAAAAAAAAAGGATAGAGAGGAAAGGAAAGAGATCCATGAATAAAGTCAGGGGTCAGGAAAGGGACATTGTTATTGTTAATACTACTTCATGCTGATTATGGGTATCAAGTTGCATGGGGGCAAGTGTGGTTTTCACCATCAGGACATCTAATTTATTCCTATTGTTTCTTCTTTGCACAGGACTACTTAACAAGCCACCACCAACAGCAACCAACAACCCATAACCCACCTCTTGGGGCCCTGGCATTTATATGCCATCTGTAAAGCCCCCAGAATGCCAATCACAGGAACCATTTGCAGCTAACAAAATCATAGCTTTGCTAGAGCACAAAGTAAATCATAGTCAGATGCCGCAACGCAGTCCCGTATCCCCGCACCTGAGATTAAAATAAAAACGTATTCTTGTGATATTTCTGCGTTTGCTTGTTTTTTGAGAAACCGAAATTCTAACATTGTCATTGCAGACATGGGCAGTGTTCTAGTTTCATTTTGTTGTTGTGATACAAACAAACAAACAAACAATAACAACAACAACAACAAAACTACCCTGACAAAAACAACTTTAAGGGGAGAAAGGGTTATTCAGCTTACAATTTCAGGTTAGCCTATCACTGTGAGGAGTCATGGCAGACTCTTGAAGCAGGTAGTCACATCCAGTCAAGAACAGAGAGAAAGGAGTGAGCACACACTTCCTACTCAGCTTGCTATTTCCACTCTTAGGTGGTCAAGGACTCAAACTCAGGCTCCACTTTCAGGCTGGGCTTCCCCACGATCATAACGTCATCAGGACATCCCCACCCCCAACCCCATCCCTGCTAGGGCCAACTTGATGTAGGAAATCCAACATTGAGAATCTCTTTTCAGATGGTTCTAGAGTGTGACAAGTTGACAATTCAAACTAGCCAGTTTTGCCTTTACTGCGGGATCACGATGCAGAGTGGAATGTGCTGAGGGGAGCCATCTTAAAGCAGCGTTAACTTGAGAGTGGGGCTCCTGTTGCTGCAGCAGAGGTGGCCAGGTAGCAGTGGGCTTCCCTGGTACACGGGTACCATGAGGACTTGGAGCCAAGTCTGATCCCATCCAGGCCCTCACGAATCAGAACACAGGACAGAGCAAGGTGAACTGGACCATCTGGAGAGAGGGAAGGAGTTTGCCATGTTAGCCACAGCGCCCCTGGATAAGGCTCTCCTCAGCAGAGTACACAGAATGGGGGTGACCCTATAGGAGGACAAATGATCCTTACAATGACTGCTGGCTCTTTGACGAGCAGTGATCCTTCTTGCCTGCAAAATTCTCACCCAGAGATCTAGAGCCATCACCATACACACACTGCCATCTGCTGGAGGCCAGGAAAAGTGATCCCAAAGCTACCTTGAGATTGGGCCCAAGGCAGAATTTACATCTCACTAGCCACCTTGCCTGCCTGCCTCTTCTGGCTTCCCTGGTACTCTCCCACACCTAGGAGGAACTAGTCCCTTGATCTCTTGGGTTCTGCTCCCTGCCTCTCCACTTTACTAGCTACTCCTAAGGACAAATTCATCCCCACCACAGAGGTACAGGCCCAGAGGCAGGAGCTCCCCCCAGGATTGCTGAGGGCTACAGCAGGGATGCTTTGGGCGTGGGTGTCTTTGGGGTAGGGGTGATGCCTTCTGTCATGCATGGAGCATGGGAAAGGGGAATGCCACAGAGACCAACCTATTGGAGGTCTGGAGTGGAGCCACATGCATGTACTTCCTCCAGTCCACTCAAGGTGGGAGGCCCAGAGGACTTTGGTGGACAAGTCCAGAGTTGCCCTGAAACAAGGAGTGCAGTTGGGATCCTGTGCATCCGCTAGCAAACCGAGGGAACAAATCAGAGAAGCCAAAGCCACCTGGGAGATGGCTCAGCTCGCAAAGTGCTTCTAGCACAAGCACAAGGACCTGGGTTCAAACCGCTGACATGCATGTAAAAAGACAGGTGAAGTGGCACGTGACTGGAGGGTGATGGAGCCAGGAGGACTCCTGGAGCCCACTGGCCAGCTGGTCTAGCTGAATCAGAGAGCTCTAGGTTTGAGAGAGACCTCGTCTCAATAAAATAAATTGAGGTGGAGACGGAGTCGGGAAGACACTGACATTGATTTTCTTTCCACGTATACAAACATGCATGTGCATGCATTTGCACGCACACATGCTCACACATGAACATATATATATATCATATTGACACAACCCTAACCACACATGCACACACACACACAACCCTAACACACACACACACAGAGACACAACCCTAACACACACACACACACACACACCAACACAGGAACACCTAGTGGAATAGTGAAGAAGGAAAGCAGCCTGAGACTTCCCATCAGAACTGCACATTTCGTGCATGAGAAAACTGAGGATCAGAAAGATGCTGCGTTGTACTGACCTCCTGATAAGAGGGACCCTGGAAGCTCTGTGAAAGGACTTGAGAACATCTCCTCTGATCCCTTCATTTGTATACGAGGTCACTGAGCTTCGAGGATGACAACAGAGAGGAAGGTTGCCACACTGTCTAGAAGTATCTGTCTCACTTTTTCTGGGCACCAGATTGTTCCAGCATGAAGAGGTCAGCACCTAAAATAGGGTCTGCTGAAGCAGTGGACTCCAGGGGTGGGACCTGGTGGGTCTGTTGAAGCAGTGGACTCTAGGGATGGGAGCTGGTGGGTGGGGGGCCGTCCAAGCTTCTAAGAGGAGGAACACTGAGGCAGCAGCCACTGTGTCCTCCCGTCCTGCAGGGATGCCTCCTCCATCTGCCTCACTGCTTAGAATAGGGCCAAGAAGGGAGGCTTCTTTATTCCCATGCTTTTATTTACTCATCTTTTATTCATTCACATCCTGTCACTGTATATTGTTTACATTATAAATCATATGTATTCCCACACTCCCTCTTAAGGAAAAAGCCCAAGAATTCAGATTGTTCTGAAGTTGTGAAAATGGTGGTGGTGGTGGTGGCATTTTGTCTCCATCTTCCCTCAGACCTCTCAGAAGGATGCAAAAACTCCTCATTGTGCTGAGCTGAGGACTGAGGTCACCTAGACACACCACCCCACACCTAGTATGTACATGTGACCTTCAGTTCTTCAGAGGGGCACGAAAAGGAGGAAGAAAGAGCTCACTCAGTTTGTAAAGTGCTTGCCATGTACACATGAGATCCTGAGTTCAATCTCCAACATCTGTTTTTGTTTGTTTGTTTGTTTTAAGCCAGCCTGCTATGGTAACACTGGCTTGTCTTCCCAGAACTGTAGAGTCAGATAAAGGCCAAGCTCTAGGCCAATAAGAGAGTCTGTCACAATTTTTTTTTTTTTTTAAAAAATGGCCAGTGCCTTAAGAACAACACCCAAGGTTGTCCTCTGGCCTTCACATGCACAACTTGTACAGGGACACCTGCACATACATGAACATGCAAACATGCTCAAAAAAGATGAAATGAAAGGAAGTGGAATCTGCAGGGAAACCCCAGGATGGTGTGTCCCCTCCCCCATCCTTGTCCTGAGCTGACCTGGAGGGTTAGACTGTGGCAGTCGCTGCTTCCGACTATCTGAGCTGAATCAAGCTGATCTGGAGGAAAAGCCCCACATGACCCATCAGAGAGATGGGCTGCAGATGCAAAGACCACAGAAGTTCACAGGCAAGGGATCTGTGGGACCAAGAGGTAAACCCATGGGGGGTGGTGACATATAAATCAAAGCAAGTGGGAATGAATGCAACACAACATGTCCCGGTGGGGCCCAAAGGGAGGGGACATATTATATTTATAGATGAACGTCTAGGTGGGCTCAGAAGACCTGGAGTTCTGAACAGATCCTGATTTTAAAACTGGGCTGAGCAGATGACTATAGCTGCATAGGCTTGTGTGTGAAGAGAAATGTGCGGAAGCCAGGGAAGAACCGTGGCAACCTTAGGTTCCATGCCTCAGGTTTTGTTTATTTGTTTAGAGACAGAGTCCATCCTTATGCTGGAGCTCACCAAGGAGGCTAGAGATCTGCCTGTCTTTGTCTCCACAGCACCAGGATTACAAGAGAACAGCACCGTAGTGAGTTCTAGGCTAGCCAGAAATATTGAACGCAAGCCTGTCTCAAAGTAGAAAGACAGAAGGAGGAGGAGGAGGAAGGAAGGAAATAGAAAACTGGATGGGTTTTGTTTTCATTTTTATAGCAGGGCATCACTCTACTTATCTAACTGCTTTCATTCCTTATGACAAATAAGAGTGACAAAGAAGGAGAGCCACCTTACAAGAAAACATTCCACGAAACCCAAATATATTCATAGAAATGGCAAAAGAATCTTCATCCCCAAGCTCTGTTTTTAAAAAGTGAGTTAACCTGACAGTACTCGACATGAAGAGTTGCTAATATATTCAAATTTAATATATCCTATATCTGGATGTGTGTCTTATTCTTAAAATATTTGAAAATAAAATTAAGAATAGACGTTGAAGGAAGGCCTGTGGTTTCCATGTTGCTATGAAACACCATTTAAGAACAGCTAGCTACCTATAGCTAGATAAATACTGTCTAAGTCCAACAGAGGAGCACGGGTGATCCATCACTCACCACAAACCTGTTCTCACTTCATTTACCCAATTGTGGTTCTCAGTTGCTGTGTAATGTACATATAAACTTATTTCCAGAAAGATGGAGGTTCTTTTTCAAAGCACTCTATCTACAAAGTCTAGATATTGTCATCTTCACTCATGCATCTGACAAATACTTATTGGAGCCATATGCTGGGAAGTGTTCTAGCTGTTGGGGGAAGCACAGGTAACCAAAAGAGGCAGGAGGACCTCTTCTTTCCATGAAGCTTCTACTCTGGAGAGGAGGACCAGGCAACCCATGACATTGATATGTATTGGAAGGTGGAGAGGGCAACAGAGGAAGACAAGACAGGGCCGGAAGATGAGGACTGTGTTTGGGGAGGGGGGTTAAGGGGTGTATGTGCACACTTCTGTACATGTTTACAGAGGCCAGAGAATAGTGATGTCACTCCTTAAGTCACTTCCACTTTTTTTTTTTTTTTTTTGAGACAGGGTCTTTTACCAGCCTGGAACTTTGCCAAGTCACTAAGCTAGCTGGCCAGGGACCTGCTTGTCTCTGCCTCTGGTCCTCTTCATCACTGGAATCACAGAGACACTCCCCCCACCCCCATCCCCTGCCCCATACCCATAGGATTACATGGGTTCCAGGGATTCAAACTCAGATCCTCATGTGTGCGTGGGAAGAGTGCCTTACCAGCTGAGTCATCTCCCAGCTGGGACTGTGTTCTTGGTTCGTCAGTGACGTACTCACTGAGGAAAGTGTTCTAAGGACAAAGCCTTGGAGGAGGAAAGATACTGAGCCGCATAGGTATCGAGGGACAGAGCATTCCAGGAAGTACACACCATCTACAGTCTCAGGGGGAGTGCTTTCCAACAGTGTCTGGAGTGCGGCAGGCAGAGGGTGGAGCTGGAGGCTCAGAGAAATGAGTAGCCCATATTAACTGCATCAGTGGGATCCAATGCCTCTCTTTTCATTCGAGGATCATAGTCGTCCTGTGTCCTGGGGACAAACAGCCAATGTCTCAAGGACATTGTTGGCCTGGCTAGACACTGCTCCTCTGCTTACTTCTTCTGTGCCTGGGTCCTTCAGTTGCACTTTTTGGTCACCTTGTCAGTCGAGATTAGGATAAGCCAGTCAGTCATTCAACACCACTGTTCCTGCTGTAGCCTTCTGTATGGTTGCTGTGACAAAATACCTGAAAAAGAAACTTTGACAAGAAATCACTAGGGCTGGTGTGTCCTGTATATACTTCCAAAGGTCCTGAGCTCAATACTCAGCAACCACATGGTGACTCACAACCATCTATAATGAGATCTGGTGCCATCTTCTGGCATGCAGGCACACATGTAGGCAAAATAGTGTGTACAGAGTAAATAAATCCTAAAAAAAAGAAAAAGAAATTGTTTATTTTAGCTTACGGTTTAAACAGGGATACAATCTATCATGGCAGCGGCCATGGTGGCACGAACATAAGGTGGCTGGTTACGTTGTTTCCAGCAGGAAGAGGTGAGTGCTGGTACTCAGCTCACTCACCCACATTCTGGGTGTCTTTTCCCTTCTCAGTTAAACTGCTTTGGAAATTCTCTCACACATAATATGATCAGCGGTACATCATAGGTGAGTCCAAACATGGTTAGCTTGGCAACGATTACCCATCACACCTTCTAATCACAGAGGTTAGGGCTTAGGTAACAAATCTGCCCCCTATTCCTAGCACCATTGCCCCTGCCATAGGCTTTATTATAGGCTCAAGGAAAACATGCAGAAAGCAAGCCCGGACTCTGTCCTCATTGTCTCAGCCTCTACCCCAGCTCAGCTGAGGATGAGCCTGAGCCTTGGATGCGCAGAGCCAGAGGATTCTTGGGAGTGCTTCCCTGCCACCTAAGTAAGCCTCCTGCAGTCTGAGAACATGGAATCACCTGCTGGAAGATTTTTTTTTTAATGCCAACTTTTAACTCCTAGGATGCTTGACACCGCCATTAAAGACCATGGGGCTGGGTAACTGACTCAATCAGCAAAGCGCTTTGCCAGGCAAGCATGAGGCCCTGTGCTTGATCCCCCGAGAACTGTTTGTGCCTTTAATCCAAGTGCTGAGGAAGTGAAGACAAAAGCAATAGGTACAGAGAGGGACCCTGCCTCACAAACTAAGGTTGAAAGTCATAGAGGAAGAAATCCAACATTTTTTACCTATACACACACAAGCATGTGCATAGATACAAATAGCATACACTACAGATGTAACACACACACACACACACACACACACACGCACACACACACACACACACTCTTTTAGTGTATTGTGGAAAACATAAACTGGGAGTCTCATTACTTCATTACACACTAGACTCTCTGGAATAGAAGCCGTGACCAAGCATATTGGCTGTGCATTCAACCAGGTAGTGCTCCTTAAACCACTAGGCATGCTGGACCCTAAAGTGCATCTATTTCTTTTAAAATCAGAAGGTAAAATAAAAATTTAGGTCAAAAAATTATGCTGCTACAAAGATAGATATCAACCTTTTTTTTTGTCTGCATATCAATGAAGGCCTAAAGAATAATTTAAAATACTTTTAATGGGGTGAATACAAAGGTAGCGAAGAGGCCATCACTAATAAGTACCTGGAGCCAGACAGAATCTTGCAGGAATTGAATCTGGCTGGGTTACTCCTGCTGGGTGGTTTGCCTCTTGTATTCTTGTGACCTAATTGCATTAAAAACAAAAAAACAAACAAACAAAAAAAGACTCCTTAAGTAAACTAGGATGACACTTAATTGCCTATTGTTAGCAATAAGATAGTACAGCCACAGTTATTTTTGTAAGTATCTCTAACTGGGAGGGTAGCTAGTTATTAAACAGCCCATGTTCATCAAACAGCATTTAATGGAGGCATGGTCTATTTAAATTGCTTTGATCTTAGCCATTCTGATGGGTGTAAGATGGAATCTCAGAGTTGTTTTGATTTGCATTTCTCTGATGACTAAGGAGGTCGAGCATTTCTTTAAGTGTTTCTCCGCCATTTGATATTCCTCTGTTGAGAATTCTCTGTTTAGTTCTGAGCCCCATTTCTCTATTGGGTTATTTGGTTTGGTAGTGTTTAATTTCTTGAGTTCTTTATATATTTTGGATATTAGACCTTTGTCAGATGAAGGGTTGGTGAAGATCTTTTCCCAGTCTGTAGGCTGTCGCTTTGTTCTCTTGACAGTGTCACCTGCCTTACAAAAGCTTCTCAGCCTCATGAGGGCCCATTTATTAATTGTTTACGTTAAGGCCTGGGCTGTTGGTGTTCTGTTCAAGAAGTTGTCTCCTGTACCTATGTGTTCCAGACTCTTCCCCACTTTTTCCTCTAATTGGGTTAATGTCTCTACCCAGTCTAGCCGATGGACAGGACATTCTCCACCGTTAAGTGGAGAAGGAGATCTGACTTTCACACAAACTCTGGTGCCCCATATTGGACCATGTCCCTTGGATGGGGAGGCCGGGTGGCACTCAGAGGAAAGATGATAAGTCACCAAGAAGAGACTCGATACCCTATGAGCATATACAGGGGGAGGAGGTCCCCCTAAGTCACAGACATACAGGAAGGGAGTAAGGGGAAAATGGGAGGGAGGAAAGAAAGGGAGGATACAAGGGATGAGCTAACAATTTAGATGTAATATGAATAAATTAATTTTAAAAAAAGGAAAAAAAATAAATTGCTTTGCATGAAAACTTACTCTGTGCACAAAACTTTCAGTTACTACAGATGATGACTCCAAAACGGGGGAATGCACTGCGCGAGTGGAGGAGGGATGGGGCAGCCAATGGAAAGAGGATGGGCGGTCCTAAGAAGAATGCTGGGAGCTGAGGTGAGGTTGGGTACCAGAGTGCTCAGGGTCACCCGCAAGCTCCCTCCCTGCTCCCTTCTTCAGGCAGGCCTGCTCCACCTAGTGGAGGAAAACGTTCACTGCATCTAACTTTGAGTGCGTTCCCCCCAAAGCCCTCTCCGAGGTAAATAAGGCTTGCTTTATTTGTAGGATGATCTCAATTTTTTTTTTTAACAAAATAGGTAGTGAGGGAGTAGGAAAGTGAGGCAAGGGAGGGGGCTGTGGGTGGGCGTGTCAGGGAAAAGGCTATTGCAGGAGCGACTTCAGTCTTACCGGGATGCCGCAGAAATTATGTGCGGAATAGCCCTCAGACTTTTTCTCCCATGAAGTAAAAAAAGCTGGCTCTCTTCCTCATGGAGAGTTGGTCTAAGGGTGATGACCTAGCTTGCTTCCCAGGCTAGAGAACGACATATGTTGAAAGACCCGAGAATTCCTTACCCTGTAATCAGAAACTGTGTGTAGATGACGTCAAGCATAGCCCTCACCTACTATGACTACAACTCCTTCCAACACTGTGGTTCCCGAAGCAGCGTGGTACTCTTTTTCCCGCTTGTGCTCCAGAAAGCCCAGCAAGGGATCCAGCGACCTGCACCGCTAGGGCTAAGGTCATATGACCACCAAGGGACCAATCACGGGTCCAGAGGAGTAAAGGGCCCCACTTCAAAAAAGGAGGGCAGCTCATCTATTGGAATAGAAAACCCAGTTCCCCCTATTGCTTTCCCTTACGCTTTCATGTTCCTAAAGCCACACTCACCCCTGAAGTACTGAGTTATGAGAAGGGCTGCCATCGCTCTGCCCAGCAGCCGGCGTCTCCAGCTCTCAGCAACTTGATCCCATTGCAGAAAGAAAACAGTCATTATCAAAAGCCAATTGTCGTTCCGCCTCTTTAGAAAATTTTCCATTAAAGATAAAGCAAATTTTAATTAGATTAAGTATCCAATTACTGTAATTACATTTTTTAAAAATTCACATCAGGAAGATGACCCTTTTTAAAAAGGGTTACAGGAATAATTAGTGTATTCATATTAACCAAAATGTATTGGGTAATATTTATACCCAGAAGACAAAGTACATTCTACACATTTCACCTTTGGGGAAAGCTTGCAAATGTTTTGGCAGTGGCATGAATATTTATAGGCAAGAGTGTGCTTTAGCGAGATTATGTGAGGAAGCATTTAAATGCTCGTCCATTTTTACCCAGGGGTAAAGTATACAGAAAATGTAGTTCAGAGATTATGGATATGCCAAGAGTGACTTAAGCAGGGAATTTCTATTAGTTTGCTTAATTAATTGGCGCCAAAGACTATTTCTCCTTATTCAGAGCAGAGGGAAGGTATCTGGCTGTGACTTCTCTTTGGAAGCGGTGAGGTCATTGTCCACTTGCCCACAGGAGGCCCCGTCTTCATATTCCTTACCTTTGCCTACCCTTCCCCATTGCAGAAGGAATCTGGGCCTTCTAGAAGCTTCTCCCCCGAAGTTTTTTTTCCATCTGATTCTAATTTTCTTTCTTCAGGCTTGCCTTTTAGGAGCAGGTTCTAAGGCTGATTCTATCACGCACGTGCTTGTTTCCTCAAGCTCCGTGGGAGGGAAGGCATGGTTCCCATTTTATCGATAAGAAACCCAGAGGTTCTCTAGAGCTTGGATGGCCTCCGGGTATTGCACTGCAGAACTGGTCTCTCGAGAAACTCTGCTGACTGACTGCAGACCTGTGTGGCCTCTGCTCTGCCTGTCGGGAAGCTGCCTGTCTGCGTGAGATGTCCCACCTCTGCTGCCTCTGACAGTCATCAAATAGGGCTCCCCTTGCTGATAGAGCTTATAATCTCTTTCAAACCAATACCTGAGTAGGGAAGAGTTGGATGTCTGCATCCTGGTCCTAAAAGAAGCCGGGAGATGACTTTGTTGGACCCTGCCTTGAGAACAAGAGATCCCCAGTGCAGATAACCTCAAGAAACCGTATGCAATGACTTTGGATACTCACAATTGTCAGGTGCTTGGCACTCTCCTTTTTATTCATCTTTCAAAGTATTGGTCCAGTACACTGCCTTCTATGCGTTCCACATACATAAATTTTATTTTTCCTTTTTTTTTTAAGTTCCTTTTCTGGAGATTTTGTAGTTAAAAGCCTCTCCCTTCCCTTATATTCTGGCTACTTGGATATCATTTCTTTAATGGCTATACCAATTTCTTGTCTGTAGGAAGGACAAACTCTTCACAATGGACTACCATAATTGCTTATTCACTCTTCCTTAAGGTGCCTTTTAGACAGATCAGAAGTTTAGGGTTACCCTTGCCTATATAGATTTCAAAGCCAACACTTCCTAGAGACTGTATTTTTAAAAAAATGAAGCCAGGTGTGTTGGTGCATGCCTTTAATCCTAGCACTTTGGAGGCAGAGGCGGCCATATCTTTGTGAGTTCAAGGCCATTTTGGTCTATACATCAAGATCTAGGCCAGCCGGGGCTACACAATGAGGCCCTGTCTCAAAGAGGGGGGAAAATCAATATATGTCTGTGAAATCAGTAGTCTGGGGCTTTAAGACATCTTCCTATGAAAGCCAGTTCTTGCTCAGCCATGCCACGGGAGAAGATGCAACCATGTCACTCTAGGGTTCCCATCTAGGTGAGCAATCCTAACAAACCCCACAGTAAGAGCACCCAGAGGAACCCATCAAAAGTTAGCACAAGCCAGAGTCCATGAGAACCTTCCAGAACACACCAGTATGTAGGTGTGGACACTTATTTAAGGGAAGACTGGCAACGAGAGGGGCTGGGTGAAGGGAATTGGGTAAATGGGCATTCTGAATTTCAACGGACAGAGCTCTTGCTGACCTATAGAGGGGATGATATAGAGGGGAGGTCCTTAAAGGGGAGGCCTATGGGATGGGAAGGATATGATGACCGATGGGAAGAGAAGAGGGCACAGAGCTCTTGCTGCACCCTGCTGTGAGGCAGATGGGGTGTGGAGCTTACCTAAGGGCAGCTGTTTTCTTCTTTCTTGGTGCTTTCCTTGTTTTCCTCATGTTGATTTCTCCCATACCTTACTTTCACATCTCAGATGAAATCCCTCCTCTCACACACGTCTCACGAGAGTTCTCTGTTTCTCTTCTCTCTTAAGTCCTGTGCGTAACTGCCTTCCAGGGAGGCCTCATATTTAGGAAACAAAGAAACGGCTGCCACTTTAATCCAATCACTTCATAGTTACTTATGAGTGAATACCCTGGAATACTTCCCACTACCTCCTTTCTCCCTGTAGAAACTCTGGAAGCATCCTTATATTAAAGACAGTTTAACCTCAGCATTGATTTCATGGACCTAGTGTAGCTGCTAATCACCAGGGTCACCAACAGGAGGTGCCCATCCCCCACTGGGGACCTTAATTGTCTCCTTGGTCTAATAACTGAGGGTCTTTTAGTTCCTCCTCCTCTCTCCTGCCTACCTTTATTATTCTAGAATGGGTCTTTTGGGGGCTCCCAGTCACAAGGGATGCCAAGGCCAGCCCAGAATGTACTGGTAGAAAGATATTGTTTGTTTCCAGTGAGAGAACAAGTAACCCACAGTTACCTGTGGTCCCTGGTTATTTTATGCCCCTTTGCCAAGCTGGAATGATTTTCTACACTCAAAATCCCTTCCAGAATATTTCCCTTAATGGCCTGAAATACATCCTTTTGCCAGGAGGCCTGCGGCCTTGGGAACCACACTCTCTTGGCCTGCTATCCCTACACCACGCCACTAATGCGTGCCTGAACTCACTCCTGCTTCTTTCCTTTACATTAGCATCATCGCTGAGTCCTTGTGTGGTCCTCATGTCTGCTCCAGGTCTGGGCTTTGCTCTAATATTGGCTCCTCTCACTTCCAGATTTTTCTGATAAGTTTCCCCTAAACATACACATATATTTGTTTCTTCCCTCAAAAAAAGAGCAGCCCTAAGCAGATACAGTGGCACATACGTGTAATCCAGCGCTTACAATATAAAGCAGGAGGACTGGAAGTTCAAGGACAGCCTCAGCTACATGGCAAGTTCTAGGCTAGCCTGAGGTATGTAAAAACCCTATTCTTGAACAACAAAGAACAAATATAGGCCTTCCTCAGCATCAGATACCACCCCCCAAATCACCACTGTACTTTTATTCACTTCTTTCCATTCAAATCATATACAGACTGGACTTGACTTGCGAGCTCTACTTCCCTGAGCTCAGGTTTTAGCTCACACCTATCAGACTCGGGATCTCAGTTCTCTTAGACTATGTTTTAAAACCTGAAATAGATCTGCATTTTTCTAGAGGATTTTATTATAGTATACTTCTGGATCCAGGATGCTATAAGCCACCACACAGCACAGCCATCCAGGGCTTGACCGGAGCAGCCATTCACCTCTACCCACTGGGCGGGTTCCTGTCACTTCTAGGACCACACTTCATCTGGCTGCAGTGCTGAGTGTGGACCCAGCTAGGTACTCTGGACCTTTGTGTTTTCATTTTTCACTGGGTGATGTCCATGGTCTAATGTGATCTTGATCTCTGTCCGTTCACTATGGCTACTGGCTGAGATTTCAGCCACCAGTTCACTCATCTTCACACGGTCCTCCACCCTCATACTGCTATCACATACTCACCTCGTATCCACCATCTTCCTCCTTTCTTTTCTGTGCTTCTCATAACTTTCTTGTTCTAATGGATACTTGCCTGTTTCCTCTGGGCTGTTCCCTTTGCATTTTTTTTCCTAAAGAAGATTTATTTGTCTTCTCATGACTCAAAGCTCAGGAATGTAATAGGTGTATAACTCAACCTTCCTCATGTTTTCAAATATCTCCTTTATAAGCGAGCGAGCAAGCAAGCAAGCAAGCAAGTAAACCAACCATTACTACCACCACTGACAACAGCAAAAATATAGGTCCAGGGGTTGGGGAGACAACTTGGTCAGTAAAGTGCTTTGTCTTACAAGTGTGAAGAACAAAGTTCAATTACCAGAACATGTTAAAAACAAAGCAAAAACAAACAAACAAACAAACAAACAAAAAACAAATAGGCACAGTGACCCATGATTTTCAGCTCAGTGCTGGGAGGTGGAAATAGATGGATTCCCTAGGGCTTGCTAGCTAGCTACCCTTGCTAAACTAATCTACATCATAGCCTCAAAGGCCAGTAAGAGACCCTGCCTCAATATGTAAAGTGAACGGTGTTCCTGTGATGCTTGAAGTTTCCTGAGATTGTCCCCTTGAGAATACCCACACATAAGCATGCACAACTATACTTACACACACACTACACACACACACACACACACACACATACACACACAGAAAGAGAGAGAGAGAGAGAGAGACAGAGACAGAGAGAGACAGAGAGAGACAGAGAGAGAGAGAGAGAGAGAGAGAGAGAGAGAGAGAGAGAGAGAGAGGTCCTTTAAAAACTTATCATCTTCTTGTTTCCTGATCATTAACTTCATCTGCCCATTTCTGTCCACACACAGGAACTTCATCATAGGATTGTTAACTAGATCTTCATTGTTACCTCTTTACTTTCTGCAAATACTCTTGCTAATGTCATCTTCTGCTTGACTTATTTACCATTGATTATATTACCAATTGACTTCAGCTTATACATATCTTCTAAGCTGAGCTTATGTTCCAAATATTTCTATGTGGGTATTTTATGAAACTTCAAACTCAAAACTTGAACTCATGATCATCTTACCAACTTTACTCTGTTCCTGTTCTGAAATTTTTGTTAGATAGAACCAATGCCTACCAGTCACACAAGCTGTATCTTTTAGTGACACATCCCCTGAGTGTTTGCTTCCTAACCTGCCCTGTTATCCATAAGCTCAGAGCTTCTCTGGTCTACTCTCTGTAGAGAGTAAAACTGGTAGTTCCAGGGTAAGTATCCCTGCGTTCAAATCACAAATTCCAATTTATACTGGGTAGTTGTTGGGAAGTTTCTTACGCTTTTTGTGCCTTGTTTTTCTCATCTCTCAAATGGCATATAATATTGCTTTCCTCCTTTCCTCGTACAGCTACAGGACAATCAATTGAGTTATGTTTGCTGGCTGGCTTTGGCAACTTGACACCTGATCTAGTCACCTAGGAGGGGAGGAACCTCAATTACAGAATTGCCTCCAACAGTTTTTTCCTGTGAGTTTGTCTGTGGGAGCATTTTCTTGATTGATAGTTGATGTGAAAGGGCCCATCCCATTATGAAAGGAACCACCCCTGGGCAGGTGGGCTAGAGTTATGTAAGAGTGGTAGCTGAGCAAGCCGAAGAACAAGTCAGCGTTTCTCTGTGGTCTCTGTGTCAGGTCCTGTCATGGCTTCCTTTGATGACAGACTGGAAGTTGTAAGCCAAGTCAGCTGTTTCTTAGTCCAGGTTGATTTTAGTCATGGAGTTTATGCCAGCAAGAACAGAGTAACTAGGGCAATAGGTGTGACCTTGAGAACATTGTAAGGACTGAATAGCTTTTGCCAGCATGGATGACATCAACAGTAAGAAATTCTGCTGGTTCCAACAGGGATAAACATCTGTAGAAAAGATACTTACTTTTTTTTTTTTTAGCGTGTGTGTTTTTTTTTGTTTTAAAAGGGGGTCTCTCTCTCTCTCTCTCTCTCTCTCTCTCTCTCTCTCTC
>OU015752.1:122314232-122360541 GCA_907169655.1 Acomys percivali | reverse complement strand
ACTTTTTTTTTTTTAGCTTGTGTGTTTTATTTTGTTTTGAAATAGGGCCTCTCTCTCTCTCTCTCTCTCTCTCTCTCTCTCTCTCTCTCTCTCTCTCTCTCTCCAGTTCTCGGTGTAGATGAGGCTGGCCTTGAACTCACAGATATCCACCTGCCTCTGCTTCCCAAGTGCTGCGATTAAAGGTGTGCACCACCATGGCTAGCTTGGATATCTGCTTCATAACTAGACTCTCTACCAGTCCTTCTTAATTCAGCTGCATGCCACAGTCTGACCTTTGCAGATACCGAGTGTTTCCAGTCACTAGAATTTATAGGTTCTTGGGAACTTATAGAGGATTTCCCTTTTGTAATCAATTAACCTTTTATGCTGTGCACCTTCTCTATCCAATTGGTAGCTGATGTTACATGTGGCTACTGGGCCGCTAAAAATATGGCCGACTAGTGCTACACAATCTGAAATAATATTTTGGCTATATCAATTTAGATAGAAACTTATTTCACATGTTTAATTTAGACCCTTTAATGTGACTAGTAGAAAATCTGAGATGATGACGATGACGATGATTTGGTTTTTTGAGATGGGACTTCTCTGTGTGGCCTTGGCTGTCCTGGACTTACTTTGTAAACCAGGCTGGCCTAGAACTCACATCCATCCACCTGCCTCTGCCTCCCGAGTTCTGGGATTACGGGTGCTTGCCATCACGCCCAGCCTGAGATTATGTTTTTACTGGATGATGTTGCTCTGTGCCTTACACAGTGTTGACCCTTCTCATCTGATACCCTGTTTCCTATCATTCTCTTCAGTCTTGTAGGTTTATACACTTTTTCATTTCCGGAAGTGACCAGGGGAAAGCAAAAATAAATATATGTGTCACACTCAGAATATACTTTTGAGGTCTACAGTCTCACCACTTTAAGTCTGGCCACCAACTGCACATCCAGCTAAAATAAATTACTGGTAGTTCTCTGAACACAGCAGGATGCTGTGGACTTTTCCTGCCTTAGCTTTCTTTGCTTGCTTTTCCTGGAATACCCCTGTAACCTCTCTCACCTGTCTGCCTATTAAATAAAGAGCTTAAAATTCAGCTCAGCAGAGCCTTTCTTGACTCCTTTTTTACAGCTGAGCTGACTGTAGAGTCCAGAATTTTGTTAAGGTACCTACCTGTTTCTCAGTGGAACCCATTTGATTCATCATAGCCTGCAAGGCTAACCAGATTTTGATGGGTAGTTTAAAACTAAAAGAGCATTTGTTAAATGGATACAGACAGGTAGCATAGAGGCAAGGTTTTGTAACAGATGCAGATGCTGCTGCTGGCTGACTCTCCTCCTCTCCCCTCTCTCCTCCTCCTCCTCCTTCTTCCTTCTCTCTCTCTCTCTCCCTCTCTCTCTCTCTCTCTCTCTCTCTCTCTCTCTCTCTCTCTCTCTCTCTCTCTCTCATTGAGGCAGGGTTTCTTTGTGTAATAGCCCTGATTGTCCTGGACTCACTTTGTAGACCAGGCTGGCCTCAAATTTACAGAGCTAGACCGGTCTCTGTCTCCTGAATGATGGAATTAAAGACGTTGTGAGTCACTACACCTGGCTTTGAAAAAGTTTAAGGGTAATTGTTATAAGCTGTTTCTTCTGGTGAGCTATTGACAGGTGAGGATGATATCTGGGATTTTCCAGGTAGAGGGAACAAGATGAACAAAACTCACTTGAAACCAGAAATTTGGTAGCAAACAATGAGTCATCCAGTCTCTAAAAAGCATCAGTAAGACTAGATAATACAGGGCCTTGAGGTCAGAGAAAGAAGTTTGAAATCGTTCTGAAGGTCATGGTAGGTTTCGGAAGGCTTCGTGCTATGGCAACCGCTCAATAGTGCTGAAATTTGAATTTATCGCTCTTGGCTGCAGATGAAGCATGGGAGCCAAGTAAGTTGGGAAAGTGAGTTTCTCCCACAAAGAAGGAAAGGGTTTACGGGTGGATGGCAAGCAGGGATGGAGAAAAGTGCAAAACTGTCAGGTTTAGGCGTTAGGATGCCCAGGCCTAGGTGACTGCCGGACGCAGGGCGAGCTAGAAGGTAGAAAAGCTTGCGGTTGGCACACACCACTCTGCCCTGGGGGCTCGCTGGCGTAGCCGAGGGCATGCTCATCTTGTCCCTCGCGCGCCGCCGTCCGCGTAGCCCGCGGGTCGGGTGTGAGCCCGCCAGCGCGCTGCGGTTCCGGTTCCGGTTCCGACTCCTGAGCCTCTCGGTACGCAGCCATGGCGTACTCCACCGTGCAGAGAGTGGCGCTGGCCTCCGGCCTCGTCCTGGCCGTGTCGCTGCTGCTCCCCAAGGCCTTCTTGTCCCGCGGGAAGCGGGCGGAGCCGCCGCCCGGCCCGGAAGGTGAGCACCGGCTGGGCAGCTGCGTCGCTCGCGGGTGGTCAGGGGCCCTCCTAGGCTCACATCCCTCCCTTCCGCGGCTTGCGTGTCATCTTGTCGCCTGTGTCTGAGTTTAGAGTCAGTAGGTTTCCTCTCTCAGCCATGCGTCTGTTGGAGCGTTGGTTGGTAATGGGGTTTCGTCTTGGTTTTGGGCGCTCAATGGTTAAGCCTCTTCTTGCCTCCTTCAGTACAACTTGAGCTGCGGTTGGTGATGCATCACTGTAAACCCAAGGCCAGCCTGGTCTGCTTAAAGGATTCCAGGCCTGCCAGAGGAACATACATAGTTAGACCTCCTCTCAAAACAACAAAAACATCAAGATTTTGTTTACTAATTTAAAACATTTTTGTATCTGAGGTAGAGATAAACAAGTTATTGTACGCCCCGTGCCTGTTAATTCTTATTTTCTGGCATGAATATGTTGTTTCAAAATCAGCCCCTTTGACTACTACTTGTGGCAGTTTTACCGAATCTGTAAATGAAGGGACCTGAATACTGGGAGAAGGGACTAGAACAATCTGCTACTGTTCACAAAGTTCTGCACAAAGTTTGTCGTGTGAATAATCCCTGTAACATCCTCGAGCCTTGGGAACGGTCTGCGAACGGCCTCCTCTGGTTTCAGCCTCTTGGTTGCTGGACAGCTCCCTTTGAACTGTAATCCTCTTTGAATTTTGTGCATATTGGTTGTCCTTCCATCCTCCGGGAGCATTAGAGATGAAAAACACTATAAATGCAAAGCGCCATGCTCTAGGGGCTGAAGGCAGGTTGAGCACGTTATTCTGCCTGCAGAATGTGTGGCTGATGAGCTGTGCTTGTAAAGCTGCCATCCCCCCCCCCACACACACTTTCTGTCATTACAAAACTCAAAAAGTGTTGCCCCTTTTCCCCTCCATCTGTGGTTTTTGTCTTGAAGAAGAGTACTTCTGTGATGATCTTGAACAGTGAAGGGTTTTAAAACCCCTTCTCCCTGGTTGAAACATCTTAAGGACGTGCTATTGGAAGCTGGTGGTGGACACTCTTGCTTCCCAGTGTTGTAAAGGGTGTGGAGTGCATGGTAGATGTGACTCCTTCCCTTGGGAACCCAGGCCTGGTGCTCAGCGTTCCTATCTGGAGGTCTTCGCCCTTTCTGTTTTCTTCATTCCTGAAATGCTCGTCCCTTGCTTCCTTCTCATCACTCCAGTTTCTGTTCAGATGTACGCCTCTCAGACTTTGCCTGCTGACCCCAGTTAAAGTAAAGCTTCCCGCAGGACCACTTTAAAGGTGGTTTTGACCGTACAGTACGTCCTATCACATGTCACACACACAGTGTTCAAACACTCACTGAATTGCACAGAACAGGTGTCAAATCCCTGCCTGGGGCTACTCCTGGTTGAACAGAGGAAAACAGATGTGTTACCAGGTAAGTACCAATGTGTCAGTTGCTGGTTCATTCTGGCCTGCACCTGGTACAGCAGAGATGTACATATGGAACAGTCTGCTATTACAACTTAACAAAGGTTTTATAGAGAAGTCCTCTGCCCCAATCTAATACATGTACCATGCAATTCGGCTATTTAAGCACATAAGTCAACTTTTTTCCACAGTTGTGTAGCCATCAGCTCAAAATGCTTTAGAACATTTCATCACCTCCCAAAAGCAATCTGTACCTTTTAGGTGTCAGCACTCTCCTCATTTCTCCTTTAGTGACGACAGCCAGTCATCTTTTTGTGCATCTGTAGGATCACCTATATTCTTCCTGTGTGGCTTCTTTAACCTAGCATGATGTCTCAAGGTTCATTTCTCTTCTAGCATGTACTTCATTCCTCTTAATGCTTGAATAGTTGATAGATCACACTTCGCTGATCTCTTTGTTAGTTGGTAGACAATTTGGGTTGTTTTGCCTCAGCTCTTACCATTTGTTTAAAGATTTCTGTGTGGACTTACTCTTGTGATTGGAACTGAGAGTATCCTTTCCTTGTCATACTGTTACATTTTACTTTTTGAGAAACTGCTAGGTAGTTAACAAAGCAATTTCACCACTTCAGGGGCCTGCAGCAGTTTGTGGAGGCTCTGATTTCTCTACATCTTGCCATCTAGGGACAAGGTTGAAATGACTGTGGCGATCTTGGGTCTGAACCACCATGAGCACCCTTGAGTAATCCTAGTAAACTTCCTGGCAGAGTCTAGACAAAAGCTTAGAGTGGCGTGTGGCGCTGTGTGAGCAGAGCCTGGTGCTGTTGAGACTGTGCCTCCCATCTTTGGCATTAGCTTGAGACAAACACGGTGTGTTCCTGGGTTTAGAGAACCCATTATGTCTTGATGGTTACCAAAGCCCCCTTCTTCTGACCCAGATAATGGAGAATCACCAGTCTTTCTTCTATCTTGACCACCACTTTTCTGTCAATAAGTCCCAAATAAATGATGCTGCAGTCTTGGGTCTATCTATCTCTCTTTGGTCTCATGGGACCTTGAAGCTGGTATAGACACTGGGTTAGATTTTTTTTTTCCAGACCGTTGATGGCCTATCCTTCTAATTACAGCCATCCTAATGAGTCAAACATAGTATGTCCTTGTGGTTGTATTTTATCTCTCTGGTGACTAATGGTATTAAGGAATGGGTGTGTGTTTGCCTTTTGCATATCTTTGGTAGAGAAACATTTATTCAAGTCTTTTATCTTTGTCATTTGTTGTTGAGTTGTACATGTTGCTATATACTCCACTTACTAGTACACTATCTTCTTCCATTCAGTGTTGTGCTCACTCTCCTCAAAAAAGGGAAGTTTTAAATTTTGATGGATTTCAGTTTCTTTTAGTCACAGATATGTCTATGATAAATCATTGTCTTATCTGAAGATTTATTCCTATGTTGGCAAGATCTATTGTTTATGATCCTGCATTTACATATTGGGCTCTCTCTCTCTCTCTCTCTCTCTCTCTCTCTCTCTTTTTCCTTTTTCCTTTTTTTGAAGACTAGGACCGGAACTGAGGTTCTCCTGAGACCCTGATATATGGAGAAGGATATTGCTTGTCAGAACCAGTAACAGCCTTGAGAGAGCTGTGGTTTAAGATCCTGAGAACCCAACTCTTGCTACTCGAAGGGGCTATGGTTATCAGTACCAAGGCCCTTGGGATGATTCCCTTTTGAAACATATCTAGAGTAGTCTCCCACTAATTTTGTCCCATTCTATGATTTTTTTTTTCTGTCATTGTACCATTTTCCCTTTCAGGAAAAACTGTAAGATCTTATACTTTTTGTTTTTGTTTTTGAGACAGGATTTCTCTGTATAGCCTTGGTTGTCCTGGACACCACTTTGCAGACTAAGATAGCTTCAAACTCACAGAAGTCCTCCTGCCTCTGCCTCCTGAGTGCTGTGATTAAAGGTGTGCCCCACCATGCCTAGCTTTTATTATTATCTTTATCTTTATTGTCTCTTTTCCCACTTAGAAATGAGGGCAGGTATTTATGTTTGTCCCATTGTTGTATTCCAGCTGTAGACAGCTGTATATACTGCAGACAGTGTTTACTGAATACATGCAAGAATGAGTGAATTAGTATGTGCTGCCTAGTGTTCACTGTTTGAGTTTTTGAGCTATAACCATTCCTATTAATTGTCATTCTTATATTTTTGACTGTGAGCCTAGCCTTTAAAGACTGAGCCATCTCTCAAGTCAAATTATGTCATTCTTTATGGCTACATAATTGGTCTTTCTTTCCATGTGTTAAATACTATCGATCTTGTAAATTATATCTGTAAAGAGCTTTAAGTGAGATCAGAGTGTTATATGATACAAACAAAAGTGAAAGTATGTATTCATTAGAAATATGCCCATATTTTAACAGCTGTTATAGCTGGACTGTAGGATTATGGGTGGCTTTTATTCTTTACATGTTTCTGTGCTTTTTTGATAAGGGTGTACAATTCTCTTATGATCAGAGAATGTATAATGGCTCCTTCCTTCCATCTCCCAGTCCCCCGCTAGGAGAATTCTTTTCAGGACTACTAGAGAGCTCTAGCATGCCTGCTTCTCTATAGTGGTAGACTCCACGACCCACTCTATGCTCTGCATGTAGACTCCATGACCCACTCTATGCTCTGCATGTAGACTCCATGAGCCACTCTATGCTCTGCATGCAGACTCCACGAGCCACTCTATGCTTTGCATGTAGACTCCACGACCCACTCTATGCTCTGCGTGTGGACTCCACGACCCACTCTGTGCTCTGCGTGTAGACTCCACGACCCACTCTATGCTCTGCATATAGACTCCACAACCCACTCTATGTCCTTTAAGATGCAGCAATAATTATCTTGATTCTTTTGGACTTCATCTTGTGTAATTCATAAAATTTTCTTTAGTTCAGTTACCTTATTTTGCAGTTCTATTGGTACAAATTATTTGATGAATTAACTTGAGCGAACCTTTTTTCTGGAACTTTCCCCACTTATTATTGTTAATTATCCATTTAACCTGAAGGTTGTCCCCGTTGATAGAATGCATAAAGGCCAAGAAGTTCTGCTTTCTCTGCATCATCTGTTTTTAAAAATCATCTCTTTTACCACTAGATAAGTTCCTTTTTTGTTGTGTACATCACTAATAACAGTGTCTTTATTTGGCTTTTTTTTTTTTTTTGCTGTCATTTTTGCAGATCTTAACTTGCTTTGGACTATGGGCTCCTTGCCCAGATTTTTTATTTTTTATTGTTTGAGACAGGGTTTCTCTGTCTTCTTGGCTGTCCTGGACTCGCTTTGTAGACCAAGCTGTCCTTGAACTCACAGAGATCCACCTGCCTCTGCCCCCTGAGTGCTGAGATTACAGATGTGTGCCACCATGCCCAGCCTTAAAAAAAACTCCTAACCCCGTCTTTCTGAGCTTGTACCACACAGCTCTTACTCTTGTTGCTGCAGCCACTAAGAGGGTATATATTTCCTGTTGTTCACAGCAGTGCTCCCTCTTCTTTCCTCACATACCTTTTGTGGAACATAAACTTCAGCACACTGGACCAAGCTAACACTCTGACCAGTGTTAGTTGAGTCAGACTTTGAATGACATCAAGGTGGTTAAATTCTCCAAGATGCTAGAACTGGCATCAGCAGAGTCTTGTCTCTCACCTGCCCTGCCTGGGAGCCTTTGATGCTCCCACAGCCACATATCTGAACACGCCTGCCATGCTGTCCAGTGAGCCTCTCACTTTAGTACTTAGAAAGGGCAATTCCTTAATGGCTGCTTCCCACGAAACTCATTCATTCCCTGGAATAACAGCTCAGTCTCTCTTATCACTGTGCACTTGAGTGGTGCAGAACACATTGAGTTTTGATTTCTCTGAGCTACAGAAATACATACACATTCATTGTATGCCACAGAGTACTTGTTACTTTAACTAGTGCCTTGAATATTGGTATATAAGTGCCAAAGGACAGATGTCTTATCATGTCTGTTCTTATGAAACATCAGATATCTGCACTGAAGGAGTGTTCAGAGACTACAGGAGATAGGAGCCTTGCAGGAGACTGGTGAGGAAGAATTGGTCAGAGCTGTTCCAGCTCCACATTAAGTCCTGTTGAGTTAAGTATTGCTGCCTCAACTGCAGTGTGCAAGGCGAAGAAGCTTCTGCCTCTTATGGACCTGGCCATTAAGACCACTCTTGAATTGTGGTTAGCAGAGATACAAACACATCCATTTCTGTATTGATTTATTTGTCCCATTAAGACCTTTCATGAACTGCTCTAATGAGAAATATAAACACATCCAGTTCTTTATTGATTTATTTGTTCAAGAATGAAATGCTACAGATGGTTAATGCTCTTTTTCAGGAAGCTTTTTTGTTAATAGTGCAAGACTGTGTCTGTCTTATGAGCAGTAGGGTGGTTATTAACAAGCGAAAGTAAAACTCACTCTAGAAAGCCATTAAGTTTTTAGTCAAATCTAAATGATATGCTAAAGGAAGACTTAATGATCAAATAAACCTAAATATGGGGAAAGCTTTCAATAAACTGTTTAGATTGAGTCAAGTTACATTTTATTGGATATTTAAGTACTTTTGGAGGTTGTCATACAGCTGTTTTCTGCATTGGAAAATTTATAAATTTTAATGTCTTTAGTATTTTTATTTGGATCTTTTCATCTACTTTACAATTTTTATTATATTTATTTATTTAGTGGAGTGGGTAAGAAGGTTTGTGCCATAATACAGGAGCCAGTTCTCCCTTTCACTGTGTGGATCCCAAGAACTGAACTCGGGTTATCAGGCCTGGAAGCAAAGACTTTGCCCACTGACCTATTTATTGCTGGTCCTCATCCACTTCTTTGATTTGTGTATGGTGCATATGTGTAGTACAGCATATGTGCATGCACATCCACCCCCACCCCTCACACACTCACACATACACGCACACTCTCACTCACGCACACACACTCTCACACATATTCTCACACACACATACACACCCACAGTCACACTTACATTCTCACACATCTGAGAGACGAGGCTTCCCTGTGGAGGTGGTTATCCATATAAAGAGAAGACTCCCTTCATCTTCAGTGTTCTGATCCCAGCCTCAAGTACATCCTTGGTTTTAGAAATTTTAGGTCAAAGCCAAAGTTTGAGAGAATGAATCTACAAAGGCAGGGTTTGGAAGGTGAAAATAAGTTTCATTTTCAGGTTTGAGGTGATAAACCTACAAAAGACATAAACAATTGGTGTTGAAGAAAAGATAAAGTTCTTAAGGGAGAAGTTAGAATTATGGCTATACATTTTGGAAATTATAATAAATTCCTTAAGAATAAACACATTTGCAAAAGTGAAAGAGACAAGTGTTAAGACAGAATCTTGGAGGAACTACAGAACTATTCAAGCAGCCTGAGAAGAGCAAAGTATTGACCAGGCAGCTTGGAAGAGCGATGTCCCATATGGATCAAGGTAGGCCAATGTGACAGAGGATCGTTCCGATTAATATTTGTTGAGTGGCTGATATGTGATAGTTGATAGTCACTTTCCTGTCTTGCAGAGCAACGGTAAGCGCGAGGACTGAGAAAAGCCACTGACTTGGTTGATGAGCGGGAACACATGCTGCAGTAGCTTCTTATCTGCAGCCATGTCAGGGCTGCAGCTTAGCCTGTGTCTCACACAGCACCAGGCATGCCAGAAAGTGTTCAGTGGTGAACATGGGAACTGTTAGAATGAACAATTCCTTCTAGGTTGTAAAAGATTTTGCCATCTAGCCTGCATGTTCCATTTCTCTCCAAATTATTTTCCACCTTCCAAAGTGGCATTATCTAGTTTTTCAACATCTCTGTGATGTCATGAGTAACCCTTTTCATTCTAAAGTAGGTCTTAATGATAACCTTTTGGGTCAGTTCTAATGGATGTGTTTTCACTTCTTGCCCCATCAGGATTCATTCAGTGTTGGTTTTGAAACTCTTACTCTCTTCTTACCCCCATGAGTCATTCCTCAACTCCAAAGTTCTGGGGGACTGGGGAGGCGACTCAATGCGTAGACACTGTGCATTTCTATAGAGAAGTCTCCATTCAGACCTTCTGCCTGTTTTGAATTGGGTTGTCTGTTACTATTGAATATTAAGAATTTAATAGTGATTTGAATACTAGCCCTCATCAAGTAAATGATTTGTAAGTCTTTATCCCATTCGCTGGGTTGTATTTATTTCCTTGATGCTGTCTTTTACAGGACAAAAATTTTAAATTTTAATTATGTCATATTCACTTTCTTTTTGTTTGTTGCTTTGTTTTTACATCCTAATCCAAGATTATGAACACTTTTAGCTATGTTTTCTCTAATTAAAATTTTACCTGTTATACCTAAGTCTTCCATCTATGTCATGCTAATTTTTAGTATAGTGTGAGATATAGATCCATTTTGTTTATTTTTACACATTACTATGGAATTTGGTGTGGCTGTCTTTACACATTTGTTGAAAGCCTAGATCCTTCTTCCTCTCCCACTCCTTCCAGCTATATTTATGTATGCATGCACATATATTTTTCCTGAACATACATAACTATGAGGAGATTTAATTTATAAATTAGGTAAAGTAATATATTACCAGTAACTAATAGTAAAGCAGGACAGTTGTAATAAGATGCTGCGGTAGAACTGGTAGCATCATTACTCTTCAGCTTTGTGGCCATTGCTAAGTAAAATAAGGGTCACTTGAGCAGTGCTGCCGTAGTCACCCTGATAACAGGACTACTAAGCAATTAGCAAGCAGAGAGCCATACCTCATGGGTACTATGGCTATAGGGATGATTTATGCACTAGGTGGGGTGGGTGAGGTGGCATAATTGTATCATACCACTCAGAATGGTGTGTGTATTATAACTTATGAGCTGTTTATTTTTGGAATTTTCCACTTACTATTTTTAGATCATGGCTGTCTGTAGGTAACTGAACTTACAGAAAGTGAGACCATGTATAAAGTAAGTAGACTGCTATACTTTGGTTTCTGTTACTGCCTAAAATAGCCAGCAGTCAAAATGGCATGTGATGTTCCATCTATTTCTCAAGAATATATTGTATCTGAAAACAGATCTGGCATTAGTCTTTAACCAGGTGGTTTGTTGTTGTTGTTGTTTGTTTGTTGTTGTTGTTGTTGTTTTGAGATAGTCTCATTGTACAGCCCATGCTGGCAGGACAGCCAGGGACTCTAGATCCCTCTGCCTTTGTGAGTGCTGAGATTATGGGTATATCCACACCTAGCTTTCAGTCAGTTTATTCTTCTAGTGGCCTTTTCTGTCCTCTGACTTTTATGATATTAGTTTGCTTTTGTGTGCTGTTGATCACTCACCCCCATTATGTGTGAGGCCACATATTCCTCCAGGCTTTTCCATGTTGAGAAGAGCTCATTCAGTTTCCTGGCTTTGCCAGTTAGGTCGAGCAGAGCTGCTACTCAATCTGACTGCAGTCAGATAACATTTCTCTCTGTATTCCACCAATGCCTCTGTTGCAAGTGAGCTCAGCTTTACCCAACCGCGAGCGAGCCTCTCAGTCCTTCATTATCTTCTCCTAGTAAACTAGATCTCTTCCAGCTCTCTGCTATGTTTGATATTAAATGCTACTGCTAATTACATGGTGGTAGTCTTTTTTACAGCTCTAGCCATCACCTCAGCCAGGCACTTGGACCTCACAGCTAACTTACTGTATTAGCTTTCTGCTATTCCTTCCAGATCCTTCTTTCTGTTTTATTAGGCCCTGTGCTCACCGCCAGCTTAATCCCCGCCAAGTACCTTTCTCATTAAGCTGGTTTCCTCATCCAAGATCCAGGGTACCGCACAGTGGTGTGCACACTATTCCTGTCTCTACTGCCCTTCCCTTAATCCCTTTACTTCCTTAATGGTGCCACACTCATCTGGCAGCGTTTCCTTGCTCTCGGTCTCCATTTCCTTCAGCAGTTGGCTCCATTGATGGTGCTCTCTTCCTTTTAAAATGTTTGCATCCCTGTAGTGTTTAAAGGTGGAATCTACAGTAATGGAAACCTTGGTGATAACCTTGCTTGTATCTGTCTTTGTTGTGGACATGCTGCCTTTTATTGACATTGTTTCGTGAGGAATTTCATTTCTATTTTGTTTATGGCTCTTTCTACCTAGGCAGAATCTTTAACAAAGTACATGTCTAAAATTTTTCATGGCCAAGAGATCTTAATAGCATCATCAGTCTGCAGTTTAAAATAATGTAAAACAATGTCTTTTACCTCATTATACCATTTTAATTTTTATGTCATTTTTAAAGGCCCATTAGAATAGTAAAAGAGTTTGAAAGTGTGTTGTTAGATACATTAAATCTAGTTTATTGAACAGAAGCCACTTGATATATCAGATTGTATCAAGAGAAGACTGCTTTTTTTATATACTGGCTAGGCAATTTTTTATTGTATAATTTGGGGAGTAGAGATTTTTAACTAAATGAAAACCATTATAGATAATTACAATTAAGTTTAGTTGTTTTGAGGTTAAGATGTTTTTATGTCTAGATAGATGTTTTAAGTTGATAAAGATAAGATATGATAGATATTGATTTACACTCAGAATTTTAGAGGCACCAAGATAGGAAAGATGTTTACTTCAAGCTTGCCAAATATAAATAGCCAAAATATTATGAATGTAACATTTATATAATTCCTGATTGTTTTGTGGTTCTTCTTGATGTAGGTAGTTTAGTGTATATATGTGTAATAATATAAATGTACATGTAAAAAAATATTAAAATTAAAAAAGCATAATAATTTTTTCTTAGCTTAAAATAAATAGCTAGATAGGGCATATAGATAACTAGTACAATATAATAATAAAATATTATTTATAATAATATATTACAATTATTCTTCTACAGAAAAAATACTTTTTAAGATGCTTTGCCATGGAGTAATTTATCATACAAGTTTAAGAGAAAATCTCAATACATTTTGAAAAGTAAAATATTTACAAATCCTATTTTGTATTGAATTAGTACAAGAAAATTTTGAAATAATGATAAAAGGATTAACAACCTCTAATGACAACAGGGGAAAAAAATGTCTGTTAGAAATGAAAGCTGCTTTGCTTAAATACTGCAGAGATCAAACCATAAATTAAAATATTGATTACTTACCAAGATCAGCCAGCATGTAGGAAAATGTGAATGGATACATACTGCTGTGTGTGAACTCATATAATCTTTTGTGGAGTGCAATTTGAGAATACTTGTCACATTTAAACATGCACACACCCCTTAACTTAGGAAAACAACTCCCTGGAATCTCTCTCTCTCTCTTTTTTTTTAATTAAAAATTTACTCATTTATTCACTTTACATCCTATTGCAGACCCCCCCTCCAGGTCCCACCCTTCTACCTTCTTCCTCTTTTCCCCCCTCCCCTTCTCCTCAGAAAAGGGGAGCCTCCACCCCACAACCCATCCTGGCCCACCAAGTCGCATCAGGACTAAGCACAGGAGGCCGGAAACAGCAGCCCAGACAGGGGAAAGTGATCTAAAAGCTGGCAACAGAGTTGATGTCAGAGACAACCCTGTTCTGCTTGCTAGGGAGCCCACATGAAGACCAAGCTGCTGTCAGCTACACATGTGTAGGGGGTCTAGGTCCAGCCCATGCAGGCTCTTTGGTTGGTGCTTCAGTCTCTGTGAGCCCCCATGGTCCTCTGTTAGTTGACTCTGTTGGTCTCTTGTGACGTTCCTGTCCCCTCTGGATCTATCTATTCCCCCATCTCTTCCACAAAACTCTCTGAGCTCTGCCTGTTTGGCTAATATTTTTGGTGTGGGTCTCTGCATCTGTTTTGAGCTGCTGCTGGGTGGAGCCTCTCAGAGGACAGTTATGCTAGTCTCCTGTCTGGTAGAGGCCTGGGAAATAGCGCATAGAGGGGATAGGGCAGACCTCACTGCTGCTGGGTTTGCCTGGAGGACTCCACCCCACCCCCCACTCTGTAAATACCATGCAGGCAAGGATGGGGACATAAAAAGGACAGTTTTAGCCTTCAGAAATGTAAAGTGTATTGATGTGCTTAAAAATATTTGAAAGAATAGGCCATTATTAGGTCACATTGAGGAACTGGCTGGAAATATCATTGAGAAGAAAGTTTAGTTACGTATGCCTGTATTGCTTGAAATTTTATAATGAATGTAAAGCAATAAAATAATATATTCATATTTAAAGCAGTTAAGAAACAAAATTTCATTTTGATAAGTGGCCAAAGATCTATTAACATAGCAATTTAAATCCTTGAATGTTAATGTTATACTAGAAAGAATGAAAATAAGTAAATGAAATACTCATTGGAAGAAATTATATACGTACAGTAGGTCTAAGAAAGACAAAGTTACTGAAAATTAAAAATTAGTTCAAGATTTAGAAAATAGGACTGAAGAGATGGCTCAGAGGTTCTTCCAAAGGTCCTGAGTTCAATTCCCAGCAACCACGTGGTGGCTCATAACCGTCTTTCGTGAGGTCTGGTGCCCTCTTGGCATGCAGGTGCACATGTGGGCAGAACACTGTATAAATAACAAATCTTTAAAAGAAAAGAAAAGAGGATATATACAAGAGCTGATTCTTTGATAGAAAACCTGGGAAAGCTAGAGACAGTGTAAAACCCTGAATAGTAATGAAGTAATTTGAAAAGTTTAGAGAAAAAGGTACATATTTATATGTTTTGATAAAATGTATATAATATTCTAAGGAAGAATACATTTATAAAATGTATATATTTTCTTAAAATATTAAAAAACAAAATTAGCTAAGAACCATAATTTATTAAAAGTGCTAGTACTTAGTGAAACAAAATATTTTCAAACCTTTAAGGAAGAGACAAAGGTCATAAATCATTGGAATAACAAACAAATGGAAGCATTTAAGATCATTTTTGTGTTTGGTATAATTTTAAATTTAATTGTGTATGTATGTGTGTATGCACACAAGTGTGTGCATGAGAGAGACAGAGAAAGAGAGCAAGCAAGAGCTGTATGTCAGTGGGTCTTCCATGCCACAGCATGTATGAAAAGCCAGAGGAAAACTATGTGGTGTCAGGTATCATGGGTTCTGGAGGTTAATCTCAGTGGCTAGGCGTAAAAAAAAAAAAAAAAATTACATATCTGGGCAGTGGAGGGGCACGCCTTTAATCTCAGCACTCAAGAGGCAGAAGCAAGTGAATCTCTTGAGTTCAAGGCTAGCCTGGTCTACAGAGTGAGTTCCAGGATGGTCAGGGCTACACAGAGAAACTCGGTTTGTGTGTGAGGGCGTCTGCATAATAACCTTAAAGCCAGCACTCATCTGTTAATATGATTCTTGACAATTTAAAAGAGATATCACCAGCACCCAGAACAAGAGCTGGTGACTTGGTTTCTCTGTCCAAAATCGTGCTTCCTTTGCTGACTGTCTTAGTCAGTGTTCTGATGCTGTGAAGAGACACCCTAAGCACAGCAGCTCTTACAGAAGAAGGCATTTAGCTGGGGCTGACTTGCAGTTTCAGAAGTTTAGTCCATTATCACCATGGGGGGAGCATGAAAGCGTGCTGGCAGACATGGTGCTGGAGAAGGAAGTAACTCAGAATTCTACATCTGGATCTGGAGAAGCAGGGAGGGAGACTGGGCCTGGCACGGGCTTTTGAAACCTCAAAGCACACCCCTCATTGACACACTTCCTTCAACAAAGCTACACCTCCTAATCCTTCAAATCCTCCACTCCCTAGTGACAAAGCAGTCAACTATATGAGCCCATGGGGGGGCATTCTTACTCAAACCACTGTACTGACCCACTCTTATTTTTGTCATTTCATTTTTCCCTCATGTTTTGACACAGTCTCACTTTATAGCTCAGGGTGGCCTAGAACTCACTGTGGTATCCAGGCTGCCCTCAGACTCATGGCAGTCTTTTTACCTTGGCCTCTCAGATGTTGGAATTAGAGGTATGAGGCACCATTCTTGGGTTGACCCACCCTGAAAATGAAGGGTTTCTCCCATAGCTTCCATGGCACTCAAAGTCAGTATTGAGAGGAACGGGGAGATTATTGGAAGGGAGCATGGGTAAGAAGGAACACAGGCAGAAGGCAGCCTCCATGCCTCCCTTCCTTCTACATAAGGACAGAGTTCACTTAAAGATAGCTCTCAGCACATAGTACTTCATCATCTGTTTTACAAGGACAGAGGTTCTTTTTCTTTTCTTTTCTTTTAGGCCATGTATGTGTTTGAGTGTTTGTACACATGTGTAGATATATATTTAGAGGCTGTTGGAAATCTCAGCTGTCTTTTCCTTGGGCTCTCTCTGTCTATCCGTCCGTCTGTCCATCCATCCATCCATCCATCCTCCTGTCTGAGACAAGGTACTTGTCTGGGCTAGAACATGCCAAATAAGCTTAAGCTGCCTGGTGTCAAGTTCCAGGGATCCTCCTGTCTCCACTTCCCCATCATTACGATTAAGAATGCATATCACCATGCCTGGCTTTTAAATATAGGTTTTGGGAATCAAACTCCAGTCTTCAAGCTTGCAAAGCAAGCACGTTACCAAGTGAGCCTCAACCCATGTGTCATATGTACCTTCTCTAATGTCTTTACTTTAGGCCTTTATACTTTTGTGCTTGCTTAAAAGAAGTGCAAAGTAACTGGGTGTGTTTAACTTCCATGATGTTATCATTCATAGCAAGAAGAAATGCAATGCAGCATTGCTGTTGTTGGGTGGTTAGTCTGAGAAGCTCCTCACAGATACTCTCACATCGGGTGTAGCCAGCATCTTCAATTACATTGTAGGAAAGAATTGAGGGGTTGTTATAAAGCAAAATTGAGTCTACTAAGAAAAGGACACGTAAGCCCAGTGTGGAGATGGACTTCTTATGTGTCTGTGTGTGGTGCTATTTTGTGGCTTTTGAAGTTACATTGTTCAAATGATGTCATCAATGTCTAAGTTTAAAAGATTAGGTAAAATATTTTGGTTTACTTTTGGAGGGAATAGTCCTGAGGATCCCCTTGGAGCCTTGTGCATGCTAGGCAGTTGCTTTGCCAAATGAACTACATCTCTAGCCATGACTTTTTGTCTAAAGGATTTTTATATAAAGGTGTCTTATTAGGGAAGTGGTACATATTTGCAGATAAGAAAGGAATGCTGTTAAGATTAAGGCGTAGGTCAGAAATGGCAAAGTAGTTCTTACTGTACAGTAAAGGGTAGTTTGAGGAATGTGTTTTTCTTATGTGTGGTTCACAAACCTTCTTGTAAGATTTTCTCAGGAAAAAATGCAGCTCAGAGATCAAAAAAAGCAGTGATAAAGTTAAACTTAAACTTTGGGGCTTAAACATGGTCATTAGTTCTGTCTGTCTGTCTGTCTGTCTGTCTGTCTCTATCTCATCTCTCTTTCTGCCTTCCCATTTTATTTCGATTTTGTTTGTTTGCTTGTTTGTTCATTTTGAGACACTTTCTCCTATAGAAGCTGACTGACTACCCAAGGGTGGCTTTGTATTCCTGACCCTCTTGTTCCTGATCCTTGTTTGTTCATTTTGAGACACTATCCCCTATAGAAGCTGACTGACTACCCAAGGGTGGCTTTGTATTCCTGACCCTCATTGCCCCCACCTCCCCGTGGCCGAATTAAAGGGAAATTTCACCTTGCCTGGCTCAATAGCTGGTTTAACATTCTTATTTGAGAAATTGCTCAGAAAACTAAATATTGTTTCTATGCAGGCCATCTTCACTGTGTTGTTTTAGTCTAGTCAAAATTCCTGACTCTCAACCAGCAAGAAAGGCAAAGCAGACTGGAGGCGGTGAGGCTTTCTTTGCCTTCCTGTCTCCTGTCTTTTATCATGCCTCTGTTGGCTTGTTTCAGTGCTGGGGATTCAACCTAGAGCTTTGGTATGAGAAACCAGCTGTTTACCTGTGAGAGATTACACATCCCCAGTTCCATTTCTGACAGGATCTTACTGTGTTGCCCCAGCCAGCCTTACCCACAATCCTCCTGACTCATTCTCCAAGTACTGGGCTTATAGATATGTATTTGTAGCAATTTCAGTTTAGTGTTTCATTTCCAGTTATGGAGGTCAGTTGCTTAAGTTCCTTGTTCCATCATCACAGTGAACATTCTATCATAGATCTGTGGTGTGTAATTCAGCCACCTACATAACCGTATTTGAGAACATCTCCTGGATTTACCCACTGGAGAGGGACCACTGGATCATCCAGCCTTTGTATAATGTCACAAAGGACAGGCAAGCCACTTAGCAGGATGGCTGTGTGTTTGCACTCTTACCTCAGTGCACATTGCCTTCCCATACCTTGGTCAACGTTTGCTACTTTCCACCATCCTGCTGGGTGGAGAGCCCTATCTCACTAGCCTTTTGGTCATTGTTGTACTTTGCACATCCTGTTAGGACTGATAACTCACCACTGACCAGTCATTGTCATACTTTGTTTTGTCATTTTATGTGTTGATAGCCACTTAAGCTTCTGTTTCCTTCCTCATATCTTTGGTCCTTTTTGCTGTGAATTTCATGTGATGTCATTAAGTGACAGGCTCTTCTATATTAAAGATATCTAGTCCATTATCGCTTTTAAATGTTATGAGGTTTTTTTCTTCCTTAATTTCATTCTTCCTAGTTCTGTTCATGGTCTTCTGTATTGGATATTGGATATTTTCTGTATTGGATAAAAATTGGATATTTTTAGAGTTGCTTTAAGGTCTTTTGTTCTCTGGTATTCTGTACCAGGGTGTGTTACCCCTGCTGGAGGGGTGGCTCAGTGGTTAAGAGCCCTGGCTGCTCTTCTAGAGGTCCTGAGTTCAATTCCCAGCAACTATATATCCAACTATAATGGGATCTGTTGCCCTCTGCTGGCATGCAAGTGTATCTGCAGACAGAGTACTCATATATACATAAATAAATCAAAAGGAAAAAAGAGAAGAATTTAGAGTGTTACCCCACTGGACTTTCAAGCCCACTTTTACCTGTGGCCTTTGGAGACTTTTTGACTTTGTCTCATTGTGCTTGCTGTGTTAACTTTTGGCTGCTCTTAATGGAGGTTTAAAAATGGAGGGAAATGAATGAAAAATCCCTCCTTCTCTAAGTTCTTCCAAGGTTGGGCCCTTGACCCTGTTTCTACGTAAGGGTCCTACAGGCTCATCTGTAGCTGGGTCAGAAGGGTGCTTGTCTTGTCTCCTTTCTGAGCTGTGTACTCAATATTCCTCCAAGGAATTTGGAATCAGGGCCAGTCTTAGCTAGTTTCTTGAAGGAGTTGCAAATTGAGAGGTTTGGAATGACTGTCTTCTACTATGGACACAAAGAAATTAGAGGAGTTATCTGAAGAAAGAGATTGAAGATGTGAGCAAAGAAGCAAAGGGAAAAGGCTATGGTCCCGTAGAGAGGAGAGAGTTTGGGCTGGAATGTGAAAGTAGCCAGCCTGAATCCTGATGGCTTTCCAGTCTCTGGTTCTGTTCTCTCCCGAGGCTACATTACATTTCCTTTTGTATTAGATAGGGGTGGCTAACCACTGTAACAGATAGACTCCAAAGGACGTAATGGCCCTCACACAATAGAAGCTTCTTTCCCACTTACACAAACAGGACCAGATGGCTCTAAGTTAGCAGGGTAGCAGCAGCAGAGGCCTATGCCACAGTTACTTAGGAACAAAGGCTGATGGAGGCTCTGCCATTTGCAGCATATGACTTTTGAGGTCTCTGTGGACGTTAGTATCCATCCCATAGAAGGAAAATGATCATGTAGTTGAGCTTATGGGAAGCTTTATAGGCCAAGTTTCTTTGGGTGGAACTCTGTCACATGGCCACATTAAACTCTACAGGAGGCTGGGAAATGTAGTTTAGCTATGGTCCCAGAAGGAACAGGAAATGGGTTTAGTAAACAAGTAGATTACTACATCATGCTTTGTGTCTATATGATATCGGTACCTTTCTAATCAAGTTCCTGGGTTTTTTTTTCCCTTAAATATGTTTGAGTTGCTTCTTTATTTGGACATCAATGCATAATATGTTTTTGAACTATCCATATTTAAAATAGAAGAGATAAAGCTGATTATTTATTTTCTCAGGCAAATTGGGCCGATTTCCACCCATGATGCATCACCACTCAGCACCCTCAGATGGTCAGATGCCAGGGGCACGTTTCCAGAGGTCTCACCTTGCAGAGGCCTTTGCAAAGGCCAAAGGAGCAGGTGGAGGTGCTGGAGGAGGGGGCAGTGGAAGAGGACTGATGGGCCAGATCATTCCAATCTATGGCTTTGGGATTTTTTTGTACATACTGTACATTCTGTTTAAGGTAAGTGGAATTGTCTTATATAATATGTCAGTGAAAATCTAATGTCATTGTAATAAAAATCATTGTCTCTGGTAAATCCTTGTAAAGGTCTCACAGCCCTTTCAAATCCATCATCTCTTTAAAAACCTTATCATCTCTTTGTGACCTAGTTAGGATCACTGTCATCTCAATTTTACAGATCAGAAATCCTAGCATAGATTGACAACTAAAATGTAAGGCCAGGGTTTGAACTTAGATCTGCTAGTTCATAATTCAATTAGCACCATAATTCAAAGAAAAATAACAAAAGACTAGGCATCTTTGCAAGCTGATAGACCATAAACATGCTCTGCAAAGTGGCTTGTTCATAGGAGGCCATATTTAATGGTGCCAAGGTGTGGGACACTGTGTTTGGTGTCATCTCTGTCATTCTGTCATATCCAGACACTAAGCCCAACATTTCCTGTTTCTGGGGAGTTTTGCTGGGTCTTTTAAGGCATACGTGGCAAATAAGTTCCACCTCCAGGCAGGCTTCTGTGGGTTATAGGCTTCTTCTTGGTACGGATGTGCAGAAGCTTCGGCTTACACCCATGCCTGAGTAATATGAGGGGAGTTTAGTTTCTTCCCACCTAGGAATTCTGCAGATGGCCTGAATTGAGATGAAAATGTCACCTGTCACTGGGTGAGCATGGTTACAGCAGATGACCAAGGGGTTTTGTTCTCCTTGTGCTTTGATCTTTGCTTCCATAGTTTTTACCTTCTTGACTCGTTCAGTGGCTTTTTAAAAAGACATTTCTCTAATGTTGATACTTGGTTTGATTCCTGACTTAATTTTTGTCTCCCAGCTTTTCTGTTTTTCGTTTAACATGAGGTGTTCCGTGACTTTGAGGTTCTGAGCTGCTGTTGACGTGCTGTACCTCCTTCATCCTCAGCTCTCCAAGGGGAAAACTGCAGAAGATCGGAGCTGTTCCGCTGCCCCACCCGGAAACACTCACAGGAAGATTAGTAAGTGCACATTCCCTTGCATTCAGCGGTACTGAGTTGATGTGGAATACAACCAGGGGGAGGGTCTGTGATGTGTCCCCAAAGCATTTCCAAAAAGTTGTGTATAGAGAGTGGGCCATAAAGGGCTAATACTGCAAAAAGCACAAGGCTGCTAGTTCACTTTGGTACGTATTAGCAAATTTACATGAACATTTGGATTAATTACTTTTCACTTAGACTACAAAATATCTGTAGCAAACGTGTTTATTTCACAGAGAAAAACTGAGGGAGAAATTGCATCATTGTTATACTCCATTATCAGCTCTTGATACTTTGGAGTTTTGAAATGTGCTGTCAAATAGTGCCCAACCAGAATTTTCTGTCAGGGGAAATGAAATGTATATAGTATAGTCATTTTCTCTAAGAATTTATAGATTAGAATGATGTCAAGAAAAATAATCTGGGGCAAAGAACTTATTGAGCAAAGACTGCTCAACGTTCCTGGGAAAAAACCAGGGATAGCTGTGCACTCCTGTAACTCCGTCGCTGGGGAATGGACACGGGCAGAGCCTTAGCTCTCCTGGCCAGCCAGCCTCGCCAACGCAGTGGGGTTCTTGTTTATTGTGATACGCCAGTTCAAGGGAATACAGGGAAAGTGCTATAGGAAGACCCTGTGTGAACTAGTCAGGATCACTCTCATCTCTATCATTTTACAGATGAGACATCTTAGTGTGCACGCACGCGCGCACACACACACACACACACACACACACACACACACACACACACACCCCGCCACCACCACCACAAAAATAAACAAACCAAACCAAAATAAAAAAATAAAATACAAAACAAAAATAAAAAACAAAGACTTTTACAATCTATCTCTTGTCAGAGACAGAGTAAATCATATGGTTTTCTAAGACTGCTTTTTATAAAACAAAAGCAAAAGAAATGAGTCAGTTTTATCCTTTACTTATAAAATGTGCAAAAATAACAATAACCTCAGTACCACGCACTGCAGTTTGTACCCTTCACAGGTATTAACTGCATTAAAAGGCCTTTTAGACCCAGGCAGTTGTGGTGCATGCCTTTAATCCCAGCACTCAGGAGGCAGAGGCAGGTGAATCTCTGTGTTCAAGGCCATCCTGGTCTACAGAGGAAGTTCCAGGACAGCCAGGCCTACACAAAGAGGTATGAAATAGAAATCTAGGTCATTTATATACTGAGCAGCATTTCATTCATACTGCCTGAAAGTTTACTTCGTGTTTTAAGTGTTTATTTTTTTTCTGTTGTGTTTTTAGTATCTTAGTATTTCAGTGTGGGTGTATGTATGTGTGTACTTTCTGCTGACTGTGTCTGAGAAAATTGCATCTAGTGGACAGAGTTAGACCCCAGCGAGGTCTATTCTTTATTCTAGACGACCAGGGTTAGAAAACTCTGGGCATAAAGGTCTCAACTATAGTTTGGGACTTTCTATTGCCCAGATATAACACTGACGGTCCTAGTTCCTAGATACTTCCATCCCTTAAGGACAGGCAAGCAGGCTCACCTAGAGTCCTGCTCCTTTGTCTAGTCCTGCGTGGGCGTGGTGCTGCACCCAGAAGCACTGTTGGCTCACACACCGTCATCCCCCTTCTGCATTTACTCTGGGGTCACTTTGCAGGGTTTTTTCAGTGCCGGGTGTTTTCTTCAGTTGGCTCTGCTAGATTACTGTATGGAAGAGCGAGTGATTTGTTTATCATCCCCTAAATGAACATGTACCCTGTTGCGCCTGGTGGCCAGCCCCCCCTCCCTCCCTCCCTCCCTCTCCCCTCCCTTCTTGTCCCTGCTGATTGTTCTGTTCTCGCGAGTCTCTGAACAAGCCTGGATTAGCACAGGTCATTTCAGCTAGCCGCTTCTTGGAAGGGCTTAGGGAATGGTGTGTGATGGTTCTTAGATTGATGCTTGATTGTTTATTTTTTCAGCCAATTTTGAGCTTGTTCAACTGCAAGAAAAATTAAAAGAGACAGAGGAAGCCATGGAAAAATTAATCAACAGAGTGGGACCTAATGGTGAGAGGTAAGCTTTCATCAAGAAGACTCAGACAATTTCATGTTTAGAGTGTCTACACCTTTGCTTTTGATGTATAGGCCACGTATTTCATCTTATGTAATTTTCAGCCTAGGTACAAGGTATGTATTCTTTCTCAATGAACATTTCCATTGTCATATCACTGAGAAACCTGTTTTCAAGCATAAATGTGTTACAAGTTATTGTGAGAGTTTATGAAATTTGTAAATCTTGTAGGATCAAATGACCTAGTTTTATGAACGATCTTTCCCTAGTTGTCTAATATAAAATTTTAAGTAAACCTGGTTATTGGATGTTGTATTCTTGGAGATCAAATAAGAAAACAAGCAAGGACCTGGGGAAATGACTCCGTGCTTAAGAGCGCTGGCTGCTCTTCAGAGGACCTGGGTTCAGTTCCTAGCACCTGCATAGCAGCTCACAGTTTCTGTAACTCCAATTCCAGGGAAGGGATATGTTGCTCCCTTCTTGCCTCCATGAGCACTGCACACATGTGTTGCACAGGTCTCAACCTGTGAAGGAGCAAACACTCACACACATATGAGACACTAAAATCTCAGAATGAGTAACTGTCACCACTATAGGCATTCTCATTTTGTATTGACTCATTCCTAGTGCACAGTTAGACATGCAAAGTGATGTCAGGGGCCAAGTTAACTATTTAGGAAGGCGTGCTTCTATTCTACCACACTGGCCAAATATCTGAAAAGGTAGGTGCAGGAGCTTTGTGAAAATGCGAGCAACTAAGAAAACAGAGCCCTAAAAAAGCCAGGAAGCAAAAAAGCAGAATGTGGTATTGTATACCAAGATGGAGTCAGTCTTAACTGAGCCTTCTAACAGGGGAGAAGAGAGAACTTCGTGATGGGTCATAGAATCTTATGCAGGATATTAAACAGTCTCTCCCTCACTTTCATGGGCAGCTGTGGAATCCTTGATGCAAGTAGCAGGGCTCGGCCTCTTCTGTTTGCTGTCTTTCAACCACTTGTGCTCTGTCTCTCTTTCTTTGATCACTGACATCTAGGGTGCCCATCCTTTGTTGCATGTAAGAAGAGTAGGCATCCTCAAATTGCAGGTTCCTGTCAGCGACTGGATAGAAACACAGAAATGATTTCTGATGTGACCAGTAGGATTTTGCAGACACCTTTCACATGAATGTGTAGGTGCATACACTTTCAGTGACCTCTACATTATGTCTGACGTTAAACACAGTATCAAACTTGAAGACACAGGTTAAGGAACTAAAGTGAAATGTTCTAATTTCTGCCTTTAGAATTAGCAAGATTTCCTTCCATGAGTAGGATGTCTGGTCAGAAATGACTTGCCTGCTAGAAACACGATGTGGCCTGAGGAAGCACTGGTTAGCAAAGAGCCTGGTCTCGCGGGCCCAGCCGTGCAAAACTTCCTTAGATGCTCTCTCGTATCCGCCCCAACCTATGTAACAACTGGGAAAACATCCAATAACCAGGTTTACTTAAAATGTTATATTAGACAAAATTAAGGAAAGATCGTTCATAAAACTAGGTTATTTGAGTCTACAAGATTTGCAAATTTCACAAACTCTCACAATAACTTGTAACACATTTACGCTTAAAAAACAGGTTTCTCAGTGATATGACAATGGAAATGTTCATTGAGAAAGAATACATACCTTGCACCTTTTCATCTAGGATCTTGCAAAAATATTTTCCTTTGCTGAGGCATTGCGCCCGCGCCCCACGCCCCCCTCCCCACCCCCCCAACCCCCCACCCCCGCGTGCCCAGACAAACACTCTTTTTGACTCTGAATTGCCATTGAACTCTCAACAAGGGCATCATTTTCTCTGAGAGTCCTTACCTGAAACCACAGGAGCAGCTTAGGTGTTCTTTTGTGCTCATATCCCTGAGCTTATTGGGTGATAAGTACAGCTTACTGCCATCCAGGAATGCCTTCTCTGATGTCCTGTACTTGGGGGAGAACAGGATTGTCACTGTTCAGGCTTACCCCTCAGTCTGGAACACTGAGGACATGTGCACACCCTGAAATAATGAGTCTTTTAAAACAGGGTCTCCAGCAGCAATAGCGTCTTCTTTGGAACAGCTTTTCGTTTGTTCTGCACAGCCCTGTTGTTAATGGCAGGCATTTGTTTCTCTGAAATAACCACATCTGATAGCATGAAGTATCCTGCTATAGCAAACAAACTTAAATCTAGTGGCTTGAACAATGCAACTTTATTATGCTAGAGTTCTGTGGGTTAATAGTCCCATATTGAATGAGAATCATTGGTATTGGTCAGATTCTCTTGGCAAGGCCCCTCAGCAGAATCTGTTTCCTTGAGCTTTTCAGCTTCTAGAAGTTGCCTACACCCCTTGGCTTATGGCCCCTTCCTTTGTCTTCAGAGACATCAATATTGGGTTGAGACCTATTCAGATTATATCACTTTGTCCTCTGCTACCATCTTTTCCCACTTTTAAGGATCCTTCTAACAACATTGTGCATTCTCAGACATTCCAGGTTAACCTCCCATTAGAATGTCAGCTTATTAGAAGCCTCAAGTTCACCTACAACCATGATCCCCTTAAAGGGAAGTTTATGGGTTCTAGGCATTGGAACCTACATATCTCTGTGGGGGGTGGGGGTGGGAGCTTAAGGTCTGATGAAAAGGGGAGAGCTTGAATAAGCTTTACAAGATAGAATGGTTTCCTTAGGCAGAGTTCAGAAAAAGAATGTTTCAGAGACAGTAACAGTAAGAGGAGGCAAGTGTTTGGAATAGCAAGCAGTTGGCAGCTGGTGCGGGTGGTTACACTAAGGATAGAAAGAAATGAGTAGAGAGGTGGGAAACGGATAATGGTTACATAAGATAAATGGGTAGAGAGTGGGAAAGGGGCAACGATTGGATGGGATAAGTGGGTAGAGAGTGGGAAAGGGGCAATGATTGGATAGGATAAGTGGGCAGAGAGTGGGAAAGGGGCAATGATTGGATAGGATACGTGGGTAGAGAGTGGGAAAGGGGCAACGATTGGATGGGATAAATGGGTAGAGAGTGGGAAAGGGGCAATGATTGGATAGGATGCGTGGGTAGAGAGTGGGAAAGGGGCAATGATTGGATAGGATACGTGGGTAGAGAGTGGGAAAGGGGCAATGATTGGATAGGATACGTGGGTAGAGAGTGGGAAAGGGGCAACGATTGGATGGGATAAATGGGTAGAGAGTGGGAAAGGGGCAATGATTGGATAGGATGCGTGGGTAGAGAGTGGGAAAGACGCAATGATTGGATAGGATACGTGGGTAGAGAGTGGGAAAGGGGCAATGATTGGATAGGATACGTGGGCAGAGAGTGGGAAAGGGGCAATGATTGGATGGGATACGTGGGTAGAGAGTGGGAAAGGGGCAATGATTGGATAGGATACGTGGGCACAGAGTGGGAAAGGGGCAATGATTGGATAGGATACATGGGCAGAGAGTGGGAAATGGCAACTAGGCAGCGAAGACCTGTACCTGCAGTTAGAATTATCGTTTTTGTGAAAGTTTTCAGAAGAAATGTCATGTTTTCCTGCATTTAAAAGTATAGCAGACATATGTCCGAAGCCTACTAAGAATATTCCATCAAAAAGCAGTGGGAAGCATTGGCGTGGTGGCCACTGTGGGTGGCAGCAGGAAGACTACAGGGTGCTGGCCAGCCCTTGCTATTCAGGGAGTTCTAGGGCAACCGGTCTGTATAGACAAAGTCTTTTAAAAACAAAACCAACAGACATAAAGTGATAGGTAGTGAAAATAGAAAACAGGCACGCAGATTATGAGAATTTGGTTATTGGAAGCAAACCAGTGTTAGCAAAAATTTGAAGGGAAAAGTACTGAACTCAGAAGAATATATGAGGTATCTCACGATATCAAAGTATTATACCTCTAGTTTTTAGGAAGAGGGGCAATCACAGTAGCTCTTAGTATCTCTGAGGATGTAGGAAGCAGTATTGAAGGGATAGCTCCAAGCTGAATTATAGCCAGAGGTGTCCAATTCAGGCTTTATTTGCTCAAGATCCAATTGGTAAAAAAAAAAAAGATTGTTGGGGCTGGCAAAATGGCTCAGTGGTTAAGAGCACTGGCTGCTCTTCCAGAGGGCCTGTGTTCAATTCCCAGCAACCACATGGCAGCCCACAACTGTCTGTAACTCCAGTTCCCAGGGAATTGACAACCTCACACCTATGCACATAAAATTAATTATATAAAAAAAGAGAAAGTACAGTTGGTCCAGTGTGGCTCATGCAACTATCAATGAACCAATCATGACAGACAGGAAAATGGAATAGGAAGATTGCCGCTTGACCACCCTCAAAGGGAGATAAAGGCATGAATGGCTCTACTGTAACCTATAGTCAGAGCAGAAGAGAGACTATGTCCCCAAAGGAAACTAACTAGATAAGAACATGGAAGGAAAAGAAGGATACAAAGATGCTTGGAGATTTACAGTTCTTCCTGGGAGATTCTAGCATTACCTAAGGTAAAACACAGAACAGAAAGAAGATAAGGTTTTTGAGATAGTGAACATGGATGAACATGGACTGAACTTTAATATGGTTGAGATGCTGTCAGAATACTCAAGTAAACTAACAGCAACAGAAATGTGGGTCTTGGGAGCAGATTAAAGGACTGGGTAAGATGAAGGTCATGAGGAAGGATGAGATCACCAAATCTGCTGTTACTTTAGTCTTTCCTTTTTGTTTTGTTCTCTGTATTTTGCTCTTGGATTTGGACTTGATGATCCCTTGGTTAGAAGTTAAGTGACATTATTTTCCACCCGTGACCTTAAATTTTTCTAGCATTTTGAAATCTGTCATATACAAAGGATTTATCATCCATCTCTGCTTGTTCATGTAGCTCCTCATGATTCTTGGCCATGTGGGCCTTGGTTTTGAGGGATTAAATTTAAGGTTAATTTGAAACTCAATGTAATGACAAAGCCCCAAGTAGAAATGGTGAGGAAATAATTGGGCAACATGGACATCTGGATACAAAGTAAAGGTTAAAGACAGGGTTTGGACATCTTCTGTTTGGGGTAATGGCTTAATCTGTGCTATTGGGGCAGCCTCCCAGGAATGACTGCAAGAATGAAGACACAGGAGTCCAAAGATTGAGCCTTCATCATGGCCATGGTTAGAAATAAAGGAAATGGTTAGAGAAGTGGGAGAAGTACAGATGTGCCTGTGGCTAACGCAGGGCGTTTCAGAAGGGTGCTCTACAGTAAGGAAAATCTAAAGAACAAAATCTGGATGATAAAGACCCCTGGACTCAGGAGCAAAACAGTCATAGATGAGTTTGTAGGTTTTGGTAAATGATAGAGTGGAGGCACATAGGTATTATGAGCGACGAGGCTGTGGCCATGCTTCATGCACGGGCATCACTGCCCTCTGGGAATCCCAAGGCTGAGTCAGGATGAAGCCCATGAAAATGTCCATTATTGTAAACTCTAAAGATGTGATAATGTGGATCCTGCCCTCTGTGTTCATCAGGCAGCACAGACACACGTTTCAAAGTTAAAAGGATGGTTTAGTTTGGAATTTTGTTTGCTGATGCTTCTCCAAGCCTGGCTGTCCTATTGTACTTGAGGGCTCTTTTTTCCCCTGTGATAGGAAGCAGAGATTCATTTTTATGCCATTCAATGTCACAATACTCCATGTACAGTTAGAGAAATCGTCTCTAAAAATTGCTGGCCAGAGCTTTCTGGAAGCAGGCAGGTTGTCCTATTCTGCCCCTGAACTCTCTCACAAAATGAGTCATTTTTATTAGAGGAAGTCAGATAACTGAGCTGGTTTTGCTTTCTTCCCAGTGAGGATGGTAGAAATGGCCGCCCTCCTTTTTGTCAGTTACAATCTTAATGTTTGAAGGAGAAACCTTTTTCCTGCTGGGTGAAGCTTGTCAGGCTCAACAGAGCTGATACAATGTAGAACTACACTGCCTAGAGGAGAGGGCGCCTCCCTTACTACTGTGTGGCTTTCCACCTGAACTTCTGCTGACTCAGGCGCTTTGGGCTTTAAAGAAAGAGTGGGGACTTCTCTTAAATCCTCCACTAGCTAGTTTCTGTTTTCTGTGCAGGACGCTGCCGTTCTGTGTGCTGCAGTGTTCTCCTCTCGGCTGTGTGGTTATCCTCGAGCCTCATGCTGCTGTTGCGTATATTTGCCTAGAACCACAGCTATGTTCGTAGTCAGATGAGGTCTCTAAACGGTAGGAGTTGAGTGCTGTGGTGGGCTGTGGGCTCACTGGTTTGCTTAGTGTTTGCTTAGTAGGCATTCCAAAAGAAAGGAGGGGAGAGGGAGTGGTAGAGGAGGAAAAAGAAAAAGCACAAACTGCTAATCACTGTGTGTAAAATGTAGTTTAGGGATCTCAGTTCCCCAGTTTCCCTCATCCACATGCCATTTCAGACTGTGTTCCTACTCCTGTACACGCGGATAAGCCTTGCGGTTCTTTTCTGTAGCTGAGACCAAGAGCCTAGAATACTTTTCTTTGACAACCTTGCTTCAGAGAAAGAATTTCATAGTGAAGGGAAGAAATGTAAGAGTTTGAGGGAGATTGCAGGAGATGGGGAATCAGGCTGGCGAGGTGGGGAGCTGAGAGCACTGGGATCTTGTTTGCATGTTAATTCATCTTGGAACATCAAGTGGTCCCTTGAAGTATTCTGGAGATTAAATTCCCCATTTATAAAATCACAGCATTGATCTAACATCTCTGGTTCCACCCATCACATTCCAGGATCAATTCTAGAATAACCACCTGCTGTTAGACCACCTTTTTGAGGACCAAATTGATCATGATGAAGTTTCTCCTGTTGCCTGGGAGTACTGACCACTAAATGGCTGGATTGTGTGATGTTTCTCAGTAGAACACAGACTGTGACTTCTGATCAAGAGAAACGATTACTGCACCAGCTCCGAGAAATCACCAGGGTCATGAAAGAAGGCAAGTTCATTGATCCATCTACTCCAGAGAAGGAAGCCGAGGAAGCGCCTTACATGGAGGACTGGGAAGGTAGAGTGCCCCCTTGCTTCTTTATTTGCTGTCACCCAGAAAAGAGATCTTGCCAGCTTTCTTAAAATTCAATTTTCTACTGAGACATGACATCTGTATATCGTTAACCTGTTTTAAGTGCGCAGTTGGAAAAGTTTGGCAAATGTGCAATGGTAATTACAGTATAGTCTCAGAATAGAACTATTTCATCACACTAGTAAACCTCGCCTTCCACCTCTGGCAGTAGCAGAGCGGCTTTTGGCTTTTTGTGTATAAATGGACTGATTGTATTGCAGATGTGCTGTGGTGGATGTCTTCTGTTTAGAGTAATGCTTTTGAGACTCATGTGTGGTGTTAAGTGTAGCACAAGTTCTTTCTGAAAGTGTTGGGCAGTATTGTATAAATATATCACAATTTGTTAATCATCTCACTAGTTGACAAACATTGGGCACTTTCTGGCTTTGAACTGAAGGATCCAAGCTGTTGTGAAGTTTGCATGAAAGGTCTTTTTGGACACACTGTGCTTCTCTTTCAGTGTGTGTTTAGGGGTGGAATTTCAGGGTTTATAGTGAGTGCATTTATTACACACTTTAAAGTGCCTGTACGTTTCTCCTGGCAGCTTTTGAAGGTTAGTTTCCCCATATCCTTGCTAATGTACTGTCTTTGTAAATGTTAGCCATTCTAATGAGTTTGCAGCGGTATTGTAATCACAATTTAAATTTGCATTTCCCAAGTGACTATGATGCTGAACATTTTTCATATGCTACTTGCAAACTGTGTGCCTTTGTTGAAGAATCTGTTCAAATTATCATTTTTGAATATTGAGTTGAATGTGTTTTTATTAAGTTGTAACATTTTTGTATGAGGGTCTTTTTTGAGACAAGGTTCTTGTAATACAGTGTCCTTGGCTGGCCTGATACTCACCTTATAGCACACAGACTAGTCTTGAATTCATCACCTTGTGGATCAGCCTCCCTGGTCCTAGCGTTATGTGTGTGCATCCTAGATACAAGCACTTTACCAGCTAGGTATTTCACATGCATTTTTTCATGTCAGTATCTTGCCTGTTTATTTTCTTAATAGCATCTTTCAAAGAGAAGTCTTCAGTGTTTATGAAGTCATATTTATCATTTTTCTTTTGATTCACATTTTTTGTGTGTTCTGTTTAAGATGTCTTTGCCTAATCCATATGGTTTTATCTAGAAATTATATTTGGCTTTAGTGCTTACATTTAGGCTTATTTTTGAAATTAAAATATAATTGCATCATTTTCTCCTTTCCCTTTCCTCCTTCCAACCCCTCCCTTGAGTTAATCTTTATAGATGATGAGGCATCAGGATTTAAGTTTGCTTTTGCATATCTCAGTACTGTATCATTGGCCTTTAATTTCATTTAATTAATATATTTAGCACATTTGTTGAAAATCAGTTGACTCTGTGTGTGTTTGTTCCTAAGTATAAAACCTAGAGTTCATACATAGTGGTTACATTCTCTACCACTGAACTCCATTCTAAGTTCAATGCCAAATGATCAGCCTTGAAAACATTTATATACAGGTAACTTGCAGGTTGTGTTTATATATTTAGGAACACACACACACACACATACACACACACACACACGTAACAACGATTAAAGGAAAAGAGCTTTACATTGGTTTTTGAGTTGTAAAATCCTGTGTAACAACGATTAAAGGAAAAGAGCTTTACATTGGTTTTTGAGTTGTAAAATCCTGTGTTAAAACCTTCTTTGTTATGATACTATGTAACTAGACTCAGTTTGCAAAGGATTTTCCCCCTTTTGTTAAAAATGGATTCTTTTCTCATACAATGCATGCTGATTACAGTTTCCCCTCCCTTTACTCCTCCCAGTTCCTCCACACTGCCTTTCTCATCCAGATCCACTCCCTTCCTGCCTCTCATTAGAAGAAAACAGGCTTCTAAGAGATAACAATAAAACATAACAAAATAAAATAAAAACCATCAGGTTGAATTTGGACAAGGCAAATCAACAGAAGGAAGAAAGCTCCAAGACAAAGCACAAGAATCAGAGGCCCCTGGTTTGCACACTCAGAAATCCTATAAAAGTCCTCAGCTGCACGCCATAATAAGTACATGGAGGACGTGGTGCAGATCCGTGTTGTCCCTGTGCTCGCTGCTTCTGTGAGCTCATGAGCCTCGCTAAGTTGATTCGGAGGCCCTTCTCCTAATGCCCTCCTTCCATCCCCTCTGTCTCTTACACTCTTCCTGCCTCCTCTTCCTTAGGGTTCCCTGAGCTCATAAGAGGAGGGATTTGATGGAGACAAGGACTCTCTGTCTTATTAGAAAAAAGTTGTTCCTAGTCTTCCCTACTTAGTGTCTGTAACACAGGGGAGTGTGTGTGCTTTTCTGTCCTGGTACTAATGATCTTTTCTTCTTCTCACATTTTTTTTCCTGATCAATTGGACAAAGGCCAATCATTTTCATCTTTTCAAAGACCTGTGGTTTGGTCTCATTGTTAAGAGTGTCTCTAGAGCATACTTGAGGGCTGGTTTAGCTTTAGTAAGCCTCATTTGAACCTGGTGTCTTAGACTCTGGGTAGTAGAACACAAACTGTTCCTGCCTGTGTGGAAGCCTAGAATGTTCTTACATGGCATCTTGTTCTTTCCTGTGTCAGTACTCAGCTTCCCTCTACATGTCCCTGGAGTGCTTATCTAAGAAGCTCTGTAGATCTCAGCAAATTCGAACTTCCCCGCCCCCTCTGAACTCGAAGGTGTATTTTTTTTTTTAACTCAAAGAGCTCAGTGGCCTCTTTTCCTTCTTGGGAGTTACCATGCACCACTTGTATTATAGAGTTTGAAGATGTGCAAACGATAGAAGCAGACATTTCAGCAAAGAGGATATACAGATTGAGAATTTTCACATTAAATCATGTTCAACATAATTTTCCCCTAAGAAATGCAAATTAAAAGTAGAATGAGGCAGCTGGGTGTAGTAGAGCACACCTTTCACCCAAGCAGAGGCAGAAACAGGTGGATCCCTTTAAGTTCAGGGCTAGCCTAGTCTACATAGCCAATTCCAGGCAAGACGGTTACATAGTCAAATACCCTAGCACCTGTTCTGCTAATGTAGATATCTTGGTTATGGTATTATGCTATACTTTTCTTGATGCTGTCTCTGGGAGAAACTAGAGTTACTTGAGATTTCTGTGCTTCTTATAACTACATGTCAACCTTGGGGAATGGGTAGGGCTTTTGGGGATCAGTGTAGATCATTGGCCAGAGCTGAGGTGCTGGTAATGCTTCATTTGCATGAGGAGGAATTCCAGGTGCTTGCTGGACATGTCTTTATAAAGAAATAGGAAGTTTTACCCTGAACCTGGCCACCAGGCTACATGACTACTTCAAGGGTGGCAAAGGTGGGGGTCACAAAGCTATATGCATTGGAGGGCCGACCTTCCCCGAAGACCTCCCCCCGCCACCTCACACAGCACACCTGCCCCACACTCTTCTAGCCTTCTTGGGCACCAGACGTGCACAAGACACACAGCCATATTTGTAGACAAAACACTCCTACATTTAAAAAAATCTGAAAATTCTTCATTCTGTATTTTTCACTTGATTGAAAACAAGATAAATATTGTTCTGGTCTGATCCCTTCTCTCAATAGGTAGCCTGATTTTAGTTAGCTGTTTGTTTTATGACTGGGAATTTATTTTCATCTTATATTTAAAAATCTGAATTTGGTCACAGTCACTGGTTCTGTCTGTGTACACATGAACGTGTTTTTATACTACCTTTGCCTAGCAGTTAGTGAGTCTTCCCTCCATGAATAGACGTTTTCTTTCTTCATTTTTTATTAATGCTTTGATGTATTTTTCTTTGCTTTCACAGTCTAGTAACTCAAAATCAGGTACACCGAGCAAAACTTCCACAATTTCTCAGAATTTTCATTTCTTGGTCATTTTTATTTTGTTACAGGAGAATTCTTCAGTGTAAACTTCTAATACAGGGATCTGTTTTTCAGCCCTGTCCATCCTGGTCTTGTGGGTATGCGTTTCTCACCTGTGATCATGCCTTTCTGTTTACAGTAGTTGTGTTTTCCATTTGCTCCATATCCTCTTGAATGTCACTAGGGATAAGTTGACATGTTAAAGGCTATTTCCTATGCTGACTGCTTTATTAGTGGCTGCTGTATAATTTGCTTAGTTTGATTCTCATGATTTGAATTGCTGTGGTTTTCATAGAAGCAGTGAATCTTTGTTGTTTGCTTACATTTTTAAATGAAGTTTTATAGAAGTAAAGATATTTAACATGAGCTACTTCAGCATTCAGGTGTTGTGATAGTTTTGGGTTTAACATTAGTTTTACTTATGTATAAATACTTGTTTTCTTAGGTTTCCATTTATATGGGATGTCTTCTGTATATCCTTTCTTTTTCACTCTATGTATGTTCTTACAGTTGAAATGAATGTCTCATAGGTACAGAGTTATGCCTTCTTATTTTTTAAGTCTATGCAGCCGTTCTGGTGATTAGAAATTTTAACCTATTTATATTCAAAGAAACAATTGATAGGTCATTTAAGATTTTTAATTACATTTATTTATTTGTGTGTATTCCTATGGATATGGACATGTACCACAATGTACACGTGGAAGTCAGAGGACAGCCTGTCGAAGTTATGTCCTTCCACTATGTTGGTCCTGGGGATGGAACGCAGGTCGTTAGGCTTGGTGGTGAGTGCTTTTAGCCACTGAGCCATCTTACTAGTCCCTGACTATTATTTTGATAGTTGTTTTCTGGTTCTTTTGTAGATTCTTTGTTCTTTTCTCCCCCTTTCAGTCTTCCTTTATGGTTAGATTTTGTTGTTGTTTTGTTTGTATCTTTAGGTGGCTTGCTTAAAGTCTGGGTTCCCCAGGGGATGACCTGGCATTGGAATGGTCCATAAGACCAAGTCTCTGAAGAGGCGAAGTGTTGGAATAGGACTGGAACCTTGAGTCTAAAAGGTTTGGCCTGGTGCTGGGGCAGTCTGAGGGCCTATTCTGCATGAGAAAGCCTTGTGGCCTACCTTTAGGTCCTGGGACTGTGGGATCCATAGGGGTGTTCTGGGAGCTTGGTGCTATGTGTTGGTCTAATATTCATATCTACTGAATTGAGCATGGGTCCTGAATCCCCCAGACTGTCGAGATTAGCTTCAGAACTTACCATTAATAGGTAAGAATGGAGCCCTTGTCTGTATTTAACAACCTGGTTTCTGACTCTGGAGGTGTCTGGATTCTGGGCAGACCTAGAAGCTGTGGCTGGGTTTGCTAACTGGATCAGGACTGGCCTAGAACCTAAAGCTCACTTGTTGCTGGGTGTACCTGGACCCTATTTCTCTGGGGGTCAGTATAGAACGGCTAGGTGTGGGCATAGTAACTAAGGTCAAGGGGCTGCCTTGGGACGTTGTTGTAGAGTAGGCCTGATGCCTGGGGTCATGGAGGCCAGGATGACTGAATCCTGGGGCTGCTGGGTTGGACTTAGAGTTTGAGTCTAATTGCTTTTCATCCTACATCAAAGCAGGAAGTCATCGAAATACAAAGAAGCACTGCTCTGTGTGTAGAGTGAAGGCAAGCAATGGACTTCTCGGGAAGTCTGTGGTTGAGATCTCAGTAGCAAGCCCCTGCCCTGAGGATGTGAAGGCCTTAAGTAACCGTTACAGTCCATTCTCTATTGATATAACTGAGTACCAAATGAGGTCACTTAATAAAGGATAGAGGTTTATTTAGTTGATGATATGGGAGTCAGCATCCACTTGACATCTGGTCAGAGACTTCTTGTTAGACCACTGTATGGCAGAGGGCATCACTTGGCCAGACAGAGCAAGCTTGATGTCTTCAGTTTTCCTTCTTACAGATCCACAAATGCCATCATGTGGAACCTTCCATCAGAACTGATTTAATCTCCTCCTAAAATCCTCCTCTGAAAATACCATTAATGTCTAACTTTGAGAATTGAGCTTCAGCAAAGGTTTGGGGAGGAACAAACACTCAAAGCATAGTGGTAGTTACACCCCTGTTTTAGCTAGCACTATGTGCACAGTTATCCGAGGAGTGAAGGCTGCACGGGCAAGACTCCGATACTCATGTCAGTGCTGCTGAGGGTTGAGTGAGCAGGAGTTTTCACATGACTGGGAGAACTGAAATGCTATATGACTCATCTGCAGAGTAATTTTTTTATTATTTTTTTATTAATTTATTCTTGTTACATCTCAATGGTTATCCCATCCCTTGTATCCTCCCATTCTTCCCTCCCTCCCATTTTCCCCTTACTCCCTTCCCCTATGACTGTGACTGAGGGGGATTTCCTCCCCCTGTATATGCTCATAGGGAATCAAGTCTCTTCTTGTTAACCTGCTATTCTTCCTCTGAGTGCCACCAGGTCTCCCCCTCCAGGGGACATGGTCAAATATGAGGCACCAGAGTTCATATGAAAGTCATACCCCACTCTCCACTCAACTGTGGAGAATGTTCTGACCATTGGCTAGATCTGAGTAGGGGTTTAAAGTTTACCACCTGTATTGTCCTTGGCTGGTGCCTTAGTTTGAGCGGGACCCTTGGGCCCAAATCTGCCTATCATAATGTTCTACTTGTAGGTTTCTAGGACCCTCTGGATCCTTCTACTTTGCTATTCTCACATGGTTCTCTCATCTAGAGTCCCAATAGGATGTTCTCCCCTCTGTCCCAGTTTCCTGGTAAGTGAAGGCTTTCGTGGGACATGCCCCTTGGGCTAATATGCAGATATAAGTGAGTATATACCATTTGAGTCTTTCTGCTTCTGGGTTAACTCACTCATTATGATCATTTCTAGCTCAATCCATTTGTCTGCAGAGTAATTTGGTGAAGATACAGTCTTTTAAAATGACTGTTCTCTTTTGGCATACTCTCCATATTTCTAGAAGCCCATCTTGAGGAATTGGGGTAGGTGGTCTGGGTTTATATAGGGCTCTTCACTGCCACATAGCTTACACTAGGGACAAGTTGGAAGGAAGCTGCTCAAATGTCTTATATAATAGTAAATCACATTAGTTACATGACATGGGAAACGTGAAATAGTATAGGACAGCAGTACATATTGAACATGATCCTTCTTTATTAAAAAGGCAGGGATTTTAAAAGGCTCAGGTAAACAAATTCCCAGTGGTAGGATTTTGCATGAATTTGTTTTCTTTTAAAACTTGTCTATAATTAAAACTAGTAGGAAAAATACAACAAAATAAACAGCTATGCTACCATCCTCAAAAATTCAGCAAAGTCTGAATGACTTTTATAATAAAACATGTAAAAATGTCTCTAGATACCTCACATTGTACCAAAAGAGTGCTATTTTTTACAAGTGGTGGGCAAAAGTGGGGTCTACTGGAGATGAATATGCAGTTGTCATCAATGTGCAAATGATTCTGAATTCTCCAGCTTTCCACGTTGTGTAGTGGGCACCACAGTTGCCAGCTCCGCCATATGAGCTCCAGCGTGGCCCATCTGCTGCTCAGGCTTGGCTTGGCTGACAGATTTATCTCATTTCATTCCTTATTTGGCAGCATAGCCTCTATCTCATTATCATAGGTTTGGTGCCAAGGTTACTCATTTTGCTTACCTGTTTGTTGTTTTTTCCTTTTGTTCCATTTTGTTAAAATGAAGGTGCCAACAATGGGAATTCTGTCTCTGAAAATGCCTGTGGGGTCTTGGTCATGTCTTGCTAACTTGCCCCTGCTTCTGACAGCTACAGACTATTTTGGTTGTTTTGATAAGTAGAAAGCAGCATGGTTTGTTTTTTAAAAGGCCTAGCATTCCTTTTCCCATCCCCAGCCCCACCCCCACCAGAAGATTTGGAAATGTTTCTAAATAGAAATTGTAAACCCTAGCCTATAGCTAAGTCCTCTCCATCTGGTATTTGTGAAAAAAAAAATTAATGCTGAAGGCACCTGCTGTTTGCTTCATCTTCATCAGTGTTTCAGAAACACAAGGGTTGAGACTTACCTCTACTTCAAGCACTTTACCTACAAAGGATTTTCCTGTCTTGGTTTGTATTTCACAGAGCACTGGGACAGTCAGCCAGACTGCTAGGTATTTGTTCAAGTGAAACTTTGAGGAGTGTCAGAACCATTTTAGCGATTTACTGAATGGATTTGTTAGGATAGGAGGCTGTTGCCAGAGAAGCCTCTCTGATCTGACACTATTTATTTTCAAAGATGCTCTTTGTAAGACTTTGCGCCACTTTCCTCTCTAGGTTACCCTGAAGAGACTTATCCAGTGTATGACCTTTCGGATGGTGTGAAGCGCAGGCAGGAAACAATCCTGGTGGATTACCCTGATCCAGAAGAGCCCTCTGCTGAAGAAATCGCTGAACGGATAGGAGTGATGGAAGAGGAAGGCTCAGAGCATTTGAGCTGGGATCGTTTGCCCACTGATCCTGGAGCCCAGAAAGATAGTTCTGTCACCCTGTGTGGTCCTGAACCAGAGCCTTGCCCCTGCTGTTTTCATGAAGAGGAGGATCCTGCTGTCTTGGCAGAGAATGCTGGCTTCAGTGCAGATGGCTACAGTGAGCCGGAGGAAGCCACCAAGGAAGACTGGCCCCAAGACTTTACAAATGAAGGGTTAGGGGTCAGCACTGTGAACACACACATGGGTGGCATGTTGAGGAAACGCAACCCCCAGGGGTTTGAGTGAAAGCAGCCTGTTTGGGGAAGTATCCATCATTCTGTTCCCAAGGTAGCTTGTCTCAGTTTCACCCACTGCCCTGTGCCCTCTATGTCCTTCTCTGTGTTCAGTATCATAGTTCTTGGGCCACTACTGTGATTATTGTCTATCCTTCCTGGTGCTTGCACACCTGTCACCTTGTAAAGTAGCCATTAGTGTGAACATAGGACACAATCACCTTTCTCTTCCTGCCTTTCTCTATCAGAAGCACTAACCCATTCAGTGATTCTGTGGTTGATTGTGCTTGCAGGTGGTATCACCTGGGCGGATGTCTGACTCGTCATAGGAGCAACAGACGATTTACCTGTGAATGAGCGGTGGGTTGGCAGATATTCAGGTTTTAGGAATGAAGATTTTGGACTTCCAAATGCCTTATACTTTGGGCCTTGGTCCCTGAGAAGAGCATGCTCTATTGTGAGGATGAGGGGCCCAGAGCACAGGACAGCTGACTGAGCTGCAGTCTTTCAGTCTTCTAAGATGCCCTAGCCCCTGCAGAGTAGCAGGCCATGAATACACGGCCCTTTCTGGAGACCATTTTGCTTGTGTATTCCCGCAATCCCTAGCTTCCTGTCCTCACTCTGTTGAGCACAACTGCCAAACCCAGAAGCACCTTTGTATTATGTCTGGTTTTTTTTGTGGCTAGGGGAAATTTGAGGCATAGCATTAGTTTGTATCCCACAGAGCTGAAGTTTGAGGCTGTTGTAGCTACAGGACTGCCTGTATGGTCCTTCCATGGGGAGCTCAGGTGCAGGAAACCATGTCTTTATGGGACAAGATGGAAACCTGTGAATCCTAACAGGGTTAGTCAGTTCAGTTACATGCAAGACCTGAAAGTTGAAAGGTGATGTGTCTCCAAGGACATTCTTAGTCTTGAAATGAGAAACTCAAAAATTAAAGAATCCTGTGAGGCTGGCTACAGTCTTGACATTTCTATTGTACCTGGCTTGAATATGATGCTGGAAGATAGTTTGAACTACTCAGGAACACTCTGGCTGCCATCAGAAGGCATGAGGCCACACTAAGATACTGCCAGCTACCACAAAGCTTTACATGTTAGTTGGGCTAGAGAAGTCCCTTGAAGATTGAGCCTAAAAATATACTGCACTGTATTCATCCATGTGTAGAACATTTGATTGAAATTGTGAAGAATGCAGTTGAACTTGACATAACTAACACTAAGTGTAAAAGCAATGTAGGTACTCTTGTTTTGGCAAATTGTTTTCTATGTGGCTCCTCACCCACCATGAGAAGTTGATTTAGGATGGCCCTGGGTCACTGATTCTAGTTTTTGTCCATAGGTTATGATTCCGTTACTAGATAAGAACTTGTTTCCTTCTCATTTGTTCATTGGACAGCTGCCCCGTGCTGTGTACTAAGAAGACTGAATTTGCACCCTGAAGAATTTCAGCTTAATGTAGGAGTCTGACAGATATACTGTGGACCATAGGAAGCCTCAAGATTGTGAATTCTTCAGGCAGATGTCCCTGAAATTCTGGCTGTAGAATTTTGGATTGGCTCCTCAGGCATCTGAGCCTGGTTTGGGCATCTGTAAAGTGAGGGTAGTGAAAACACAGGTCTCACAGGGTTGAAGCTGTAAGGGAAGTAGTCAGTACACATAGGGCAGCATGACTAGCTCATGCATAACAACGTATCATACTGTTCTATGACAGTGTAAACCCAAAACTACAGGAGCATGGAACAACAGGAATGTTATTGCCAAAATACCAATACATTTTAGAAGAGACTTTGTGGCATGCTAAAACATAGGTGAGGAAGAAAGGACATTTTGGCAGAAAGAGGTTAGCTTGTAGAGTGGGCTGTGTGGATGGGTTTTCAGGAGAAAAGTGTTACAGAGCCCACTGTTATTATTTGGGATTAGCTTTGGAAACAATTCCTGCCAGAAGGACCAATCCCTCATGGTTCTTCCCACTCTAGATGTTAGTTTGCATATAGTAATATATTCATTTGTATATATCAGACATTTTAATGTACCTTTCAGTAATTTGGAATATAGGATTTTCATTTTATTTTCTAGAAATGTACCCTTTGGATATGATGGTTTTTACATGTATAGCCAATCCAGGGTGACCAACATCAAGGGACTGATTTTTCATTGTTGTCATCTTCATTTCTCAGTATTAAGGGCTGCAGACTTCATCAAGGCCTTGCCAGTAGGTCTGCAGTGACCTGTGGGGCACCACAGCAGTAACTGGCCATAGAAGCCACTGCACATCACCTAGGACCATGCTTGGTAAGTCAGGTGGGTGATCAGCCAGAAGATCCTTTAATTTGGCTATAGTAGGAACATAGGACAGTGCCTCATTATCTCAGGGACTAGGCCTGGGAGGTATACTGAGTGGAAATGGATTTCGTCTCTAGAAATTATGGCCTGTGAGAGCTATGTTCTTTGTATTTAGACATAGATAATAAAATAGCTTATGGTCTACACTCAGACACTCTGAAAAAAAGAACTTAACTAATACTCATGGTACAACTAATATTAAATTTTCTCATTGTTGTGACAAAAATACCTAACAAAGGTAACAGTGCAGGAAGAACATATAGTTTGAGGACATCCTTCAGGGCAGCAGAAGCCATAAGGGCTGCTTCACAGGGAGCAGAGAGAGATGAATGCTAGCACTTGGCTTGCTTTCCCTCGTTTATTTAGTCTGGGACCCCAGCCAATAGGGTGATGCTGTCCATAGTAAGGATGTGTCTTTCTTCAACTAAACCCTTTCATAGGCAGGTGTGTTTCCATGGTGATTCTGAGTCCCATAAAGTTGGCAATCGAGATTAGCCATAAGTGGTAGCAGGTGTAAAACATGATTTTCCTGGATGTGTTCTACACAATTTAGGCTTTTTTTCCCCAACCTGATTACTAAACAAACAAAACCTCTTTCCCATTTAGAACATGCTGTATATGGTCTTCCTCACAAATGCGGAGGCTACAGGAGCCAGACCATGGTTCAGGTAGGGAATACTTTTAAGTCACCATCAATTATAGACCTACTCTTAAATTCCCCTTTTATTAGGAAAGCTTATATCCACAAAGAATATTTTGTGTGCCACCTGTTGGGCAGTGATCAAGAAGCAACTATTCTATAATTTCCTTAGTCATTAGCATGTCTCGAACACTTTCTAGTATCTTTTACTTCGTAGGGTACCACTTTCCTTGTGAATGGACCAGGAGTCATGTCCACTTTCAGGACTGGGAGAGTCTGTCCAGAGAGAAATGTGCAGCAGTAGGTGCTTAACACTGTCACTGTCTTGAGTCCCACGCTGCTGGGCTGCCCCACCTGACACCCTCTCTCAGGCCACTCTGACTGCACAGAATGGTCCAGGGTTACTCTGGGCTTTGTGTGACCTTGTGATGACCCCATCCAAGAGCTTCCATTGTCTTGGCTTCAAATCCACCACAGACTGAAAAAGATCCTCACACATTTAACTAGTCCCAGCTCCAAGTCAAGCCCAGAGGCATGTGGCTGGGCCTTTCCCACCTTGAGCCCTACGGCTCATTTCTGTCCACAAGGGCCACACCCACCAGGCATACTTAAGAATTATCAACCAAGCTGGGCATGTTGGCGCATGCCTTTAATCCCAGCACTCAGGAGGCAGAAACAGGCAGATTAATTAGAGTTCAAGGCCAGCCTGGTCTACAAAGTGAGTCCAGGACAGCCAAGGCTAACACAGAGAAACCCTGTCTAGAAAAAAAATCAGCCAGTTCCTTCGGGTGACCCAGATGAATCTGGTAACCCCATTCCCCCGACTCTGCATGTTGCTCTGTATGTCTCTTGTCTCTGGGTCTTAACATGCTCTTTTGCTGCAATCACCCCCCTGGCCTTTGAGTGTCTAGGAGTGAAAGGGATGGGGACGTAAACAACAAGGACACGGCAGTCAAACAGGTCAAGTTTAATTTGTGGATACATGTCTGTACTTAGACAAACACTAAGCTCTACAACATACATAATGCCATTATGGGAAAATACCAAGTTTGTCATTGCACATACCAATAAATAAATACATTTGCTTCAGAATACCAAAAAGTTTATTCAAAAAGTCACTTAATAAAAGCACAGTTTTGCAAGTTTGTCTAAAACTCCAGATAATTTTGAACAAAAATAAAATGTCTGACCACTCCAAAATAGGAAAAGACAATCGTGTGCAAATTGACATACATGTTCTAGGCGTGAAGACTGGCTAAGTGTGCTCCCAGCAAGAGAAATGCTGCCTGTCCTCAGCAAGCTGGTCACCAGTGCAGGGTCCAGGAGGCTGGAGCTGAGCATCCCCTTCCACACTACTCTGAGGTACTCTATAGACACTCTACATTTCAGCCTCATCGCCAGCTCTACCTGGACCTCAGTGGGGGAAGAAGGGCAGGAGAATAGGAGACGGGTGCAGTGTCTTTCTTGGAAAAGAAAGAAGGCACAGTGATGACCTAGGAAAGGTAGTGATGAGTGCGAGGATGAACTTTCTCTAACCCTAACTCCTACAGCAAGCTTGGACAGGCCCGCATCTTGCAGGGAAGGAAACAGACAGAGATTACAGTTTGCTCAAATGCTCTAGCTGCTCAGTGCAGTTAATGCTCCTAGACCAACTCGCCTTCACACTGAAAACGCCAATCCACCCCAGTACTTCTTAAGATCTTGAAATGACAGAAAATTGCAAGCTGTAATTGAGTAAGGGCAGGTGTCCATAAACTGAAATAAAAATCTATCCCATAGCCTGTTCTGGAGACTAAACCTGGTCTCCAAGCCAGGGCCTAGGGCAGTGTAAGGTCCCAACTCTGCAGGGCAGTTGGGCCCCAGTCACAGTGCTGGGCACCACAAGCTCAGGCATGCTCTGATGACACCTGGCATCCTGAAATCCCATGAGGACATTGTAGCTGGGGCAAGGACCACAGAGAAGGGGAGGCCAGGGCTGCTGATAAGGGAAACCAGGCTGTCCATCTATGAGATGGGCATTGTGCTTGCAGAGCCGAGCTGTGGATATGGCTCCTCTCTGCAGACCCCATCTGAGCAGTCATCCCTATTGCTCGTTAAACTTAGAACTGCTTCTACATAAAGTTTTGAGGCAAATACCCTGCCATTTCCAGAAAAAAAGAAAACAACAGCAGAAGCACATTTACAAACATTGTTGCCTTATCACTGAAGAAGGCAGGTTTACCAAAAGTTCTCTTCCAGCCTATCATCACACATCGAGGCATCCAACATCTGTCTTCCCAGAGGCATGCACCTTACTTGCTTGCTTCCCCTTAGTGTCAAGATTGTTAAGGCACCATCACTACACCATGCTCATTTAAAAGGATGCACATCGCAGCTCCTCCTCCAGGGAGGCAGACACCACACTTCCTTGATAGTCTACTCCGAACCACGTGCAGAAGAAAGAGCAGGAAATGAAGGGACATAATCCACAGTGGTCATAGCTGCCTCCTTATTCTTTTCCTACTCTGATGTAGTTTTAAACTCCTTTTGATTATTTGCAGATTGCCCTTTCCTCCTGACACAAGTGCACACACACAGAGACAGACAGACACAGAGCACCTTGGAGCCAGAAAGACAGAAAAAGCTAGACTGGGAGAGGAGATGGGGAAGCTAACAGCACCACTCTGCAGGGGAACTGTTTGGAGCAGAGGGTGGAGGTTGTAGGGTGTAGATCCAGTAGCATACAGAGGAGCTGCCTAAGGTCCAGCTGCCTCGCACTCATTCAGACTTTGCTGCCCAGCCAAGGACCAACTAGAAGGACAGGGTGTCAAAGTAAGAAATCTTACTGAGGGAGAGGCTGAACCCAGGCAAAAAGCAATGTCACCGTGCTGAGTCTTAGGACCTGACCTGTGAGGCTGGTCTTGTCACTCAGTGCCCAGCAGGGGCTTGTGCTGAGGCTGCTTCTCCACACTGGGATATGAGGCTCAGTCTGTTTCCTGGTGCTACCAGATTATATCCAAACAGTCAACACCCCTTTTTGTGTGTGCTAAAGCAAAGAGCAGAGGCCAAGAGTTCACCATTGTGCTTCCAGTCCCACGCTTACCACCAGGGTGCCCTCCACACACTAGACTCCAGAATCAGCTGTCCAACCTTAGCATTGTAAACCCAGAGAAAGAACTTGACCAGACTGAAGACCTGCTTTCTATCACCTCTAATGTCAGCAGATTTCTCCTTATCAAGTTAGGGAGGGAGGGCAAACAACTATGGGAAGGAGATGGCACTGTAATCTTTCTTCAGGAGATAGGCCAGCCCCAGCATGAAAGTCCTAGTGCCCTCTAGAAACTAGACTGTAAACAAAGGCTAACTCACTGGAGGGTCCTCTCATAGAGATGTATGGCTCGGGTGTGTCAGCTCCTGCCACAGCAGGTGTGCCTTGCTTAGAGTGTCTGACACAGGAACATCTAGGTCTTTTGATGTACAGCAGTCAGCTTCCTGGCCTGTAGAGCCCCACTCACATATTCAAAGCATAACTTTTTAAAAATCTACACGGTCTTTCTAAGCATACCTACTTTAAAGCAAGAGGCAATGTCTAAATGCTCTTTGCTTCCCACTGGTTTCTTATCTTCATCTAGGCAAGAAGCTTCTTGCAAATGACACCTAGGCAAGAGCTTGACATTCCCAAGCCCACCAAATGAGTGGTGCCATCCAAGGAAAAGTGGCAGTGGAGGGGATGACCAGGCCCAGCCCCAGAACCGTCGGGTTGCCTGTCACATCCCCACAAAGTGTGCAATGGTCCTGCTGAGGTCTCTGCACAGCTTGAAGTCCTCATAGAGGGGCCAAGCACAGGCCACATCACATCAGAATGGTGTACAAAATCTCAAGACAGCTTTCAACAGGGAACTGCCTGATTCCCCACTGAAAGATTCTCAACCTTGTACGTTAACTCTGAGGGTCTTAAGTCTCTGGAATTAGGAAAAGAAAGGACATGCAGAATGGACCCCAGAAGGCCAGAGAGTCTGGTTTCTGGGCAACAGTAGGAACAAAGGAACTTGAGGTTCCAAACTCTGCCATTAACCAGTTAGCTAACCAAGAGACAAGTCCCTTGTCCACAGGGATCAGCATTGCTTTTGGTGAACCCCACAGAGTACTACTACCTCTCAGCTCTTGTGGCCCTAAAATATCCTCTGCTCTCCTCCCCTAAGAATGGCACACAGCCGGCACTGGTCCCAGCATGCTGGCAACAATGGGAGCTGAGTCTTCCCAGAGAGGACATTTTTCTTGAAGCATATCGTTACCTAAATAGTGACCTAGATCCCATGTGTGTGTCATAGGTGTTGTGCTGGGGCTACTCAACATCCAAGAGCCCTACTGAGGGAGCCTACTAGATGACTCTAACCCAGCCATTCAGACATCTGGCCTTGAGAGCTGGGTTCCTGCTTCTGCAAGCACTGGGCAAATCTGAAGCAAGAAGTAAGCTAGCGCTGCAAGTCACCAGCTAATCCACACAGCCAGGCCCCTGCAATCCTAGCAAGGTTCACCAGCTAACC
>OU015752.1:122292366-122314222 GCA_907169655.1 Acomys percivali | reverse complement strand
CCACACAGCCAGGCCCCTGCAATCCTAGCAAGGTTCACCAGCTAACCCACACAGCCAGGCCCCTGCAATCCTAGCAAGGTTCACCAGCTAACCCACACAGCCAGGCCCCTGCAATCCTAGCAAGGCCCTGCCACCCTCACCTACCCTTACCACCACCACCCAACTTCCCTTGGGCCTGACGGGCCCTTGTGAAGTGGGAGTACTTCCTGCTGCCCACCAGGGCCTTTGCCACATAAAGCTCAAGTGCCCTATACACACACAACACTGTACTCCTACCTCCTGGACCCACTGTCTTCTGATTTGTAGGCTGAGTGGACGGCTGGGCCACAGCAGCCTTGCTTGTGCTTCCTCCAGCTAAAGAGGCTGCCCAGTGTGACAAGCACAACTGAGGCAGGGTACTCACCCAAGATTGGGTATGTGTGTTGACCTTGGGGCACAGAAATACTCTTTCTCTTCATACCCATTTGCTATTCCCCTGCTTCAGCAGCAGAGGCAGAGCAGCCGGTTTCTGGTTGGTAAGGCCAGAGAGCCCACTGAGGGCCTATGAACAGAGGGTAGGCAGGGCTGTCTTGGCAGGCAGGCAAGCTCCACTCCAGACTGGGCCACCCTAAAGGCAGAGGGAGCCTCTACTCGCAAGCCAGCTTGCTGTCGAAGCTTGACAGAGCAATGGCAAAGGCCTGCAGAGCACACAGTGGGTAGTTGTAATCCATGGTGAACACATCTTCTGCTACTCGGCCAAACTGCATGACGATGTAGTCCGCTGTGGCCGTGCACAAGCATGAATGGGAGAGACAGGAAGAACAGGTAAGACACGGGACACAAGAGGGAAAGAAAAAGCAGAGATGCCAAAGGATGAAAAATCAAAGGCTCAGAAGAGACAGGAGTAAGGAGCAAGAAGGTGAAAGGGGGAGATGCATACAGACAGCAGGGCACAGGGAAGAAAAGACATCCAGTGAGAAGCTGTTCCCGAGCCCAGACATGGCTGGGCACACAGAAACTAGGGCCAGGGCTCTAATCACTACAGCAAAAAAAGTTCTAACATAAGCCATATACCCATATCCTGTCTGTCACTCTGGTTAGAAAGGACCAGGCTGGGGATGGGGGATGGGCACCATATGTACAAAACATAGGGGCAGCAACACTTACGGTCATTGCCATGGATGATCTGGAAGTTCTTCACAGAGGCCTGCGTGACGCGCCCGTGGAAGTTAAGTACGTAGGACTGTGTGTCATCATTCCAGACTGGCGTCTTGTTCTGCAGCTCAATGATGCTCTCCGTGTTCTTGTTCTGCCAGCGTGCTAGCAGCGTCTCGTGTTCCTGGGGGGCGGGGGTGGGGAGCCTCACTTGAGCCTGACCAAGCCTTGGCATTATAACCAACCCAAGAGGGGTCTTTCCCAGGAATGAGGCTTAAGAGTTTTCTATGCTTCCAGGGCTTCTCAAATTGTATCCCCACACATACACCTTGCTGGAGTTCTTAGACGCTCATATAGAGGCTGAGGTCTGCAGAAGGGTTAGGTAGAGACTCACGTTGCGTGGACGGATACAGACTCTCTCGTGAACCATGTTCATGCCTGGAACGATCACACTCATCTTCCGAGGTCCCTTGAAGCCCAGGACATTGGTCTCCTGGGAAAACAAGAGAACTCAGCACTGGCTACCTAGAAGTGTTTACCTATGGAGAGACTGGACCAGGGCGCTAAAGATGAAGAGGAATAAAAAATGTCTGCAACATTAACACTTGAAGTCTAATAGTCACCTCTAAATTTAACACATCCCAAACTGCTCCCATTTACAGCCCAGCTTGCTTCAATGGCAGGTCAGCACTTACACACTCATTCACGTGAACTGGAGTCATAGTAACTTCACTTTCTCACACCTCACTCCTAACCTGTCCCCAGTTTCTGTCAGCTGTCCTTCCAGATCACTCCAGAACCTACGACCACCAGACGGCCACCAGCGCAGCTCCTTGCTTCTGCCCGAGTTCTTTTCCCACCATCTGTTCTCAACACAGCACCCTCACTGTTAAAGGATATGTTTTCTTTCCCCTCTGAAACTCTTATTCAACCTTCAGGGCCTCGTGTGATTTGCCCCCTATTCCTTAGTTTTAACTCTCTTCTGTAAGCACTCTGCCCTCCAGAGACATGTGCAGAGCTGGTTTCCACTTGTGATCTTTTCTCGAGTTACCTTGGCAAGACCTCTGCCATTCCCTCCTGCAGGTCCACATACACCTTGGCATTTCATACACCTGTATCTCTACTTGACTTTAGTTCTGAGAATTGATCAAGAACATACTTATTTCATTTATATCCATTTTATGGCTTGCCTCTCACTAAAAATTTAAATGCCATAAGGGTTTAAATTGTTTCTATTTACTGTGTTCTAAGTCCCCCCCCAACGATACGTGGGATACAGATGGGCTCAGGCTGCTTCTCTAAAACTGGCCAGCAGGTGGCACTGTGGGATCATTCAAAATAGCTGCGGCGTCTAAGAAGTGTCCCAGGCCAGATTCACTTGCCTTTCACTTTTAAAGCTACTAACTTCCACTCCTGGCATACTCAGGTAATCAAGTTTATTCCTTCTCAAGTCTCTGATGGGGTTGAAGACCAGGTAGCTTAGTTTTACAATGAAGCTTAGTTGTTTAGGGGTTAAGATGTTTTTAGGTCTAGATAGATGTTTTAAGTTGAGAATGACAAGATGGATTTACATTCAGAATTTTAGACACACCAAGATAGGAAAGATATTTTCTTCAAGGCTGTCAAATACAAATAGCCAAAACACTAGGAATGTAACATTTATATAATTCCTGATTGTGTCATGGTTATTCTTGCTATAGGTAGTTTATTGTATATATGTGGAATAATATAAATGTATATGTAAAACTTTTTAAAAAGTTTAAGAAGATATAAAAAGAAAATAAAATATTTAAAAAGTAGAGAAAACAAGTTTGCAACAGAGCATGCACCTATATTTATATTCCAGTCTTGTTCTTGTTGGAATAATTTTAGCAAGTGCCCCAACTCTAAGCTTCAGTTTCCAGATTACGAGGGAACAGAATCTCTGTTCTGAAAACATTCTGTAGTGCCCTGGATCCATGCCAGCGAGATGTAGGTGAAGTACAGAAAGGAACACAGCCCTCTACCTCCTGCTGTCCAGGAGCCTTCTGGGTCAGACTGCAGGGCCAAGGATGGTTCCCAGGGCTTCCTCGGCCTGAGGCCTGAAGACAGGTACAGTCCCTTCCCACACAGGGTCACTTTACAGGAGATAGCCCTTTGGTATGTAGCTTTGACTACCCATTCAGGAAAAGAGAGTAGCCCCTGGTCAGGCACTATGGCCTGGAGGGAAACTGAGGACTCACATAGCACACAGCTGCCAGCTCCTGGCGCAAGGTTCCACTTTCCAGTGTAGAAGACGATGCTTTCTGAGGGTTGATGCCATTGTCATAAACGGTGAACTTGGTGCCCATCAGGTTGGACCTGAAGGAAAGACAACCAACAGGCTTGTATACCTTTTTCCATGGCACAGACAGTCCACTCTCTTACAAGAAGCTGACAGAGCAGTATGGAATGGCCCAGGGCAGATGTGGGGACACAGTGGAGGCACTCCACAGCAGGCAACTCAATGCAAAGGGTATCTCATTTCAGTGAAGGAAATCCAGGGAGTGAGTCAGTGTGTATGGGTTTCTTGGAGAGGATGGTGGCACTGTTTTTTCTGGAAAGCCAGAGAGAGTTCTGCACCTCATGGAGAATGGCCATCTGTTCTGTCCAACACTATGCCCAGCTTTAGCCCTATTCATGCCTTCACTCTTCTATAATGAGACTATACTCAGGACCTCCCCACCTCACCTCCGCAGGACTTCTTTGCAGCCCTGGCCCTGGGCTCTGACCAGGGAGCCAAAGCAACTCTTCTATAATTGCCTAAATCATTGGTAACATCCTGGTTTGACCTGTCACTCATGCTGGGCCTATACCCAACACCATGGAGCAGCTTAGTCCTGTCTGACTGAAGGCTGGGCAGACTAGCCTGTAGTTGGACTTGACAGAAGGATCTCTTTCTGAGACATCAGAAGACTTGCCAGTACCCTCCCTCCCTCGCCTTTCTGAGAGAGCATTGGTACCGCAGTTTCCCGATATAGCTGTCGCCTCCTCGAGACAAGTCTGTTGGGTCCACAGAGATGAGGTAATTGGAAGTTTTACTCTTCTTTCTCTTCCTACCCGCCAGGAGGAACACCTTAAAGAGTAAAGCAACATCATATTCCAGATCCAACCCACCAATTGTGGTGGCTGCTCACACACAAGCAACCACCTTGCTTCATCTCCCCCAACACATCTACATGTGTACACACAAAAGCAGGACAAGCCCATGAGTCCACCCAAAACACTTAATTCCCTGGAGAGCTGAGGGGTCAGTGTCAGAGCTGAGGTTCCCTCCTATTCTAGCCTCTAAGCTTTCATGCTGACAACACATGTCCAGAGGAAGCTCACCTTCTTGCCGTCCTCACGGTCTAGGTGCAGAAAGTAGGTGGGGTACATGCCCCGGTCCATCCCCTTCTTGTCACGAGTGATGCGGCATTTGATGGTGATCCCTTGGGGGGCTGGCCTCAGTGCAAACTCCTCTAGATCCTGGACCTCAATATCCACTGGTGGCTCTGGGGCTGCTGGGCTGGGGGCCGAGGCTGCCTCCTATGGAAAGGGAAGAAGAGCAACCTAAACCAAAAGGACTCCACTTTTCAGATTGGTGGTCTAGGATAAAAGTCTGCTTCCCGGTTCAGTGTGGAGGAGGAGAGGTAGGGCAGGATCGCTGGGATGTGGACTTGGCCATCCCGCCCCAGGCTCAGGAGCTCTTCTAGCTTTCCCTCAGCAGTTCCTGGGGGTGGAGTCAGGGATAAGGTTTTCAGGAGGTCATCCTGCCCAAGTCCAGCTCTGCCTGCTTCCTGGCCCCTTGACCTTGGTGAAGAGACAGGAGGACAGTGGAGAAGCAGAAGTGCCCAGCTTCATGTGGAGACCCAGTCCAAGAAAGCCAGCACCTTATGATGTCACATACACAGAGTACCTCATTCCTAGTTTAACAACTTGGCACAGCAGAGTCAAGGGGAATGAAAGGGACTGTTTTCCCAGATCATACTAACCTGTGGCCATGTCTAGGATGGATGGTCTCGATGGGAAAGGGCCCAGCCCACTGTGGGTGGCACCATCCTTAGGTGGGTGGGCAGGCTCAGGCTGATTAAGAAAGCTAACTGAGCAAAAGCCTGGAAGTGAGGCAGCAAGCAGTGTTCCTCCACAGGTTCCATTTGAGTTCCCTTGAGTATGCATTGTGACAGTGTAGGCCAAATAAACCCTTTCCTTTCCAAGATGTTTCTGGTCAGTGTTTTATCACAGCAGAAAACAAACTGAAACACTACCCATAGGCAGACCTAACCACTGATGTCAGCCTCCTACAGGGGACGAAGGCAGCTCCTCCCTCACTCACCCTGATGGACTTCCTGCTAGTGGCAGAACTAGGGCGGGTGTTGCTGTTTAGCTGGGAGGAGCTCGAGCTGTTTTCATCCTCATCCTCTTCCTCATCAAAGCTCATGCTGCTGGAGATGCCTATGGTGAGCAGAGAACAGGGAGGGATGAGCAAGCAAACGGTTTTACAGTAAGACTATGGGTGGTCACATGTAGATGCACGTTCAGACACTGACTCACCTACATCCAGGCACAGATACAGCCATCTGCATACACCCTCACATTGCTGTAGGCACTCCCACTCATCCAGACACATACAAGGACACATGTTCTCTTTGGTGCACACATGAACTGGGGCTCGTCACGAATCTCCTTGGGATGCATCCCCACCACCCAATTTTAGCTCAGTCCCTACCGCACACTTCTTCAGTAGCAGTTACATCACCCTTGTCTCTTGTGTATCAAAGCCTGAGCTGAGCTGAAGCTGTACAGGAGAGCTCCACTCCTGGTTTCTAGTTCTGACTAAAGGCCACAGATGGCCTAGGCCACAAACTCTGACTTAGATCCTCACCCAGTCTGTGGGTGGGACTGACTCAGCTTTCCCCAGCTTGCCCTGAGCCTGTCTCAGCTGCCCTCCCTGATCCAGAGTGCCACCCTGAGTGGCCTTAAAAGTTCCAGCCTTGGGGGCTGGAGAGATGGCTCAGTGGTTAAGAGCACTGTCTGCTCTTCCAGAGGTTATGAGTTCAATTCCCAGCAACCACATGGTGGCTCACAACCATCTATAATGTGATCTGATGTCCTCCTCTGCCTGCAGAGAGCGCAGTATACATAATAATAAATAAATAAATCTTCAAAAAAAAAAAAAAAAAAAAAAGGTTCCAGCCTCATGAAGTAGTCTTTTAGTGGGCTCCTCATAATGTATGCAGATCTGCAAGGCTGCACCCAAGATTCCCTGGGCTTAGGGGCTCATGACAGAGAAAATGAGCAACAGGTTTCCAGGGAGGACATGCCCTGCCTCCCATGAGCTCAGCAGACAAACTGACAGCTTCTTTCAAAGGGCAAAAGGGAGAAGAAATCTGCAGTAAACCTGGGCCTCATGGGAGCTACAGGCGGGCTACCCCAGCTCATATTCCCGTCTCTTAACTTGGCCTCGTCATCCCTGACCGCGAACATCTATCTTACTGATTCCAAGAGGTGCTCCTCCCCCACATCCAGGCAAGGGCTGGACCAAACATAAGGAGGCTGTGTTTCTAGAGAAGAGAACCTAGGACTGAACTTTGGTCCCAGCTGGGCCCCCACGGGGCTCACCCTTCCTCTGCATCGTGGCACGGAGGTCCTGCCCGCTGGGCTGTGTGCCCCCACCGGCTGCTGTCTCCCCAGCATCCTTGGCGTGGTCTGACTGTCCGACAGTCAGGATCTGCACTGGGCCTTGGGCCTCAGACTTGTCTTCTGCCAGAGTTGCTGGCCCGCTGGTGCCTGCAGGCCAGATACTCCTGAGTTACACCCAGAAGGAGAGGAAATCCTGGATTCTCAGGTGACCATGATGTGGGAGGGATGGATGATGAGACCCTTTGTAAAACCTTATTTGCAAAACTGGTTTTTTAAAAAATTACGACTGCTGTTAGCCTGTTAATACTTAGTATACTGTAAAGGGACATGAGCTTTGTTTCTTCTGTTCTTCCCTCCCAGATAACTGCCAAGGGTTGGTTTGAAATACTCCACATCCTTAAGACAGACAGTAACCATCTACAAAATCAACTGTACAGTGGAAAGAACAAGACAGAAAACAAGGTCAATCCAAACCATAGTTGAAGGCAGTGGACACAGCCAGCTACAAGTTACACGTGCTGGTGTTCTCTCTTCCCACACACACATGCGTACAGCACACTCACATACATCATTAAGCATTGAGCCCTCCCTCAAGGACAGTGGCTGACACAGTCACCTTCCCAAGCACATGCTCTTCATCCCAGGGGCCCTGAGAGCCTGTCTTCTCTACATTTCCTGCCCAAGGGGCCACAGCTTTAGTAACAGTAACAAGACCTGGCCCATAGGTGGCAGCCTCTCTCCTGGCTGAGCTTTGCTTAGCGCTATAGCCAGCTCCAACAGCCCAAGGATCCTGACACCTCACTGTCCAGCTATCACACAGCAGCCTAGAAATCAATGGCCATGACAAGGATGGAAGAAATAGTAGCCAGGAAACAGGACTTGGGGAAGTGGCCACCATCATTGTCACTGATTCCCTAGAGATCTGTTAGACTCTGGAGCAGAGGGAATACACTGGTCTGTGGGTCTGAGAGTCCTGGGGACAGGGAAGGAAGGTGGGGGGAATCTACATTATAAGGCAGAGCTGACAGCAACTGTTGTGAGAGCAGAGAGCTTCGGCCAAAGGGAGCATCCTGGCTCAGGGGACTGGATGGAACTCAGGCTAAGGTAGGCTGGGTAGAAGGGGGTTGGTGCTGAGCCATAGCTAAGCTATACTTCTCTTCCTGGCAGTTTAACAAGGCTTTCCACACCCACAAACTGGCCAAGGTATGCATTAACTAGAGGAGACCCTACTGATGGGCACCCTGAGGTCACATTCAATGAGACTGCTCATACTATGCCGCTTTGAAGTCAGGAGGGTAAGCTCCGCCCCCACAGTGCAGCCTGGGCTCTAGAAGGTCTGAGAAGTCAGGCTAACCTTTATGTTTTCCCTTCTTCTCCTTCCTAGGGGCCCCACCCTGGCCCTCCGATGCAGCTCCCGCCTTGGTTTTCTTGGCTGAGGTTGATGCTGGTGGGTGGGTGGCTCCCAGCTGCACACTGGCTAGCGAGTCGGCCTCTTGAACTGCTCAGGAGAGAACCCAAGACAGAAAAATGGGTGTTGGGTGAGATCATAGCTCCCACTTGACCACAGTCCCCAGGCCAGCCCTCGTGTGGCTCTTCACCCACATCATCAACCCACTCACTCATCTCGACCAAGCAGACAGAGGTCAAGGGCAGACCCTCAGCCTACTACAATGAAGTTGACACCTAGGAACCAAAGTTCTAGGTCAGCCAACTGCTCTGAGCGTGGGAAAGTATGGAGGGAGTGTCATCAGAAGGTGCTAGGGTGAATGTGCTAGGAAGGACACGGAGGCTCTATCTTCTGAAATGAACTGCAGCCAGGACAGGCACTCCAGTAAGCCTGCAGAGGCCTTGGGTGCTGAGCTCCCGGGATCCAGTGTGAGGGAGGAGGAGCTCTGTGAAACAAAGAGCTAGGTAAACTAGTAGGGAAGAACCAGGAAAGGCACAGCTGGTGCCTGCCACGTTCTCCACACAGTAGGGCTCTGGTCTGCTCAAAATCTATGAGCAGTTTCTGAATGCTCACAAGATGACAACCAACAGCCTCCCACCTGGTAGGCGCCTCCATTTCCTTCCTCAACCCCAACACACACTCTGCCACCCAGCACGCATCCAGCTGCACCGGGCTGGCTTAGTGCGTTGCATAAACCATACTCCTTTTATGTTATGGGCCCGTGCCTGCACTGTCCTTTCCATCTGATTAACTCCTACTTCCGACTTCCTGGAAGCTGCAGAGAAGCCGTTCCCCCACTGTCCAATGAGAGCAAGCACCCCATCAGCACCTCCTCACACAACCTGTCCTCGCCCCACAAAGTACAGTGTAGCCACCTGCGACACTGTCGCCCACCTAGACCAGAAGCTCCATGGAAAGAGACCACACCTACCTGTCTGCCCACCCAGCACCCACAATCACTAGTCCACATCACTTCACCAAATATTTAGGAGATCCATGGATGTGTACCAGGAATGAACTTGGCAACAGACCTACCTCCCCCTCCCCGCCTGACCCCTTCCCGCACCCCCACTTCCCTCATCCCCCTCCCCCGGGAGCAAGCGGCAGTTCTGATGTCCCTCCCTTACGACCTCTGGGAGTGCACCCCTGCATAGACACTAAGAGCCAGCAGAGGGCAGGGCTCGAGGTAGCGAAAGCTAGGGACATAAGTGGGCAGGCTCAGAAGCATGGGTTCACGTCAAACAGGAGGTGTGCAGCAGCAGCCTCTCTCAGCTTTGTCACCACTCCAAACTGGACAAAGACCAGGTGCCTCAGAGAAGCCACAGGCTCCTCACAGATGCCCAGTATACTCCATGGGGAAGGCCCCTAAGGGCCTTACCTATTCTGATCTCAGCAGGGAACAGCAATCACCTGAGGCCCTGGAACACACTGTGGTTTCCTGGTTTTTGGGGGTTTTTTTTGTTGGTGTTGTTTTTTGTTTTTGTTGTTGTTGTTGTTATTGTTTTAGAAGTGAAACAAAAGTACAGGAGAAGATAAGTGACTTGCCACATCCATGAGCAAGTCTTGCCACGATAAGGGCATGGCAAGCCAGGCTTCACATGACCAAAGGCAGTGCCTGTCTTCCCTGGATGGCATTACAACATAGCAAGTCAGGTACTTAACGCCATGCCTGGCCCCGGCAAATGCCCTGAGTCAGACTTCATTATTAGGAACAATGGGGTTTCCTCAGGGTGTACGCACGCACACATGCACGCACGGAGACCAACCTTAGGCAGTATGCCAAGCTGAGACCTATGTAATAGGTGAAGGACTCCTAACTTCTTCCCTTTAACGCATCGGGATGGTGTTGGGTTGAGCTAAGGGCTGAGCTAGCAGAACACAGGAAAGACCCTAAGATACTATAGGGCAGGGGGACAGAGCCAGAGGTTAGAGGAAGAAAGTTCTCCCTCAGCTGAAAATGCTTGTAAGCAGTTAAATGCAGCTGGAGGCTCCAGGTCAGAAATGAACCACAGAAGTTCCTACCCACACCTAACTCCCAGTTACTACTGTGCCAGGAGCAGCCAACTGCATGGCTGGCACCAGCCCCGTGGAGGGCTGCATCCTTCTATCTCCCAGCTCCTGCCTTCTTGCTCACTAACCCCGTGGCCTTGAACCTATGGGAAGAAGGAGTAAGTGCTGAACACCCAGATGCAAAGGAACCATGCCTGGGCAGAAAGAGCCTTGAGAGAATTCCCACAGGGTGGGCTCTGCTGAAGACTAAGTGTAAGGACGGCGGGCCTGAGGGAGTTCTCAGCCAGAAGCCCGGCACACCGAGTGAGTATGCAGGAGCTCTGAGAGGAAGAGGCGAGTGGCCCAGGAGCTCCTAGGCAGCATATGGCAGGAAGATGGGAGAGGAGTTCCTCACAGGAGAGAATGCTGGCGGGTGCAGGATCTCAGGGATGTGCTTTGGGTCAGGAAGCTGGAACTAGGAACTCCCTGATCCATCAATGTAACCACCTGGCTCAGGAGATGACAGTCTGGACACAAACAGAATCCCAAGGCAGAGGGTGCCTCTGTGCCTGCCTCCTCCAGCTGTCCACCTGAGCTGACACCACATTCAGCCTGGGTAGAGCCTACAGGATGGATCTGCCAGGCCACCACCCCTGACCCCGCCCCCACGGGTGCAAGAGGTTTGCTAGGCTGGCTGTCCCTGGGGCAGAGGCAGGGTGTACCTTGGTAGCTGGTGCTACCGCTGCTGCTGAGGTAGGACTCCACCAGCGGGGCCTGCTCCTCTGACTGCCGGGCCCTCCGGCTCCGGGGCCGTCCGTCTGCGTTGGCCTGCACCATCAAGGGCTCCTGGCGCTTCTTCTTCTGCTTCTGCTCCAACAGGGCCCGCTACAGAGGCACAGGGCAGGCACAGGGGTGGACTGGCCCACTACTTCTTCTAGGAGGAAGGGGCTCCCATGGGGAGGGGTGGCTAAAAGGAGCACCCTGATCACCAGGCTGGGTTCTAGAAGTTGTACTGGGGTCTCTGGCCCTCTCTGGGCCAGGCCTCATGTTGTTGGCATCCTGGGAGTAGCTGCCAGCCTGGCAGAAGAGGCGAAGACTGGGGTAGGGTTAATAACACAGAACTGGTAAAGGAGAGCGCTCATTTCTTTTCCCCATCAGACAGGGTCATCCAAGGAGGAGGGACACCCCACCTGAGCTGCTGCCCTTCCCGTCAGCCGGAGCCTCGCTTACCTGCCGGTCAAGCTTCTGCTGCCTCAGGTTGCTGCCCTCATCATCTAGGACACTGCAGAGGGAGAGACAGGTATTCAGGGCTGCCCGGTGAGGCCCCGGGAGGTGGTCCAGAACCCAGCCCCATCTTTTAAACTCCCATCACGGTTCCCAGTGAATCCATGTGGTGGAGGGAGGAAGAGGAGGCTGCCATCTAGGTGCTACTTCGAGACAAGAAGGGGGGGAGGTGTTATTCAGAGATAGAGCGCTTGCCTAGTGTGCATAAGGCCCTGGTTCTGATCTCCCGGAAAAAAATAAAATAAAGCCTTTAAGACTGGGTGTGGTAAATCACTCCTGTAATCCCAGCACTAGAGAGACTAAGACAGGAAGACAGGAGTTCAAGGTCAGCCTGGACTACATGAGACTCTGTCTTAAAAACAACACCAACACCCAGAAAACAAAGGGCTAAGCCATATTTCTGCCATGTTGGTAGCTCATTCTCCTCCATTACCCTGAGGACTTCTGAGCTAGCCTGGCCCTGGTAAGAACAGGATGAAACACCTTCAAATCTTTGAGCAGGGCCAGGCCTAACAGATAAGCAGCAGGGAGCCCCAGTAGGGGCATCAGTCACTACTAGCTAGTCTTAAGGAGGCTGACCTCCATGCCAGGGCTTGCTTCTGCCACTTCCCTACCATCATCTCAGCTGGTTCTTCCTTCCTTCCACCCTTTTTGGGAAGAAGTAGGTCCTCTGGGGCAGACCATCACCCTACCCCAAATTCCTGGTTCCTTAGCCCCTAAGTACTGACACAGCCCTACTCCCCTAAAGAGGGCACAGCATCCTCATTTGGGAGAGGCTAAAATGCCAACCAGTTTTCCCAGGTCAAGGCTAGGGCTAGTTAAGAATAGCTGCAGGGTATACACGATGCACGGCCCAGAGAATGACTATTAGCCCTTCCCTGGCCACTGACACTGGACAGGTAGTAGCAAGGGCATCAGATCCTTGCGTCTCACCAGTCTTATGTCAGGTGGCCTCTTCTTACACAGGCTGTCTCTGCCTCTTAGGAAGGCAGTATAAGAACAGGGAACTGGTATTTTAAATTACTTTGCTTTCTTGCTAGATCAAGACACCTCAAGCCCAAATTCTATGAAAGACCAACTCAGGATGTTGCCAGGGGTGGAAGTGGAAGCCTCGGGGTTCCTCTCGGTTACGCTGGAGCCTATGGACCAGACCTGTGGGTGGAGACATGCTCAAGCAGGCCGGAGTGCAGCAGGCTTGAGAGGGGCTGTAAGGACGTGTCTGAGTGGCTCTCGTGTATGTGCTTAAGTGTGTACAGATACCTATGTTAAGAAATAGGCTTGCTTGTATAAACATGAGTATGGTATGTGTGTGGACGGCAAAAGGCAAGGTCAGAATCACTGCAAAGATGAGGCAAAGCCCCAAGCACGGCTGCATCTGTGGCTCCTGGACATTTCACCAAGGCCTCAGCCAGCTGCCTAAAACTCTGGTCTGGCTGAACAGATGAACACCTTGCCATGCAAGGCACACGGACCCCATATGGCACCTCTAGAGACCTAAGTCTCTTGGGTCTCTTGAGAGAGTGCAGATGTGAGGAAAGCAAGACACCGAAAGCCACAAAAGGCCTTAGAAGCCACAGCCTCCCTCCATTTTACCTCAGAGCATTCCCTGCATCTGATATCCAGCATGACCACAAAGGTCCACAGAAGCACACACTCACTGCTTCTAGCACATGGGCGAAAGCATCAGTAAGGGCTCTATCCAGTGGCACCTGCTGGCAGAAGCTGAAGGGTCTGAAATCCAGACCTGCTCTGGTTGGGCCCAGCAGCCTCTGGTCCTTGCACTTGTGTTCTAGTAGCCTGGCCTCAGAAGTGCCTGTGTGATCTCCACAGGTCAGTATTGGCTTCCTCTGTCCCAGTGGGAGAGGATATTTACCTCTTACTAGGATGTTACAGGCTACGTTCTTCCCAAGGGCAGTGCCATGGTGGATGGCACTAGGCTCGGTTAAGCATAACAAAGAATATACCTTCCTTGGTGCCAATGAAAATTTCCAGAGACATCTAGGAAAGATGGGGTGCACACCAGCAAAGCCATCTGCAGAAAGAAAGGCTCCCGAGGCAGCTTGGTAACAAAAGGTGTTTCTGGAAGTGGTGACCTCATTGCCCTGTGCCACACAAGGAGGTGTTTTCCTATCACAGGAACTGTCACACAGCCCTGGACCTTCCATGCAGTAGTGTCTGGGATCAGAGGCTATTTTCCACCAACACAGTATTTCCTCTCCCGCTATCTCCACATTTCCTGACTGGGAAGATGGACAATGAGCCATGATTTTAGTTTTAGTACCATGATTTCTAGAGGGGATACGGGTGGTGATAAACCAGCCCGCCTCCCTCTTAGACTTGAAAGACAAACTAGGTTCGTTTCTGTTTATGATGAAATCTGCTTCTCAAGGATTGGGCTATGCCCCACCTGTAGCCTTAACTGCAAATGGTTCTGTACTGTCTGTTCCCGGAAATGGCAACCATGCCTTTGTTTCTCAAGGTCGTTATGACCACCTTGTAACCATGCCTTTGTTTCTGAAGGTCGTTATAAGCACCTTGTAACCATGCCTTTGTTTCTGAAGACTGTTATGACCAGTATGTTAGGCTTATGTTCTGTTCTGTGCTCCCCACTTATTTGCCTGCCAAATCCCCCATTTGGAAATTCCCTACTCCTGAGCTATAAAAACTTTATCTTCTCTACATCCAATGCTGAGCCCTTGAACCCCGCCTGTGTGCACAAATAAAACTTGCTAGCCATGATTTGGTCTGGTGGTCTTTCTCCTCATATCTGTGGGATTAACAGTAGCAGGAACTTAACAGTGGCTTTCAGAGAAGGGTGAACATAAGGCACCAGTGTCGGAGAGATTCTAGAAGCCACAGATAATCAGAAGAGCCCAGAGAAGCCACTCACCACCTCACTCAGCGTCGGGTATGTTCAAAAGGAATGGTGCATTGGCAGGGCAGTGGCTGTGAGAAACAACCCCCCATAGGCCCAGCAAGATGCATGTAGGACGTCCTATAATAACCCAGCCATCTACATAACACACAGAGGAAGCCAGGTTTCTGGGAGATCTGCAAGGATACAGGGAAGACCACAAGCACAGGGCAGTGACAAGCCTGTACTAGAAGGGTATTCTACTAAGGAGGAGGGCAGGCGCACCTGGGCATGGACAAGCTTCCTGGTGAATAACAAAGGAATCCCCAGCACAGCAGCTGAGCAACAGTGACAATCCTGATGGCTGTCTGGAGGGGGAGCAGAACTGAAGCCCCCTTCCCACCCCCACCCAGCTAGCCCTGTGTCTTCAGGCTCCTCTGTAGCACCGTTCCCGGGGGTGTCTGTCTTGCTCACAACACCTCCCAGGCCTGCCTCTAGGATGGGCACCATTTTAGGCCGCACTAAATGATAACCATGTAAGGAGACATTAATGGCTTTTTAATGACTACGGTTCCAATTATGGCATCACTGCCAAGCCCGGGCTGCCAGCTGCAGCCTCGCCAGGAGGCTCAGACTGAGACAGGGCACTGATGGATGGGTCTTCCAGCTGACCCTGGCGGCTTCTTCATTATGGTCACCTCCTACTGGGAGCCAGACCTAGAAGGCCAAGGAATGTTCGAGTCATTGGCTCTAGTCTGCCGTATTCCCCAATCTGGCTGCTCTACCCAGGGTCAAAAAGGTGGTAATTTCAACTCCCAAGAGCCAAGCTATCTATAGACACTTTACACCCCTGGAGGGATCAGACAGGTGTCTAGGGACTTCTACTGTGGGCTGGAAAAGCCCAGTATGGCCAGTATTATTAGGAAACCTGTTTCCATCCTTGACTCCAATATTCCACTTTGTAAACTCTGGCTAATGCACCATCACTACCTGGTACAGGCCAGGACAGCGTCAGCCTCAGCCAGCTGGATGCCCCAGCCCACTCTGCTGCCTGCAAACCTTTTCCATCTATCTCATTCCTTCCCTCAGTCTCAGCAGAAGCTGCTCTGAACTGAGGAACCAGAGCAATAGGCTAGAAGGACAAGCCATCCAGAGGGTCTGGCTACAAGCCTATGCCAAATGCCGGAATGACGGAAGTCCGTATCCATGGCTCCCACTGCCTAGCAGCTGCTTGGCACACAGCTGGGCATGGGGGCAGTTCCATAACAGAGAGGAGATCCCCCCTCTGAGGATGGGCGTTCCCAAACTCACTGGGTGAGTTAAAGCTGCTAATGGATAGCATTGGTCTTCATTCACAACTACTGGGGAACACGCTCCAGGATCAACTTTGTTTGTTTGTTTGTTTGTTTTAAACTAGTACCATGGGATTCTCTAATAACTGGCCATGCAAATGACTCTTTGTGACCTCAGCTGGTGATCTTCAAAGAACTAAAAAAAAAAAAAAAAAATGTAGGATCCAGAAGGAATTGACCGAACTTGTCAAAACAAGGCGCCCGAGGCTGTTAAACCTGGCAGCAAAACTGAAGGTGTGTGTGTGGGTGTCTAACAAGAACCATAGGACCGGAATACCAAAGTCCTGCTTAGACTCAACCCAAGGAAGAGCTTTCTAGTCACAACTGGCTGTTGGAAGATGTTTAGCAGGAATGCTACATAGTGGTATAAGGCATTTATGAGAGGGAGGGCCTGTGTGGACCCTTGCATCCTGCGGTTCTCTATGGCCGGAGCTGTGCCTTATAGGGGTTCTAGAGGCCTCACTGTAATGGGAGAGCACTTCAGATGTGCTGAGAACCCAGGGACGGAACCAGGAAGTTGAGGAAGCCCTAAAAGTCGTCTGTTAAGTTTGACATTGCTTTGATTTATAGAGGGAACATTTTACTGATGCTGGGGAGTGCTGGAGGCTCAGCCAGACATCACATGAGCTCCCTGCTCCCAAAGAGATCATGATTTGGTAAAGGAAACCCTGAGCACAGCAGGCAAGAACACTGAAGATGGGTCAAAAGGGACGGTCAGCAGCTAAAAGTGCTTACTGCTTTTGCAGAGGATCTCAGTTCAGTTCCCAGCACCCACATGGCAAATTACGGCTGCCTGTAACTCCAGTTCCATGGGATCTCATGCCCTCTACTGGCTTTCATGGGCTCCTGAACGCACGTGGTGCACATAAACCCACACAGGCGCGCGCGCGCGCGCGCACACACACACACACACAAAAAAAATAAATAAATAAATAAACAATTTTTAAAAGCACCAAAGACAAGAGCAACTGCCAACTGCACAGTCCTACAGCATGGCTGAAGCCACAGACCTTCCTGGGAGCTCCACCCACCTACAGCTTATTAAAAGCTTAAGAGTCCTTCATTACAGGCATCTAGTCTTCTTGAATACAGGTAAAGAGAAATGGGCAGAATTGGAAACTACTGGTAATGGGAAACAAAAGGCAAATAAAAGACTCCAGCTGTTGATCTTTATACATGAAATGGCTCTCTCTGTTTTAAGTCAGAATGTGAGCTTAATCCATGATCATTAGAAACTGAACCAAAATTACCCCTAAGAAGATTAGCACCAACTATCACTGCTTTGAAGAAAATGAGCTGAGCCCAGGGAATGCTGGATGCAACAACCATCAGAGAGTGAGAGGGCAAAATCCTATTAGAAGAGCTAACAGTCTCTCTCCCCCACATGCCACATTCCAGTCTGACGCGCAAGCGCTGCAGCAATAGGAAAACCTCATGCTAGTCAAAGCACGTGTACGCATGCTGCCCCCTGCCCAGCTGCCAAGAAATATGCCTTGTCTTCTGTCCCATTTTTTTTCCCACTAGACAGACCTGTGGCTTTGCCTGCAAATCAGCAGTCTAGCAATGCGAAGGGCCCTTCGAATCTCCAGTATCCTTCAGTATAGGTCTCTGCTACTGGGCAGTCTATTCCTCAAGTGCGGTGCTTTTCTAGGCTCTAACCATGCCCAGATAGACTGAACAGGGCAGGGAGGCATCCTTCTGAGAACAGCCCATCCCCAGCGCAATACCTACCCTCCATCCTGTACAGAACAAGAGGGCAGGTGACAGGAATGGAGAAAGGAAGCAAGGTGGGCCGCCAGGGTGCCAGGCTGCTCTCAGGGTTAGGCTTCTATGCTCCCAGCTGAGTGTGGGAGGGAGAATTGGGGGAGGGATAGGCTTGGGCTCGGTTCAGTGTCAATCACCCATTTCAGGATACCAATGCCCTGGGCACTTGCAAGGATTTCTCAGAGGCAATCCTACCTCCCAAGAGGTCTCTTTTTCCCAGGAGTAGGCTGAACCCTCTTTAGCTTGAGGTAGATTTTTCCCCCTTCTCTACAAGCTTTGCAAGTTGCTTTAGTCCTTTGGGCGCCTAGGAGAATCAGCCTTGAGCCATAACCAGCCTTGCCTTCCATTCGCGGAAACCTAAGCATGTCATTATGATCACAGTCACAGTGTGGCCACCCTACTACCGGATCCCCTTGGAGGGACCCTCACAGCACTGTTGTCTGTTCAGCGCACAGGTGCTGCCTTCTACCTCTGCTGGCAGACAGATTGTCAGGCATACTCCACAGGGCTGCACCAACTTCTAGAAGGACCTCGGGGCCCACATGAGCCAAAGAAAATATCAGAATGGTCCCAACACTACCTGCACCACTCCCCTAGCCTAGATATATGTCAAGGGCAGATAGTCTTTGGAGTTGGCACAACCAACTCTCAATTAAGGCGTTTCCCCCTTAATCCATGTGAGACCGAGGTGTGGGGCTCACATGTCTGCGGGAGGTCCTGCGTATGACTCTTTCTGTGCACATGTGTCTGTGTGCGTGTTGGTGGGGGGATAGAGAATAACTCAAGATGCCCCCACACAAGCTGAGCTCAGAGGCAGGAATCATTCTCAAGGAAATCTCTGAATGCCCAGGCCTATAACAGGTGCCCGTTGGTAGAAAGACCCACTTTTAACAAGCTTCAGGCAGTTGGAGCTGGTTACTATTTGGGGTTCTATCTGGACAGACTCCTGGAAGGGCTCCGTCAGAATCACTTTCAGTCAGTGACTGGGCTTTACATCCTTGCCTAGGGCACATGGGCCCTGAGTGTCTGATTCTGCAACCCACTGAACGTGCACCTGGGTCAGCAATAAAAAGTGGGTCCTTAGCAGTCCAGCACCCCTTTTACACATACACACATGCCTCTTCAGGAGGCTTAGAGACAGCCCGGTAGCCCATGGCAACTGGAGAGCCAATGAGTGGCCACGGATGTGGCGCTGCTATGGCAATGAGCTCTTTTCCCTGGTAATAGAATTGAGTACAGTGGATGGAGAAAGGCCTGCACCTGTGTGAGGCTGGAGCCCACCCCTCCCCCACCTCCCACACAAGAAAACCCGGGCTTGTCTTAGGTCAGACCAAACAAGTTTCCAGGGACAGGAGGTGGGTCAGTGCTCTTGAGTGCAAGTGAGCATGTGAGAGCAATTCTCTGTATTGTGAGCTAGTTCCGTTAACAAGCAGGTTAGTACTGAATCTCTGAAAGGTACTGGATAGTACTTATGAGTAGGTAATACGGTGTATTCCTATTCACACTCTGTGAATATGCACAGCTTTGTATGTATGCACCTTTACAGCCCAAGAATTAAGGTCTACAGAGATATATGGGTACATGTATATTATATATACGCTGCCATGTGGTCTAGGTTCTAACTGCCCCAACGAATCCATGCTTTGGAGATATGAACTGAACAGCAGGGGTGCATATTTGGCCCAGCGCGCAGATGCTCTGTGTATTTAAGTGTGAAGATGCAGGGGTGTGTGTGCATAAGCTATCCAGACGCATGCCTTGGGTGCTGGGCCTAGGAAGAGGCTGACAGCAGTTCCTTTCTCCATGTGCCACCCGACTCAACAATCCTTTCAGAACCCTTGCATGTTGATAAGGGTGGAGCAAGGCAGGTGGCTTTGAGGCCCTTAAAGTTGAGACGGAAACACCAGGCACCTCCAACCCGCGCTCCCTACGCCAGAAAGGGCACGGAGGGCAGCAGTGCCCTGCGTCCAGGCAGATGGCCCGGCCAACGCTGCATCCTGACTCGGGGGATGGTGGGTGGCCTGGCAGCACGCTCCCGCCCTCCCTCCACCCTCCGCGTTGAAGTGGGGGTCCGCACGCACCCCGGAGCCGGGGAAGCCTGGCCCGCGTACCTGTAGGGAATCCAGTCGGAATGCGGCTTGGAAGTCATGTCTCCCGGGGGCGGGGCGGCGGCTGCGGCTCGGGAGGCCGGGACCGCTCGGGGCTGGCGCGGGGACCCTGCTCAGCTCTCGGGCCGCCCCGGGCCGCATCCTCCCGGGCCCGGCCGCTGGGCCCCGCCGAGGCCCTCTTTGCACGCCAGGGCCCCGGCCCCGGGCTACCCGAGCGGTTGCTTGCGCGGCCTGGCGCAGAGGGAGAAGCGGCGGGAGTGCGCGGGGCCACGGGAGCGCGCGGGCAGGAGCGCGCCGGAGGCGGGAGAAGCAGTCCGCACAGCAGGCGGCAGGCGCTGGGTCTGGAGCCCCTGGCTGAGTTCTGCGTGGCAGCTGCCGCCCCGCCCCTGGGCCGGCCCCAGAGGAGACCCCACCCCAGCCTGTGGATACTGACAGTATGGGCCACCCTCCTCCAGGATGAGCACCGTCACCTAGCCCCAGTTTCTCCCTCTAGGACCTAGGCTATCCCTCAACCCTTGGCTATCTCAGATTTATCCGGGACAGGGCAGAGTAGGCAGGCTCAAGTGACAGATGTCCGGAGAGTTTCTGGTCTGAGAACTGAGCTCCGGCTTCCTTTTCAACCTCCCACTTCACGCACCTGTCTCCAGAACCTTCTGATCTTTAATTAAGTAAAAGTGTTTCCTCTGCCTGGGTCCTTCTCTGGGGCTTGACACTTGCCATGTATGCTTCCACCACCAAGGGAAAGGGTCTCTTAACTGCTGCATTCCAGGCCCTTAGACAGTTGGAGCATTAGCAGACACAAGGGCTTTGAGAAGCGAATACTTCATCCCCATCTGAGAAATGCTAACGACCCTAAGGGCAAGGAGCAAAGAAGCGGTGGAGCTGAAATTGAACCAGGATCTCTAGTCCTTCAAAGTCCTTTTAGAGGGCAGTAAAATCTCCAGAAAGATCCTCTTAACCTTCAGTGCTGATGAGGTCCTGGCTGAGACCAGGACCCGTGTCTAACGACAGGGGAGGGAAGGGTGGAAGATCCATAGCAGGGCTAGCTGGAGCCAGGGAGAGGCCTGGCACCTAGGGATGCCACAGGCTGAGAGGCCAGTCTGAACCCTGTGGTGGGGATAAAGGAAGGGACTACTGATTAGCACAGACCCTATACAGCACCGGAGCACCTTGCACTCAGCATCACAGAGAGCCAGAAAAGCGTCCATGGGAAGATGTTCTGGTAGGGCTGGGAGGACCGGGGGAATGGCCCTCGTGGGTCCCATCTTGCTGCCCTGGGGCCAAGCTAGGCTCCGCACTGGGGCTTCTTCCAGCTTCTCATAAACTACAAACACAATAGTGATGACAGTGGACTGCGTGGTGAGCTATCAGTAGTTGGGGCTTTGTTAGGTGAGATCTGTATAGCTTCATTAATGCTTGCCACTGATCTAGGAAGTGTATTAATATTTTACCTTTTTTTTTTCCACCAGGGGAACTGAAACACACAGAAGACAAGTTTCATGCTCAAGGTCATATAAGTAATCCTTAGTGACGCCAACAGTCACATACTAGCTCTCAGCCCACATTCTCCACTTCCCAGTAGTGCACGCAGTGTGCATGTGTACACCCCCAAACCCCTCTCTGTCTAGGGCAGAACCTTAGCTTTCTAAACACTGTTAACTTTGAGTAGTTATTAACCTCTTACTGTCAACATGGGCCTCTAGGAAAAGGGAAAATCGCCTGAGTGTAGGATGCAGTGTGAACCTCCAGCCTGGCCTTCAGGGATGCTTATCCCGGTCTCCACCCATCAACTTCCCAGCAAGGGCAGCGAGGGGCTAGTTGTTCCCACTTTCCCTGGCAGCTTGCAGTACAGCAGCAAAATTACTCGCCTAGAGGCCTCTGTCTTTTGGGCTAGAACCCTGCCTGAAAGGTATGCAAGAGGCTTTGACCTCTGACCTCCCTGTTGTCCATGCCACCTCTGCCAGAGTTATAATTATTTGCTATCTACCTATTCAGGATGACGAGCGTCTGGAACTCTTCCCTGTCAAGACTTGGAGGCTGCGTTTTCCCCTTTCTTCCCAAATTATCTGACACCTTAATGCAATCAGAATTAAGTTCGAAGGTCTCAGGAGCCCAGAGTAATTGAATCTATTAAACAGACACTCCAGGCTCTGTCCTAAGGGAGCAAAATCTGGAGGTAGAGTGAGGTGCAGAAATAAGACAGTTTCCATGGCTTCTCTTTCTGCAGGGCTATCTGTGCACATGAGATTCAGAAGAACCAGGAAGACTGTGCCAGTGCATGCAT
>OU015752.1:122282366-122287366 GCA_907169655.1 Acomys percivali | reverse complement strand
TGATGATTTTTTTTGACCTGCTTTTTCCCTTTTCTAAGAAAACCAAGGTTATTTAAAGGTTGAAATGCATTTTTAAACAGTCCTCTTCTGAATTCACAAGCTAACTAGAGGAATCAGTCCCTGAGATATAATGTCAACCATTTGCTAAATTTATTACCCCAAACACACTCTGATATGTTTCTTTTTTTTTTCTTTTTGAGTGGGTAGGGAGTTCACAGCCCTTCTTTACAGCTACTCCTGATTCATAAATATCAGACTCCAAAGCTACCAGGTCATTGAAGATGCTGAGTCCCACAGGGTAGCACCATGGGAGTGGAGTTAAGCGATTTCCTCGTTGGCTCTGTCTTCCCATCTGTGGAATGGGAATGACAGTTCTATAAAAGGGCTCTAGCTACTGAGGGCTAGGGGAGAGAACACAGTCCTGGCTTCCGTTGTGACTCTGCCATTCATGTACCATGACCTTGAGGAGCCTCCTCTGTGCCTTATGAAAACCAGGATGATTCTGAAGACTCAGCCTAGAGCTAGCTTTCTCAGACATTTTGACTTTCTACGGTGTGAGCGCTGGGAGATGAAAGATGGTTATACACGCTCAACTCTGCAGTAAGGATGGAATCATCATCCCTACAGAAGAAACACTGGTATTAAACACAGGAAAGACTTAGTGAGAAGGGCTGAATCCTCATCCTCTTGGTATCACTATTTCATTGGCACCAGGGACCACTGTCTTGGGGTCACCTTGGTGTGACATAGTGTGGCCTTGCTTACTGTACAGTATGTGAGGCTGAGGTGAGGGGGAAGGGGAACTTGTAAACGCTGAATCCCAAGCTCCAAAGTGAGGCCACATCATTTGGTGATCAGAGTTCCCACTTGCTGAGCCCTCACTGCAGGGCAGGAAAGCACCAATCTCACTGACTGCCTACAGCAACCCGAGACCCTGTTACACAGGAAGGAACGGATGCGCTGTGGGCGGTCAGAATGCAGGCATTTACTCAACCTCAACCAAGGTCTGGGCCATAGGGCTCTGCCCACAGAGGTGACAGGGATGCCCAGAGGTGGTCCCAGCTAATGCTCCACCCTGGCGCTAGTGGGCAGTGGGATAGCTTCCTTCCTTCAGTGTCTGAGTTCTGGCCCTGGGGTGAGGCAGTCTTCCTCAGGTGAGATCATGCCCAGGGTGGGAGAGCCAGATGAGGAACATCCTCCTCAGGCTTGTCTTCCAGCCTCGAATCTCTTCTGATTCCCAGTCCTCATCACGGTCTGCCTTCTCTCCGTGTCTGTGTGGATTCTACAGTCACTACCCTCCCAGTGCAGAGCGAGCCTTCCCCTTTCTGGACCTGCTGCCCTGAGCCTAACAGGGTGTGGAAACACGGGGTTGAGAGTTATACACTCTGGACGCCTCAGACTAGCTGGCCCCTATCCCAATCCTCAGAAGTGTCAGAACTTCTGGGGATCTCCCTTGGAGACAGATGAGCTGGAACACACTCAGAATGAAGTACAGAGGTTTCAAACTGTTGTTCCCTGTGGGCAGCGCCCTCCTCAGAGGCATGAAATTCCTCTAGCACAGGTCACACTTTGCTCCACTACCCTCATGATCCCCCGGGGCTCTGTACTGTGCCCTAGCTCCCATACTTGTATTTCAGCCAGTCTGCTTTCTGCGAACCATGGCCACTCATGTCTCAGCCTATCTCCTTCACTCTAGTGGACTTTAGGACTCTCATCTTCCCCCTTGTGGGTGACTAGATAATTCCTAAGGTCATTGTCTAATGTCCTCACATGCTCTGAATGTTTTAGGTCCAAGTTCCCCGGCTCCTCTGTGCCCACAGGAAAGTCTCTTCCCGGACTCCCTGGCCTCGGTCTATGGATCTGTGAGGAGGGGGTTCTCATCTGACCGTTTAGGGCAAACATTTCTCCCTTCAGCCTTCACCTACTCTGGGAGGCAAGGCAGAAAGCTCAGACTCAGCAAGACATTCCTTACCCCACACTACACCCAAAACATGTAGGTGGGAAGGGCAGGAAAGACACGGGAAACTTCCCTCAATTCCCTCCCTCCCCATGGGAAGGAACAGAGGGGACAAGCGCTGTGGAATACACAGCAGAACAATTGTAGTGGTCAATGGATGTGTGGAAAACCCACTATCTCCTCCTCTCTGCCATCTTCCTTTAATGACCAATCTGTCACCTCGTCCTGTTATGTATAATTAATCCTACTCACCAGGCCCAGTGCCACCACTACCTTTGCCCACGACAATCTCTGTTAGTTTCAAAGCAGACCCTGCCATGAGCTCCCTTGGTGTGTTCTAGGAGCAGAACAGTTAATATATAAAAGCCACTGGCTGTGTGAGTTGTTATATAAGGAGCCGCACCTCCGTTCCCTCTGGCCCCCTGCAGTCTGTTCTCACATGGCAGAGAATGATCTTTGCAGAATGCAAATCTATCCTTGCACCTGCTGTTTAAAAATCCTTTGCTGACTTCCATGCTCCAAGGCCATTTTTTTTTTAAGTGCCTGCAAAGCTAATGGTTTCTGTTGCCCAGCCACACTGGTCTTCACATGTGCTAGGTTCTTGGTCTGTCTGCATACACCGTTCTCAGATGAGTCTGGAGTCCACCTGCCATTCCCACCCTCCCAGGTCCACGCCCTTGCTCCAGGTTGAGGCTTAGTGGAAATAGCCCAGTACCTACTGGCTACAGGGGCAGCCTATCTGCACTTCTCTAAAGTTCCTGAGGGTGGCACTGATGAGCATTCATTAGCCTACTGTACTAGAAGGGGCAAGTGTAAATTGGGGGTCCCAGGAAGACCTGACGAAATCATCAAGAAAACCCCGAAAATAGTTCATCAAAGATGTCAGATAAACAAAACGGTCAATCCTACTTTGGTATACAGAAATATTACAAAATGAAAATGAAAAATATCTCGCTTACAGTGGCAGGACCTCAAAGGAAACATTTTAAAATAATATAAATGAGGCTCACTGTGATCCACAGGCAGGAACCTGTGAGATGTAATTGAGATTTATATGAAAAACTCAGAGAGATTCCTAAGACAACCTTTTTTAAAGACGATAATTCTTCCTAATGAGACTGTTTTACTCAAAGAGCAGTTCCAAGGGGATTCTGAAGCTCAATAATACACAGGGATTTCTTTTCTTTTCTTTTCTTTTCTTTTCTTTTCTTTTCTTTTCTTTTCTTTTCTTTTCTTTTCTTTTTAGTTTTTCAAGGCAGGTTTCTCTGTGTAGCCTTGGCTGTCCTAGACTCACTTTGTAGACCAGGCTGACCTCAAACTCACAGTGATCTGCCTGCCTCTGCCTCCTATGTGCTGGAATTAAAGGCTTGTGCCACCACACACAGGGATTTCTTAAGCTCCGCTTTGGTAATGTGTGTGTGTGTGTGTGTGTGTGTGTGTGTGTGTGTGTGTGTGTGCGCGCCGCACACGTGTGCATGTGCGTGTGTGGTGTATACATGTTCATGTGTTTGTGTCGGTGTGTACGGAGGCCAGAGGCCAATGCTGGGTGCCTTCTTAGAGAGACTGACTGAAGAGGGAAGACTCACCCTGAATGCAGGCAGCAGTTTCCATGGGTGGCACGCTCTGCTACCCGACCACAGAGGCAATGTGACCGGCTGCCTCCTGCTCTGCCACCATGCCACCGCCCCTGACACGGTGCACAGGATGCCTCCTGCTCTGCCACCATGCCACCGCCCCTGACACGGTGCACAGGATGCCTCCTGCACCTGCCACCATGCCACTGCCCCTGACATGGTGCACAGGATGCCTCCCACTCCTGCCACCATGCCACCGCCCCTGACACAGTGCACAGGATGCCTCTTGCTCTGCCACCATGCCACCACCCCTGACACGGTGCACAGGATGCCTCCTGCTCTGCCACCATGCCACCGCCCCTGACATGGTGCACAGGATGCCTCCTGCTCTGCCACCATGCCACCGCCCCTGACATGGTGCACAGGATGCCTCCTGCACCTGCCACCATGCCACCGCCCCTGACACAGTGCACAGGATGCCTCCTGCACCTGCCACCATGCCACCGCCCCTGACACGGTGCACAGGATGCCTTCTTAGATTGGGTCCCAAATGAAAGTCTTCCTTAGGTTGCTTTTGTCAGGCAACAAGAAAATTAACCAATTCACTCTCTCACACACACCCCCATCTCACCTAACCACTGGACCTCTGTGGCATGTCGAGAGCCAGGTTTAATTTACTTGCATTACAGTAGCCTGGGACAGACTTTTCTCCTGGCCTTAATTTCTATAGATAAGCCCAAATAGTATCTGGAAGAAGAAAAAAAGGTGAGGCAAAACTAAAGGACAAAGGCAAAGAAAGAAAATTCTGATAATGGTTAGTGAGAGGAGAGCACTAGTTCCAGCAGTTATCAGAGCACCAGCCATAATAACTAAAACGCTTTGGTCATGGCCACAAGTCTCACATGGATCTTCAATGGATGAAAATTTAAAAGCTGGAGGCTGGAGCAATGGCACAGCGGTTAAGAGCACTGCCGTTCTTCTAAAAACCCAGGTTTAGTTCCTTGTACCCACATGGCAACTCAGTCCTAAGGGATCTGATGCCCTCTTCAGGCCTCCATGGGCACCAGGTACATACACAGTGCACAGACATACATGCAGGCAAAACACCCATACACATAAGAACAAAGCAATAAATAAATAAATAAATAAATAAATAAATAAATAAGTACTAAAACCCAACAACAAAACCCTAGAAAGTTATGCTTTTAATATCCATTACTCCATAAGAACTCAATCAGTAATCACCACACATCCTAAGAATGCTAGTAAAATGCCAAAGGTTTAATTTATAGTTGTTATCTGCAGGGGGACAAAGAGAGATTTAGAGCTCTGAGGCCAGGGGTGACTCTTCAGTTCAAGTAACTTGCCATTGTGGTAAGAGGTTTATGCAGACAAAGAGGACAAGACAGAATGGTTAGAGCAGGAAGGACCCTGGGCTACAAGCCAGGGGTCTGAATCCCAGCCACAGG
>OU015752.1:122244822-122269822 GCA_907169655.1 Acomys percivali | reverse complement strand
ACAGAAGAGACCAAGCATACCTGAACGTCTGCTAGGCTTTGAGGCTTGCACCTCAATGGAAGAATTTTCTATAAATATCTAAGTCTTTATGACGGCTATGGCCATCACCATAGTGACCATTATAGTAGATGTGTGTCTTGAAGTATAAGATCTGCTTTTTCACACACACATAAAAGGTACATCTCTAAACTTAACATGATATGGAGTGAGTAAGGCCGGCTAGACTACACTGCAAGTCTAGAGAGAGAGGGTAAGTGAGGGCTGGGGGAAGGAAACTTCAGTAAATTAGGAACTAAATAAGATGAAGTGTCTTATCTTAGATACAGCTGAACATTGTCCTGTTACTTCTGGCCAATGGAACAATTTGTGATGTATTTTCATGTCATTATTAGAAATAAGATAAACCGATTATTATTTACATATCTACTAAGCCTCTGAAGGAGATTAGAACTGACAAACAGTTCAGTGAAGTTGATAACTATAGCATAGCTATTGGTTATTTCCCCACATAGCAGAAGCATCTAGTTAAAAACAAACAGACAAACAAGAAACATTGTATTCAAATAACCTTTAAGTAAAGAATATCTATAAAACGTCACAAGAGATCTCTTAGTCCTGTGTGAAAACAATGAAAAATCTAACCAAACTCCCCATCACACCTGCACAAACAACCTAGCTGACAGCAAACACCTCCTTTCTCCCTCGGCGTTAGAACTTCAGCGGTCCAGTCACAGCTGCCATGGGGGTTTTTCTTGCAACTGGATAAATTTATGGCAAACTCAACTGAAAGAGTAAGCTACTTTTCTAAGCCGACCAATGAAAGCCTGTGGCAGTACAACATGAAGGCACTTGCCAGGCTGGCCCTCAAACTGCACTATGCACTTTTCACCATCTTCATGCGTAACACAAACCTGTGCCCCAAATGGGAACACCAATGTGAGAACCGGCATGACCTGCTGCATCACCGTAGCAGAGAGGAGGCGGGCTGTCTACAAAGTTTATGTATATGGTTCATGACATCAGTGGTCCCTCAAACACACCCAAGGAATGGCCTGTATTTACCAAATGGTTTAGAGAGCAATTTGCCACCACTCAGAAGAGCAAAAGTCTACCCTAGTTCCTATAACACAGGGACACAAATGACAAAGATGTGTTTACAAAGGAGACCAACAGGAAGGGGAAAGCATCAGAGGACATTCCATCCCTCACCTTCAGGGAGCCGGGTTGCTCGCTGCATCCTGTTCTAAATCCAGAGGCCGTGATTTATAATAATAATTTAAAAAAAACCAGATTTTTTTTGCTAGGTTAAAAATGTAAAAATCCTCTCTCTTAGGCCACAGACACTCAAACAGACTGCATGCAAATTTGGGAGCTATGCTCTGAAGAGGCCTTTTCTTGTTCTTCAGGGAGAGTCTACCGATAGCCTACCAGAAGCCAACATGAAAATATGAACATTATCAATGACCTTTAAAGACATTCATTCTTTGTGAATCATTAATTTTCTTTCTCTGAAGCCACACTAAGAAGATAACCATAAAAACGTGGACATGTATGTACTATGTTCATCGTAAGTTTAGGAATTAAGGAAATAACCAAAATGAGGGGATGCTTATATTTCAAAGATCCACAAAACCATCACATAGCCATTAAAATAGTATTTGTTCAATAACATGGAAATATACATGAAACCTTTATATGGCAAAAGCTTTTCACTAGAATATATGCACACACAAACAGAAAATTTCTACTTACAAACTCAGACTACACATTCTTATAGATAATGTCCAAGATTTTTTTTTTTACAAGTAGCACATAATACAAATTTAAGCCCATTAAAAAAAATAAGTTTCATTGATAACAAAGAACAGCACAGAACAAATGACATTACTTTAGGATCCATTCTGCAGTGCTCAGCACTGCCAGGGCCTCCCCGAGACTTCCCAATAGGACCACGCTAGCACTAGCTCTGAGATTAAGAGTCCACCAGGGAAGCCTTCTATCCTCGCTCTGAATTTAAGCTTTTCATTTGTCACAATGGCCTCCTAAGAAGTAATATCTGTACAGTGTATCATAAAGCCCCGTTCCAATGAAGACATAAGCACGGCTGCTGGAACAAACAGGAAGCACAAAATAAGAGCAACAGCAAAATACCTTTGCTTTTTGAGCCCTCCTAGTTCAATAAAACCTATTTCTTAAGAGGTCAGACTCAGCCAAAGGGAAAATAGAATCTTTTTTTTTTTTTTTTTAACTAGAATGTTTTGGCTTCGTAGTAACAATGTTTGGACTTCCTCACTTGCTTGACTTTGTAGTGGACTAAGGACTACTAGAACTGACCGCATAAGTAACATATTTGTTCAGAAATACATCAAAGAAATAATTCTCAACTTCATCATTCACCAGAGGAATGTAAAGTAAGGCCACTCACAACTCTATGCTTTGCTCACTTAACTAAAATAGCTAAAACGAAAAGACAAAGCTCTGTCAGGAGCTTCCAGCCACCCGGACTCACGCCCTGCAGTGCAGGTGCACTGGCAGGAGCGTTCTAGAGGACTGTGGCAGCAGCCACTAGTGTGGAAGCTAAATGAGGCTCTGCAGTCCTGGCCCTAGTACACATCCTGTGGGCAAACACATGTGGGAACCAATCCATACATACAGGAATGTCCGCAGCAGCACTGCTAATAATCTCCAAATGTCACAGAGACCCGCTAGGAGAATGGATGTGTACATTGTGCCTAGCCACTTGCCTGAATACTGTACGAGGACAATAAAGGAACTGCAGAGGGTCTACATGCCTAACAAACGAATCTCACTACTGAGCCAAATAAGCCGGTTTCAAAGTGAAGATAGTAACACATCCCATATGCATGAATGTCAAACAGAGGGTGAAATTAATGTCGTGTTAGAAGTCAGGATAACTATTGGATACAGTTCCCAGAAGGATCTCGTTGGGGCAGAGGGGGGAGTGTCCTAGAGTGTGAGTGTTCTTCTTATCAGTACAGGTGGGCGTTAACCTAATTGTGCATGTCAGTAAACATCCGTTAGGAGTTGTGAAGCTTGTAATTTCTGCATGTTGATGAATATTCCAATGGAAAGTTTAAAATGGAAATTAGTGATCCATCAACAGGCTTTACCTGAGTGTTGGGAGTACAGGTAGTTTTAAATTTTTATTTTATTTTTAAGTGTGTATGTGTTGCACATGAGTGCAAGAGAATGCAGAGCTCAGGGGTATCAGACCCCTTTGCAGCTGGAGTTATAGACAGCTGTGAGCCCCCTGAAGTGGATGCTGGGAACTGAACTTGGGTCCTCTTTAAGAGCAGTATATACTCTTTTTAAAATTTTTATTTATTTATTTTGTATACAGTGCTCTGCTTCATGTACACCTGCAGGCCAGAAAAGGACATTAGAGCACATTATAGATGGTTATGAGCCACCATGTGGTTGCTGGGAATTGAACTCAGAACCTCTGGAAGAACCTCAGTGCTCTTAATCTCTGAGCCATCTCTCTAGCCCCCAGTATGTACTCCTAACCACTGAAATCCATAAGAAGTTTTGTTTTTCTTTATGTTGTCTCAGATAATCTATATTTACTATAATGAACACTTGTTTTTTAATGCTATTTTATTTATGTATATGTATGTACACATACAATGTACATAAACACACACACATACACACTACACGAGGCCACCATGGTTCTAAAAGATGTTGTGAAGATGGCCTAGGCAGCAAGAGGTCACCACTTCTTTTCCTACTAGGTATTTATTGTCTTCTTCTCAAACTTGGGCCAGTGGCCCCCAAATCTACCTTGATATTGAAAACACCAAGGGAGCTATGTAAAGCTTGGGGTTTTGGTCATTCACTCCCCAACCCTCCAGTCACCGACTTAGTTGGTCTAGGATGGGTTCCAATATGACACCCCTTGAGGCTGAAAACACCAGCACCTATGCCACAGGGTCTGAACTACAAAAGCTCCAGCTTTTCCTACTGGACAAAGGATGGGGAAACCTGCCTGGGGTTTCCCTTGGGTGGGGCTGCAAAATGGGGACTCTGTTCTAGGGTTTGTGCAGAAGAGCACAGAGATGGCAGGCTATAAGAGCACAGAGATGGGATGGCAGACTTGGGCTCAGATCCTGCTCTGTGCTCTGCTCCGTGACTTCCAGGTTTAAATCTCCCAGCTTTAGCTGCAGCACAGAAATCCACAGGTCTAACACCTCTTCCCCAATGTTATGAATACTAAGGATAATCTATCTGAAACACCTGAGCTGTGAGATGACACCCTGGCACTGAGAACAACTGGCCTTGGTTCTCCTTTCCAAAAGACACTTTTGCTGAGGGCCTGTTCAGTGCATGGCCCTCCACTAAAGGGACAGAGCTAAACAAGACATTACACTGGTATCAGAGAGGTCATGGCTTAGTAGCAGACCTAGGTATAATCCACGGTTACAGTAAAGACACTAAGAATTGCAATGGAGTTTAGCACAGTGATTTTCTGTAGTTTTTCTGGAGGAGGTGATAGCAAGTCCTGATGGACAAAGAACAATTCTCAGGTGAAAACAGGTAGGTTTCATGTAAAAGGAGCCACTGGTGTGGAAATGAGGACCTGAGCTGTTTGGAGAGGCGAGACAGGAGAGGATGAGACGTACCAGAAGCCTGTGAGTACAGAGCCTCTTGTCTCCACAGCACTGACCCCTACACCACTGAGGTGTCAGAGATGCTACCAAAAGTGTCAAATGGGAGTGGGATATTTGTGCTATAGAAAAAAAACCTGGACTTGGGTGTGGCTAATGGGAAGGAATAAACCGGGACTGGAAGCAAAAAGGCAGTCCAGGCTGTTACCTACTTAGACTGAAGACAGGGAATCTGCAGGGGTCTGGTGGCTGGGTTTGGAAGAGGGAAAGAAAGCAAGGAAAACCCAGGTGAAATAAATTTAACAACACCTTCCAGACCTTACAGAAACAAACAAACAAACAAACAAACAGGGGAGGTGAAAGTGGAGGAAAAAAGGCAACCAAACAGATGGTTGAAATTTCCAGGCCACAGCTTTGGGGCAGAAAATTCGAACCGAGCCTGGTGGTCTCACTGGATGGAGCATCTGGAGGCCAGAGTTTAACGAGATCTAGGCAACTAGAATTTGGTAATGAGACTAGAAGGAAGAAGGGAGCTACCTAGGAGACAGAAGACAGAAGACAAGGTGTGATTCAGTTAGACAGATCCTGCCAGGCCTGGCTGAGTGCTGACCTGTGTGCACATGTGAGAAAACTATTTGAGGATAGGGAATGAATCCGCAGAGAGTAAAGAGATCTCAGGAACTCAGGGGGCTGGGGGTAGTTTGCTCCTAGGTGTGGAAAGACCTCCTATTTCCCAGGACATGGGTCCAGCCCTCAGAGGAGCACTGCTTTAATGCCTCGGTCCCCAAAGGCTGCTGTGGTTCTGCCTGCACAGTGCAGAGAAGGAAACCTCAGGGTTGACTATGCCCAAAGGATTACATGTGTGTCACAGCAGTAAGAATAACACAGCACTACTGAAAGGAATATAATGAAGTCCATAACCCCAACAAAAATATTCACAGAGCGTACTAGATATGAAAAAGAAAAGAAAACAGGATCTACAAACAGAAAAAAAAAAAAAAAAAACCAACAACATTTGTGTGTACTATGAGAAGAAATGTATATTTGGACTTTGCCCCCAGATCCTGCAACAGACCTTTTAAAATCCTTGGAACTGCCCCAGGTTTAGAAGTGTCTTTTTCTTTATTTCTGAGAAGCATGAAGCAAGCAACCCAGGCTACCCCATCGCAACTCACTGGGCTCCCAGATAACCTCAGGATAGAGGCTGGTTGCCGAAGGGACCAACCATGTGAGTAGAGAATTAGGGCTTTCAGTCCCAGATGGCGGGAGAGGAAGGGAGCTTGAGTTCAGCCATCACTCTCCAAAGGTCTGTTTGATCAGTCATGTAACAGAACCTCGGCAAAATCCTAAACAACAGTGCATGGACAGCTTCCACATGGAGGACAGCTGAGAGGGAAGTACACTAGAGGAGAAGGCGTGGCGCTCTCTTCACACCTTGTCCTGAGCATCTTCTTCCGATTATCTGTTCCCAAATTTTGACCTCTATAACGAACTGGTAACAGTCAGTAAAGCAGCTTTCCTGGGTTCCACCATCCATTCTGGCAAGTTACCAGAGGACTGTGGGACAGCCTGAATTATAGCTGTTGTCCAGCAGTGCAGGAGGCAATTGGAGACTTGGTGGCCTCTGCAGCAGGAGTGGCGGTGTGGGACTGAGTTCTTAACCTGAGGGGAGCACATCGACTCCAGCTAGCAGCAGAGCTGAATTGTAAGACATCTGGTTGACAGCCAGAGAGCTGTCAAAGTGGTTGTTGGTGTAGAAAAGCAGACAAATAAAAAAAAAAAAAATCTAACCGAGGAACAGGCAAAAACAAAACAAAACCCTAGACATTTGGCATTAGAGTGTAAATACAAGTAGAAGCGCACGGGTGGGACAGACGACAAGTCTAGGGAAGGTGATGAAAGTGTTTTTGCAAATTTAATCCATGTAAAGAAAGTAAGGGAAACTACAAATGTGAAAGGAGGAATGACAGCCACACTCAGTACCTAAAAGGTATTGCTAGGGTTAGATACTACCTACCAAAAAGATTACTGAGTTCAAAGCCACAGACAGACATATTCCAAAGGAGGGCGAGTCACATGGTTTGCGCCTTCAATCACAGCTCTAGGGAAGATCTTGCTTGGGCCAGCCTGAGCTACATGGACACCTTATCTCAAAAATATCTGTATGTGAAAATAAAACAAAAATATGGAAAAATGCACAGTATCAGTGAACTGAGAAACAGTGTCAAACAGTCTACACAGGTGCAATCTACACAGGTGTCATTAAAGTTTGGGGAAGGGTGTAGAAAAAGGGGAAACAGATAAAAATCTGAGAAACTAATAGCTTCAATTTCTCCAATCTACAGATCAAACAACCTCTAAAGACCTCAACCAACCAACCAAACAAACAAACAAATAAAAAACCCAAACAAACAAACAAACAAAAAATATAGACTAAGACACCTTATAATCAAATTGTTGGAAACTAGTAAGAAAGAGAAAAATCCTAAAAGCACCCAGAAAAGCATGGCAGGGCAGACATTGCAAAGGGAATGAATAAAAGAAACTTCTCATTCAAAACACTACAAATTAGAGTAAGCACCAGGAAAAAAAACCCAAAGGCCTGTCAATTTCGATTCTACTGATGGCCAAAGTATCTTTCCAAGATGAAGGCCAAATAAAGATCACTTCATACAAACAAAGAGACCAAATCAGCTAGAAGTCTTAACCTAAGTCCTCTGGGGACAGAACGAAGTAGTGGTAATTTGAATATGTAAATACATAATGTGAATATATATACATATATATGTATATTTATATAAGTAACACTGGACAGGAAAAATAGATAGATACATGAAAATTTTTCCTCATTAAGAAATAACTACCAAACTGAATCTTGCAACATCAAGATTATATATCTTAACTAACTGGAAGTTACCCCAGGAGTATGCAAAATTGACTTATCTTGCAAAAATCAATTAAGAAAAAAATACCATATAAAGATAATGAGGAGTAAAGCTTATATTTTCACTTCAGTATATGAAAAATAAAAGCACTCCACCAAATTTAACACCTTTTCATGATAAAAGGCCATTTAACAGAATAGGAACAGAGGGGGGGCTGTTCCTATGAAAACCTCACCTCTAACAAGACACTAAAGCTGAAAAACCAAATGAATGTGGCCTGGAGAGTAAGACAAATGATGTACCTCCTCACTTGAGTTCTACTCAAGATGGTTAAAGAGAAGGTGAAAGAAAAGGTACCCAGACAAGAAAGAATGAAGGAAAGCTGCCTCCAACCTGTAAATGGCACGATACTGTTTTAAGAAAATTGATTGTGTCCATTAGGATACCCTAGAATTAATAAACAAATACAGGAAGTTTTCAGGATACAAGATCAATATATGAAATTAGTTATATCCGTATACACATTCAACAAACAACCTAAAAATGTAACAATTCAATTTCTCAACATCAAAAAACTAAAATCCTGAGGAATAATTTTGGAAAAGAATTTCAATGCTATATCTTGAAAACTACAAACTTGGGCTGAGGAGAAGGCTTAGTAATGCAACAAAGTTTGCTGTGCAAGCATGAGGACCTGAGTTCAAATCCCCAGCACTAACATAAAAATCTAGATGTGGCCATGCACATTCCTGTAACCCCAGGGCTGTGAAAGATGGAGAGACAGGAGGCTCACTGAGGCCTGCTAGCTCCCATCCTGACTGCAGGCTCAGTGAGAGACTCTATCTCAGAGGGATAGAGTGGAAAACAATATAGAAGGATATCTGACTATCCAAAATCCTCCACTGGTTGTGTGCAGCTGCTCACATATGAGTATGTATACCACGTATAAACACACATACACACACACAAATAATTTTTTTTAAAAACCTCTAATCTTCTGGAGATAAATTAAATCCTAGATATATAAACGTTATAATGTACTTATGGATCACGTGACTAAAGAACATCAGGATGGCAATACTCCCTAAATTGATCTATAGACTTAACAGAGTAACCCTCATCAGAATACCAGCTGGTTACTTTGCACAGTGTCACAAACGCAACCCCCAAACATACACACACATATGCAGTAATATTAATAACTAAAGTAAATTTGAGGAAAAAAATTAAAAACTGGAGGCCAGCTAGCTGTGGTAGCACACACCTTTAATCCTGGTACCTGGGAGCCAGAGGCATGTGGACCTCTGTGAGTTCCAAGTCAGTATGGTCTTCACAGCTTGTTCCAAGGCAGCCAAAGCTATATAGTGAGATTTTTTTTTTCCTCAAAACAAAACAAAAGACAAAGCAAAAACTGATGCCAGAGAAAGCCAAGGAACCAAATATAGGCTAGATCTAGCCAGATGGCTTAACAGCAAAGGTGCTTGATGTACAAATATAGAGATCTGAGTTTGAATTCTAGAACCCGCATAAAGATGGAAGGAGTGAACCAAACCCACTGTCCTCTGAACTCCATATATGTACATGACATGAACATGTAACCTCTACACACACACACACACACACACACACACACACGCACACACACACCAATCATACATTAACAGTTAAAAAGAACAGGCATACAAGTGGAGTACTAATAGCAAAAGGGTAGGTAGGAATTCAATGATATAAATAACACAATAAATGTAAATGGTCTAAACACCCCCAATTAACAGCCAAATTTATTAGGTTGGATAAAGATCTGTTGTCTAAAAGAAAAACACTCCAGGTATAAAATTGGTGAGGTTAAAAATAAAGAGCATGGGAAAAGATGCCAAGCAAATATTGATGAATACTAAGATCTGAGCGCCTACATTAATAACAGACTAAATAGACTTGACAGCACATTCTGTTATCAAGGATGTCTGTATTGGTGCAAGGTGCACTTCTTCAGTGCATGCAGCAATCACAGATGTGTATAGTCCTAAGAAGGGAACATCAATTACACAGGAAGCAAGAAGTGAAATGAAAAGTAAGGGCTATGCAAAGAAAAAGCACCTGGAAATACAAAGTAAGAGGAAGTCTTTTGCATATGGTGCAGTCCTCAGCTTCAAATCAAAGCAGAAGTTTATTTTCACTAACAGTCACCAAAAACAAGGAAGAGGGAGAAAAGAAACCAAGACAGAAGTTCTCGTATCAAAGATAAAGAAGTGATAATCAGAAAGGTGGGCAGCAAATGAGGAAAAGCACATGACCACTGACAGCAGAGAAAACCATCCCAAGAGGTTGGAATATGTGTTTGGTAATGTCCAGGGCTGCCAGGAGGTAAACAGGAAGTTAGGACTTGACCAGCAACAGTAACATGGTTGGAGAGGTAGGAGCAGAAGCCAGGCTGGAGTTGAGTGAGGGCTCAGCGGGTACAGAAATGAAGCTGGGAGGCCCTGGCTTTGACTTCAATAGACAAACGAAAGGAGAGAGGGGACCGTATAAAACTGAGGTACTGGGGACTATCTTTTAACTGGGTTACTGAGGAAGGTGCCAGGAGAATGGAGCATGGATACACACTAGAAGTGTGGACAGGAAACAGAACAAGGTACTTGGGACACCAGGGGACATGGACAGGGTTATCAGATCTCTGGTGGGGATGCTAACAGGAAGAGGGACACCTATTGCTCCGTGTGTCAGAGACTAGCAGCACAGGCTACCATGGATGCCGGGAAGTTGGAGGCCCAGGGCAGAGTGTAGAGAAGTTGCCTCCTGAGAAGTATTCTTCCCTCTGCAAAGTCAGAGTCTGCTGACAGCTTGGGATGAGTAGGGAAGTGTAGTATATGAAAGTGTAGTGTTCCCTGAGAGCTTTGAAACAGCGGTGGGGGACAGGAGTGCCACAGGGCACTACTGGCAACTCAGAGAAAGCTGTGGGCTCGTGGAAACCGGGATTACAAAAGTCAGGGAATTACTCTCCAAGGGTGGTGAGTCGCTGTAACATGAAGCTAGAATATCCACATAGAAGAGAAACAAGGGTTCGTTGACTCAAAGTGAAGGCAAATATGCTCATGGCCTTCGAAACTTCTAGTACAGTGGTAAGGCCTAAAATGAAACACAGGTCAAGAGTCAAACTTGTATTGCTTTTCTATATCTCTAACTGGCTCTAGGGATGCCTGACCTGTGCCCTACAGGCTGCTAGAGACCCAGCATAGCTAGTGCTGTCACGATGTCATGCAAGATACACACAAATATGATCTTGCAATGTGTGGTCCATGGGTTGGTTATGTTAAGATTAAAACTAGGGAGTTTGGAGAGCTGGGGAGATTTCTCTTTTTTAAATTTTATTTATTTATATTAATGTTCTATTTGCATGCATAAAAGAAGAAGGCATCAAATCCCATTACAGATGGTCATGAGCTACCATGTGGTTACTGGGAATTGAACTCAGGACCTCTGGAAGAAGAGACAGTGCTCTAAACCTCTGAGCCATCTCTCCAGCCCGAGTTGGGGAGATTTCTCAGTGGTTAGAAATGACTGGTCTTCCCAAGCTGAGGACCTGGGTTCAGTTCCCAGAGCACAGACATGGCAGCTCAGAGCCATTTGTAACTCTAGTTCTGGAGAATCTGATGTCCTCTTCAGGCATCCGTAGGCACCACACATGCAAGTGATACATAGATATGCATGCATGCCAACACCCATACACATAAGAACAACAACAACAAAACAGCAGTTTGGAGGTCAAAGGTCTCTAAGAACCAACACAGCTTCAGTGAGGAAGAAAGCATGCATGGGCTACAAAGAAATTAAGGTTTCAGAGATATAAAAGAAGAGGGTATGGAACTGGGAAGAGGACACAGCAGGGTCTGAGAGAAGTTGAAAGTGAGGGTGGATATGATCAAAATACATTGTATATACACATATGAAGGTCTCAAATAATAGATAAAATAAAAATTAAAGATTTATTTATTTTATGTATATGAGTGTTTTGCCTGTGTGTGTGTGTGTGTGCGTGTGCGTGTGTGTGTGTGTATCACACTGTATAACTCTGGAACTGGAGTTGTAGATGGCTATGAGTCACCATGTACCAAGAACAAAACTTGGGTCCTATGCAAGAGCAGTAAATGCTCTTAACCACTGAGTCAGCTTTCCAGCTTTCCAAAAATAATTTTTAAAAGAATTCAGAGGTGGTATATCTTTCCATGCCTTTACTTTTAACTCCAGTGACTATATATCTGAAATGATTTTCTTTTAGGCAGCATATAATTGCAATTTTTAGCCAATCTCATAAATCTGGCCTTTAAGTGGGGATGTTTAGACCATTTGCATTTATTGTTGTTATTAATATCACTGAGTTCCATCTACCCTATTATTATTAATACTCCATTTGTCCATCCTGTTCTTTAAAAGTTACTGTTATTATTATTATTATTGTGTGTAGATCTTAAGCATTTTTCATCAAATGATAATGAGATGCCAGTATGAGTAGATGAAATGGACGCGATATTCAAAGAGTTGAAGATTAAAAACATCCCAAAGGTCATGATATGAATGCACTGTGCTTATGGCCTTAGAAACTCCTAGTACAGTGGTAAGGCCTAAAATGAAACACCAGTCAAGAGCCAAACTTCTACTGCTTTCCTATATCCCTAACTGGCTCTAGGATGCCTGGCCTGTGCCCTACAGGCTACCTGAGGCCCGGCATAGCTAACACTGCCACAATGTCATACAAGATACATAAAGATATGTTCTTTCAACATGTGGTCCATGGGCTAAAAGCTCCTGGGTTTAAAGTGTGGCCCACGACAATTCTTCCTTGTCCAGTGTTGCCCAGAGAAGCCTAAAGGTTGGACACCCTTGCTGACTGTTCTGATCCTATAAACGTGTGCTCTTATAATGCAGTCCCTGACCCCAAGGCTGTCTAGTTCCTTACCTCCCTGTCTGCCTATGGTCATACATGTTCACACAGGACTGGTCATCATGGGTGAAATGTGAGCACTATCTTGAATTATGAGGTTTAGCCAGAACTTAAGGGATATTGAAAGAGCCAGAGTGGTACTAGCAGACGTGAATAAAATAAAGATGTAGAAAATTCCAGAACCCAGCTAGCCTAGAAAAATGTTATGTCCAGGAATCCTTGATAGTCCAAGCCATCAGCTGTAGATGCCTACATTTCGTTCCCACCTCCTAGCTAAGGCAGGATTGCATCACAGGCCAATGTCACCCCCAAAGTAAATCTTGTTTCCTCATCTTCAGTGCACAGAAAGAGCCCTGAGCAGATAGCCTGGGTTCCAGTTCTGACTCTCCCATGAACTTGCAGTGTGACCTGGCACCAAAGCCCCATTTTTTTTCCCTGTTAAATAAGGGGTTGGATGTAGGACCTCAAAGACACCGGTAGAGCTGGTGATCTATGGTGTGATGGGTGCAGGAAGACGACTTGTCAGCTTGCATCATTCAAAACACAGGTGCTGCAGAAAACAAACGCGCTGAGTCCTGCAGGCCACGTTAGTCACCACAGCAGAGCCATGCCTTCGGGGTGCACTATCGCACCTGTTCTCCTTCCCAAGAGCCTACAAAGCCAGGCTCAGGGGATACTGTTCTCTTCATGAGATTTTCTCTAGGTTACACAGTTAACCGGCTCTGAGGCTATGTGGAGGGGAGGCCTCTGTCTGCCACAGGACCGTACCTGAGGCCCCTGGTTCTGTACAGAGTATCTCTTTAGGATATGATCACCACACAGCCCGTCAGTGTTCTATAGCCAACATCAACAGGGCGGGAAAGGGAGAGTCTCAGATGCCCCCTATTTCTCTAGCCTTTTCCCCTAGAGAGCAGGCCGATTCTTTAGGTGCTTGGCATACCTGGGTGGCCTTCCTCAGCCGGGGCAGGGATCCTACTGTTTTGTTTCGGTTGTAAAGATAGAGCTCAGCATCCTCCTTTGCAGGCAGCTATTTCTGACCAACCCTCTAGCTACGAACTGAATCCTAGATATCTCAATACCAGTAAGCTACGAACGATGTGCTGATCAGGAGTCCCGGACAAGACCTCCTTCTCCTGTTTGCAAAGGATAGGCATAGAGAGGCCAGCCTGGCGCAGGGGACTGCGTACATGGACAAGGAAGACTGGAAGCTTTAGCATCTTGATCCAATCAATAGTAGCCCTAGGTCACAGATTTGCTACTTGCTGACAATAACTCATCCCTGGGGAGGTCTAACTGAGAGCCCCAGGGAAAGCTGGTACACAGAGCTAGGCCACTTCATCAGTGCTGCCTGCGTGGACAGAGGACAAAAGGACCACAGAAGATCCGACAGGAACAACTCAACCTTGCAACAGCCAACGTAATATAGACTCTACCCAGTGGCCACACCCTTCCCTAAACCCCACCTCTCACACACACCACAGCATGACTACAGAGCCACCCACACCTTCCCACCTCCCCACACAGTCTTTCCTGTGGATGGCCTTCTCCAGAGCCAGCTCTCCCTCCTCCCCAGTCAGCTCACCCAGCGATTTCCCTTCCTTCCTTCCAGTACTTCCTCCGAGATGTTCTCCTGAGGAGGAAAAGAACAGGGTGACTCTCCACACCCTTGCTGACTCATCACATTATTCCCACTTGTTGCCTGGACACACTGTGGTCACTCAAGACCTCCTTTAATGTCCTGGTCTCAGTAGCCCCGGGAAGTAGATTAAGTGATAGATCAGGGTGAAGGTATTTCGACTGGGTTGTTCACTCTGTGGCTCTAGCACAGAAGGTAGGCAGACCAAAATAAGAGGAGCAGTGACTGGCTGTGGCAATGGAGCTGGCTGGGGTGATGGAGCTGGCTGGGGCGATGGAGCTGGCTGGGGCGATGGAGCTGGCTGGGGCGATGGAGCTGGCTGGGGCGATGGAGAACACACAGAAACTGGGTAGAGGAGCCCACAGGAAGAGGCAGAAGGTTCGAGGCATTGGGGAGAGGTCCTCACTTGAGATGCTGGGCACATCCTGGGGTGTGGACCTCCTTGATCACATATTTAGAGTCAAGGGGGCTTTGTGATGAGAGTCAGGGGGTCCCCACTTGTTAAGGGAGAGGCATCCAGAGAGAAGGGGAGAACTCAGAACAGTAAAGGCCTGTGAATGCTGGGGGAAACTGACGCAAGGGCAGGTCCATGGGCCAAGGCAGGATGTTCAGGTGCGCTTACCTATTTCTTCCATGGCCCCGTTTCAGGGGCCCAGGTCTCCTGTTCTGCTTTGAATGCCGAGATCCCATGGGCCGGGGAGTGCCTCCTGGGAACAAAATTCTTGTCTGGGTGAAGGAGTGCAAACCCAGAGAGAAAGGAAAGATGCCCTCGTCCCATGATGGCCAGAGAATGGAGTGAGTTTGGGGAGTGGTCCTGGCATCGGACTATACACAAAGCCCTGGAGTCTGTTGACAAATGTCTTCCTTCAATCACCATAGCAGCATGTAGACTAACAACCACCAACACTGGTTAATTGGAACACAGAAACTCTTCTGGCCTGGTATCCCTTCTAAGCTTTTTAAGATCAGACTAAATTTTCAAGGTCTCAGTGGCTATGTCACATAGGGATAGCCAACTGCTGATTTCCATGGTAACCGAAACCATGCATCTTCGTGTCTGTGGGTTACTATGGCAAACCAGGCTGTGTTGAGTGCACTGAAGCAAAAAGACCTCATTTGGACAGTCAGCAGGCAGACGGCACAGGCACTGCTGCCCTCTCTGTGGCCAGCTCTGTGCCAGAGGGCAGACTCTGCAGTGGGGGTACACACACTGTGCCTTTCAGAAGCCATGAGAACCAGAGTCACTTGTCTGAGCCCTCAGCCTCTTGTCTCCTCACTCCACTGGATGTACAGCTGGCAGCCCACATGCCCTCATGTAGCTTCATGTCAGCTAACCCCCTATACTGAGACCACACAAGCCTGTGGGCTGTATAGTCCCTCTCTATCTCTAAACCCTTTCCTCTACCTGTTCTCCAGACCCAGCACCCTGCAAGCTGCACAGTGCCTCCCACTGTGGGGTGCCCCTGTTGATTTCCTATGTGCCTAACCGTTCAGTCTATACCGTCTACCTCCGAGAACGACTCTAGTTGGGCTACCATGGCACCATCGTAGCATCCTGCTTTGTCCTCTCCACCTTTACCTACCACGGAACATTCTGATGTTTTCCACTGAGCATCTCTGAACTCCACCCACCTCTCCCTGAAATCACGTCTGGATTAGCATCTCCTCTCTGGCTGCTCTGCATCAAGATAGTGTTTGCCACCAACTTGCTCTTTCAACTCCATCCTCGGTGGCACCGGACAAAGCTGTCTGATGCCAATCTGCTCACGTCCCCTCCTTGTCCAGCTGATTCTGTCAGACACACCCACTGCCTCAGGACTCATCTCTGCACAGCCTAATCCCAGGGACGCTGCCTCCAGTCTTTCCCTTCCCTGACCCAACTCCCAACCCTCTTCCTTCCTCCTTTTCTTTCTCACCTATCCCGTAAATACCACATCCTGAATTTCTGCAAGGGTTAGGAAAAATAACTAATAACAATTTCTAGTAAAAATGTCTAAAACATCTTTGGGATCTAACTTCAAATTTTGGGGTGGGAAAGTGATTCCTAGATATGAAGGCAGATGTTGCCGACTCCTCCCCATGGGACTCGGAGGCTCAGGTCTCTAGTCTCAAAGCAGACCGATGACATCTTAGAGAAACTAAATGGCCAGGGGAGGGTTGCAAACAGAGAGCCCATTCTATTAGCTCTCATCCATTCCAGAACACAAAAGCATCATAGACTGTCATTTGACATGATTTCTCATCCACCCTAGATGTAACAGACAGGAAGTGAGGTTCAATGGGAGGGAGAAAAAGTCAAAGCCAGCCTCTGGGAAGTGTGAATGACACAAGTCGCCCCAGCAAGGCGCCTTCTTAGCGCCTGTTTTTTTCCTACCCACCTCCCTCTACCACTGAGCATTCTGGTGTGTGTGCTTGTGCCAGGAAGAGGAGATCTCATTTCTCATAACCTTCCCCCATCCCACATGTTTCCTGTCCTGTCTCAGCGGAATAGAAACTTCCAGCCAGAACCAAGAAGCTCTCAGAGCTGGTGACCAGCCCCTCCCCAAGTCCTCCCTGGCCCCTTTCTGCTCAGTCCACAGGGTTCAGCCAGGAGAAGCAGACCACACAGAAAGGATGAACTTATCAATTGAAGCCATGTCTTCAGGGGAGCGCATCCTTCTCACCTTGAGGCTGCTCCTTAGGTTCGGCTGCTACTGAGGCTTCTGCCCATGACACCCTAGGAAGGGGGTGGAGGGGGTTAGGGAAGGACAGTGAACAGGAAGCCTGGGGCTGGACAAGCAGCATATCTCCAAGATCACACCTCCCAGGCATAGGAGGTTCCCCTGACCCTGAGGAGATGGGACAGGGGTTCTAGAACACCATACTTGCAAATTTCAGTATCTAGGCCTGTACTCAGCAAAGCCCTCTTCGAGCCCAGGAAGACCTCCCTTTTATGTCTTCCGGGGTCCCACAGAACTTGAGTCTGAGTTGTCACAGTATTCTGCAATCCCTGCTTCAGTGGGGAGGATGACTCTCTAGGGTGGGCACTAAATATCCCACAGACAAGCCAAGGCTCAGAAACGTGTTTGGTACGTGGCAGAGCGGGCAGAAGAACCGGATGCTCTGTTTGTACGTGGGAGGGACAAGATGACCTCCTACTGCCAAACAGGGTGATGAGCCAGCTGTGCAGTACAGCAGCCACTCAAAAGGGAGACCAGGCAGAGAAGGCAAGGCAGAGCTTTCTCTGCATGTCACCCGGGACTTGCTACCTCCCCTCACTGTGACATGTACTCTGACACCAAATGGCCAGATGACCCAGGCCTAGGCCTCTCCTTAGCAAGGCCTCAGGGCTTAGCATCTTGGCAATGCACTGACGTTGATACTTTCAGAAATGCTGTTTAGTTCTTAGATGAGCTGAGTGCAGCCTGGAGATGGCAGAGAGAGGGTGGTCTCTAGTGACAGGGGTTCCTCCCCGACACAGACTCTTTAGTGCAACGGGAGCCCTCCAAGAAACAAGACCTACCCTCTGCAGAAGGCTGGTTAGCGTGCATCCATGTACGCTTCGTGGTTCACCTCCCTGTCACAATGAGATCGTCACTGTCTTCTTTCGGCCACATGCTGCCCTCTCCCTGGGAGGAATTCAGGCAAGTGTAATTTTCTCCACCTCTGCACACACACAGCCAAAGGACGCTTTTGTTGCCCTTTAGATGCCCGTGCCAGGGATGCTGTAGGTTTGCCTACACTGCCCTGGCTGGACATGCTTACAGGAGGGGCAAAAGACCAGCATGGTCTGTCCTCCAGTTACCACGGCAAGCTGCAGGCCTTCTTTGAGGTGTCTCAAGGCTGAAGCAGGGTCCAGATGGACGGATGGAGGATGGGCACCCAAGGACAGTTACAGGGGTAGGGCAGGAGGGTTCCCCCCTGGATCCCTGCTACCCAGGGCCCTCACTCAGAAGAGAAGTTGAGCCTCTCTATCCAACATGATAGACACAAGTACTAAAGTGAGCAGGGATAAGTTCCTGGTGGGAGGTGAGTATGTCAAGACCGGGGCTGGCTAAGCTAAAAGAGACATGCAGAATTTAAGGACATGCAAAAGAAAAAAAAAAACAATGCACAAGAAGTGTACCACTTAAATTAAAAAGAAAAATGCAAACATGTCCACGACTAAAGATTAAACTTTTAAACCACTGTCTAAAAATAGTGGAGTTAGATAAGCAAGACCAAATCTAGGGCTTTTCTTGCTTGGAGATGTTTGTGCATTTGTTTTGCTTTGATATTTTAAAATAACTAATTAATATGTGGGCATACTTGTGCCATTGTAGGATGCATATGGGCATATTTGTGCCACTGCCACATGCATGTGGGCATACTTGTGCCACCTCAGCATGCATGTAGGCATACTTGTGCTGCCATAGCATGCATGTGGAAACCAGAAGAGAACTTGGGGGAGTCAGGTCTCTCCTCCCACTACATGGGTCCTGAACATTCAACTCAGGATATCAGGCTTTGCAGCAATTTTACCTGCTGAGCTCCCTCACTGGCTCTTGATTTTTTTTTAATCAGAGGTTGTATTAAAATATTTATTTTGATTTATGAGCGTTTTTTTTTTGTTGTTGTTGTTGTTGTTGCTGTTGTTTTTGGATAGGATCTCACTGTATAGACTGGCCTAACCTGAAACTCACTGTATGTAGCAGGTTGGCCTTGAACTTGTGGCAATCCTCCTGCATCAATCCCCGAGTGCTACGACTACAGACATTTGAGTGTCATGCCTGGCTTGATTAATGGGCTTTCTAGAGATCCTTTTAATTATGCACTAGAGATAAATGCCTCTCTTACTTCATCTTTGTCTGGGCCCTGAAGGAATGGGACAGCCTGAGTCTCCTTAGGGGACTCTGATTCTGTGGAAAACATATCATGTGACAAAAGCCCCAGTTGATGAGCACAGATTCCTCTCAGTTCTGAGTGTATGGCAGGCGCATTCACATGACTCTGTGATGTGAAGAGGGCTTCTGGGAAGACAGGTGCCTGGCATGCACATGCTGCACCCCACACACACCACACACTCGGGGGTGACAGTGACTCATAAGGTAGCTCCCACTTCCTGCCCTCCCTCAGGTCGGCTGCTGAGAGGAGGGGAGGGGAAGCAAGGGAGGGAGTAAAGGGGCGGGCAGGGAAGAGGCTGCAGTCTTGCATGACTTCCTGGGAACGGCAGGTTAGCTGTAATTGCTTGGAGCTGAGAGGCTGTTGATAAATGTTCTTAATGATCAGCCTTCAGATCTGACACCAGCTCAGGCTGGGATGACTGTTTTGAATGGAAATCGAACCCAAACCAGTAATTACCCAGGTGAGCGATGCCAGTCTTCTCCTGGAGCCCCGCTCGAGACAGAGAAATGGCACTTGCATGTTAACTAAGGGCTCTTTCCCAGGGCCACACACTCAAGAGAACAAGCTGGCCTGGACTCTGCCAACGTGATGGGAAACAGTGGGCAGGAACCTTCTAGGAACTGCTGCTCCCGAGGGACTCATTTGTTGCCCCTAAGCAGACTCCTACCCAGTGACCTTTCCCCTACTGCTTGGTCTAGGATTTCCACGGACATTATCCCTCCATGTCAAAAGCAGCTGCCTCCCCGACGCTACACACAGCACAAGTGCATGCCTAGGTGACGCCTAGGACCACCGGATATTTACTTAGATGAGGAGCCTCTTGTATTGGCTCCAGCTGTGGCCAGATGAGTGGAAAACCCTGACAGATCCTAGTACCCACCCCAGTGTATGCCTCTGCTCCCTGTTTGCCCCTGGCTCCAGGCAGGGCTCAGAAAACTGCACCTGGAAACACGCAGCCCCCTATAGCCCACCCCGTGGCGCCTCAGAGCTTCTTGTTTCATATCTGGACCCCTAGGATGCTGGTACCACCCAGACCCAAGCCAGCGGGGGATGGGGGCACTACACCTGTGTCTTGTGTTCTCTGCCCTCATTCGCACACGGCTGCTGGATACTAAGAAAGCAACACTAGACAGCTAAGATGGAGTGAATGGTGGTTTGTACATTGGACACATCAAACACCTCCACTGTCTATACTGTGCTTGGCCTCGCCGGTTGAGAGGGCCGGAGGAGGCTTATGCCTTTGGGAGTTCCTAAGGGAAGATGGATAATAAGGCAGCAAATTACAGCTACAGGTGAGGCTGCTGGTCTCTACCCAAGGAGGCACTCTGAGCCACAAATCTAGAGGTGTTTTCTAGAGGCCTCAGGAGAGACTGAGCTGGTCAGGCCAGCGGGACTCAGAGAGAGTAAGCACAGGCTTTCAGCCTGTAAACAGGACCTGTGAATGGTAGCAGCTATCAGAAACAGAGGAAGGAGCTGGCACCGTGAGTGCCACCTAGTGGTGGCGCAGCAGGAAGGCAGCTGCAGGCCAAGCGGTGTTTCTCACCATACCTGTCTCCACCCCTGAACTCAAATGTGAACAAGAAGCCTAGGAAATGGGTTTTGTTTTCCTTACAAAGGCTTGGGTAAAACATGGGCCTTAGGTATGAAAACAGCAGAGCAGTAGGTAGGGAGGAGCTGGGCCCCAGGTTCCCTTTCAGACGTGCTGCAGCCTTCTAAACAGTTCTCCACGCTGTACTGTCTCCTACTCCTTCAGGGGTCACCTGCACCTGGTCTGGCCCCACAGGAAGTGACCAGGGCCCATGCTCAGCTGGCCTGCCCAGCCTTAAGCTTACTGACATCGACTTGGGGGCTTAGAGAAGCTACCCTTGGCATCATCAAATTGTCTGACCAGGTGATCTAGGAAGGAGCTCCATTACAGCCTGGGACTGGACGGGGTCCTGCCTCAGCCTTCAGCTATCCCGCTGGGTTCCCAAGTGCCCGCTGCCTGTTCTCTTTCACTTCTTGCCCGCCAGAAGTCATCACCAGAGCTGATTGGTCCCTGAGGTAATGTTCCCAGGAGTGATGAACACTCAGCAGAAGGTGCATCAGGTGGGTGGGGGAGGGGAGCATAAGGAGGAAGGAGGCAGCTGTGGGAGGACAGGAAAGACCAGCCACCATAGGGTAAAGCAGGGCAGCCTTGGGGAATAGCTCACAGGTTGCAAGCTTTTTCTTAAAGGGCCAAGGAATCAATATTTCAGGCTTGTCAGCCAGATTAGCTCCACGACTGCAGAGTGAAAGTGCCTTGACGGTATTTAGACAAATAGGTTTAGCAGTGCCCCCCGGTCTGCAGAGTCAGGCCAGTGTCCACTGGCCACAATGCCCGATTCAGTACATCTGGAGGACACAGCCTCTTCCTACACTGTCAACAAATACAGGGTGCCCACAAACCCCCAGCACACTTCACTGAGATCGCTTAGGGCACGGTACAAGGTATAAGTCGGGGTTAGAGTAGGAACAGTCCCCCGTGTCAGGAGCTTCACTCCTACCCTTTGCCCACAGCACTCAGGTGGGGGACACTCACCTGCAGCGACGCCTCTGCTGCTGCTGTTATTCCTCTTTCTTCCTCTAGGGGGGATTTCTCTTGGTCTAGCTGCTGCCCCCCAGAGCAAGGGGTGGGGATAGGGGTGAATGGGACTGAACTGCCCCAGGGACAAATCAACAGACAGATGACACCGGGGGAAGGTGAGGTGGCCCAAGGAGGGAGGAGGAGGTGTAACCCAGCACCAAGAGCCAGGGGCCAAAAAGAGGCCAGCCTGGCCCTACTAGCCCTGTGAGGCTGGGCCTCACTGGACCCCCACCCCAACCAGAGACACACACAGCTAGCAGGGCCCTGTCCAGCCTCCCCTCCCCAGCCCCTGTCCTCTCCGTAGGTGACACTGGGCAATAAGATCACAAGTCCCTGGATGGGGCTGGTGTACTTGTTCTCAAGTTACACTAAAAGTGAGACTGAGGAAGATGGTATCGAGGCTTTGCAGACACAGCACGGGGCTCATCCAACATTGATGCGGGCCCTGGATTGCCCCAGAGCCCCTCTGAGCAGATGTGGAATTCCAGGTCCCTGCTTTTGCTGGTGGATTGCCAGGCAGGGAAGGGTCCTCTGCTCTGCAGATCATTGCCCAAGGTCACATTGGGTTACCCCCGCCTCCCCTGTCCCACTCTCTCTGATTAAATCAGACCCCTCGGGTGGCAGTGCAGACCCTTGCTTACTAGGCCACTGTCTTATAGACATTACCGGTTGACAGAAACTCCCAGATAAAGCCAGTTGTTCAGGAGGCCCTCCTCAGTCTTGGGCTCAGGGAAAGGGAACTACAACCACACCGCCCTACTCCTCAGCCCTGTATCTTGCTCCCGCCCAATGCAGAGGCACAAGAAAGGGCTGGCCAGTTTTCCTCCCCCGCCTTCTGTTTTCCTGCACATGTATTTCCACTCAGATATGCAACACTTGCATACATGGCCACCCTGTTGGCATGTGCACACACCCCTGTCTCCAAGGATGCACAACGTAGCCATCTGCATTGTGTGCACACACCTCAGATGTGCTGATTGGTGTTCACTCAGTGCATGCACAGATGCACACACTCACAAGCCTTTCTCTCAGTGCAGCCCAACCCTCACAGCTCAGTTCTGTGACGACCGGTGATGGATAGGAAGATTCCATTCAGGATGCCAGCCTGTGGCAGCTTGTGCCAGCCTGTGGAGAAAGGGACATGAGCCCACCACTGGCAATCCCTGGCCTTCCTGGCATGGTGTCGCACTGACCTGTAGTGTAGGAGGATAGAGGCAGAGCCATGGTGGCATCCAGTCTTTGCAGTAGAATGGAAACCTGTAAAGAGTTAATCCTGCGCCACCATGACCCTGGTTTCCCTAACTACAAAGATGTCCCTATGCACCGTGACTTCATCACTTGACCTGAGCTCTGTGCTCATCACTCTTATGTTGGTTCTGATCTGCTGGCACAATTCTCCAGCAGGATTCACCTTCTGATAACTGCCTTTTGTGGCAATAGCCCTGACAAGCTGGTCATCAAAGCCTCACGACTACCACCCCAAACCCAACACAGACACACACACACACAGACACACACACACACACACACACACACACACACACACACAGGAATTTTCTTTGTTCACCATTTCAGAATATCTGTCTGACACACTGCAGAGGGAGGCTGACTTGGAACACGTATATTCCAGAACCCCAACATGGGTGCTGTGGCTTCAAGAGAATCCTTAACAATACTCAGGAGAGAGAGAGAAAACACATCTCTCCTCCGACTCAGTGCCTTTTAAGACAGAACCCCCCAAGGATTCCCTGTGCAATGACTCTCATTTGATCCAGCTGACCCAGCCCTATCTTGCTAAATATCCAGTAGAAGAGAAGCCTCTGGAATACGCAGAGTCTCCTGTCACCCTGCCTCGGGAGCCCTGTCCTGCCCAGTAACTCCTGAGACAGCATCGTCACAGGAGGTGGCGAGGAGTCTCACTCCTGCCTTCCCTGATTTCATCCCTTCACCCCAGCCTTTCCAATCACCAAACACCCCGAGGCAGGACAGCAGGGTGGAGGGAGACATTCTGGAAGGGGCGGATCTCAGTTTACTTTGTGCCAAACTGATCTCTAATTTGGCAGTTGGTCTTGACCCCTACAATAGTGCAAGAGGGTTCCAATGTCCCCACAGAGTCACCCTGTCAACACCACACCCCGGCATCCTGATGTCACCAGTCATGGAAGCCAACCTCTTTCCTGCTCTTATCTTATGTTAGCATGCTGCCAGAGCCATCTGAGTGTTTTGTTCGCTCCTCTGGGCCTTCCATACAAGACCTGTACCCATCCCCTAACTCCCAAGAGAATCGAAATCACTGAACTTGGACTTTCGGAAAAACAACAAATTGTTAATAATACAGAGCTTGAAGAAGATCATCTATCCACGTGATACACTTCTAAGTTGTGTTGTCTTTGTTACTTTATTGTTTAAAAGTTTATTTTATTTTAGGTGCGTGCGTGCGTGTGTGTGTGTGTGTGTACGCGCGCCAGTGGAGGTCAGAAAAGGAAGTTGGATCCTCTGGAACTGGAGATACAGGTGGTTGTGAGTTGCCTGATGTCGGTGCTGGGAACTGAACTCAGGTCCTCTGCACGAGCAGCAAGTGCTCTTTACCACTGAGCCATCTCTCTAGCCCCCTTGATTCATTTTACAAGTACATGTGATTTTTAAATCAACAAAGTGATAAGGATTTTCTTTCTTTCACTGGGTTGTATTTACCTCATAAGAGGCAGCTATGATAGGAATCAGATATAATGGTTAGATTGAAGCCTAGTGCCCTTTTGCACCATCTCAGAGATCTAGTTTCTTGGGAGCCCCATCTACTCCTATACATGTGATCTGCTATGTTGCTGTTCTCTGATCTTTTATTCGAGATTACTACAAAGCTACAATAATCCACGCATTGAAGTGTCTGCATAATGACATGCATACAAGTGGAACTGAACTGAGTGTTCGGAAATTAACTTTTCACCAAAGGTCTAAGGAACAACAAGACAAAACAGGTAAATTGAACGTTATCAAAACTGAACACTTTGTGTGACTTCAATGAACCTATCAAGGAGGTGGGAAGATGAGCTCCAGAAAGGGAAAATATTCGCAAATTATCCACACAGAAGAGTTCAGTGTCCAGAATACATAGATAACTCTACAACTGAGCAGTATAAAGAAGAATTGGCATAAAAATGGGCAAAAGGCTTTTAATCCCAGCACTTGGAAGGCAGAGGCAGGTAGATCTCTGTGAGTTCAAGGCCAGCCTGGTTTACAAAGGGAGTCTAGGACAGCCAGGGCTACACAGAGAAACCTTGTCTCAAAAAACAAAACAAACCTCTTACTCTCTTACTCTCTCTTACTTCTTTCTCTCTTCCTCTGTCTCTGTCTATCTCTGTCTGTCTGTCTGTCTGTCTGTCTGTCTGTCTGTCTGTCTCTCTCTCTCTCTCTCTCTCTCTCTCTCTCTCTCTCTCTCTCTCT
>OU015752.1:122200868-122225665 GCA_907169655.1 Acomys percivali | reverse complement strand
ACACACACACACACACACACACACACACACACACACACACACACACAAACACACCTAAAACGATTTTGAAGATCCCATTTGCTATGATCCTAAATGTAAGAGGAAAAAAAGCATCACTATGCTAAGAAGGCGCTCTAGTGTGGGCCTAGGCTCAACCACTGCTGGTGAGTCATGCCAACACACAGCCAGCTTCTCCCTAGAGTGCCCACTCCTTGGCTTCTGTATGAGCTCAAGAACACGTTTCCTTCTTCCAGCCAACCATAAACTCACATCAGATAAAGTTCGGTTACAAAAGGTAGACTATGTTTATTTGGAGTCACAAGCAGCTGACTCAGTCACTGTGACTCAGGACCACAAAGACTCCTGTGCCTTCACTTCTGTCTAGTCCTGTGGTGAAACCAAGACCAGCACAAGTGCCTCTTGGTGCTCGTTCAGAGGTTTACGAGTTTCTCATTGAGGGCGATCTGTGACTGGGTGAGATTGGCCAGGTAGGTCACCATCAGCAGATCCTGGAAGATAAAGGATAAACAGAGTGAGAGGCTGAGTGGGACGGTGGCAGAAAGGCCGGTGCTGGCCAGCTCTCCTGTGGATGCTAGCTATGAAGAGCCCCGGGGAAGTGCCAGTTGGGACAGTCAGAGCAGGGTTGAAGGTGGAAGCCAGGAGGGGAATGTGCATGAACCGTCCTCTCTGGTGCTTACAGGGGACTGTAGTGGAGACCTGTGGGGTACAAGTGGTGTGTCCTGTGAACGAGGATGGGAGAAACTAGGAACTACCTTTGTTACCTTGAATTGTAACAAGTCTAGTTAACAAGTCATGGCAATACCAGTAGCACTTCAGACAGGCAGTCAGGGGAGAACATACTGTACCGCCTACAACCTGGACTACATAGCGGCAGTTCCACTACCCAACTCCCAGGGTATAGCCACGACACTTACATTGATGTTGCTGTTGAGCATGGTCTCAAAGTCATCAGGAACTATCTTGGGTACTTGGTTAACCAGGCTCATCAAAAAGCGGCCTACTGTGTTGTCAGCTGACACTTTTCCAGACTGAGCACAAAACAAAGACTCAATGAGGCACTGTCAGGTACTGTCACCAGCAGACCCTGCAGGGAGGCACCCCCTTCTCACCAGCACATCCTCTGCATACTGCAATACAGTGCTTAGAGCATCCTGGATGCGAGCTGAGGCCCCTCCCACTTGCTGTAAGTCACTTGAGAGTCCAATCACCCTGTTGGGGCTAAAGCATGTCTTCATGATGAGGTCAACTGTGGGCAGGTAGTAAGAGGCAACAGAGAAAACTTAGTCATGACAAGAGGAAAAATGTCTCTAACAACCTACCAACACTTTTCATGTCCTCTAAACGCAGTCAGCTCCCCAAAATTCCTGCTCACCTCTCATGGATTTTTCCTCCTTTGGAGAGCTCAGCTCTCTACCTGGCATGCTAACTACAGGTTCTGACCTCATACGGATGATTATGTGGCCTGTGACACTGACAATTTCCTACCCTGAACAATCCCTCAACTTCCACTCGGCATAAATCTTAGGTCAGTGTTCTTTAAGCCCCCGAAGTCCTCCACTTTTGTCACAGAGAAACAGCTCCCTCCCTGACCCCCAGGTCCCTGAGTGTGCACAGAGGGGAAGGACACTCACCTCCGATGCGCTCAGTGTCATAGTACGCATACCTCACCGTGAGAGGTGTGAACATCACTCCCATGGTCCTCCCGGGGACACCCATTAGCGTGCTGGGGAAGGAGCAGAAAAGGTAAACAGATGCCCTCGGGAGCGGTTTCCTGTGTAGACTCGGCTGGGGTAGCAGTCACAGAAGTTCATGCCTTCCACTGCCCCGGAAATAGCTTGAGAGCAAACTTTCCTTTTTCTCTTTGCTGGCCTCTTATAGGATGATTTCACATATCATAATGCCAGTGATGAGAACAGGACTCTGGATGTTCCTGGCTGCCCAGTCTCCCATTTCCAAGGAAAGCAAACCAACACACCACAGCGACCTTTTCTGGGCCTGAGCTTTTTTTTTATCAGTGAAACTCTGAACTGATTCATGCCCCAAACCACTAGATTGGGTGCTAGAAGTAACTTCCTAAAATTGCTGTGCTTACTATTTCAGTTCTGCATTTTCACCCGGACTCTGAGGCTGTTTGTGGAGACTAAGAGGGGTGAAGGAGAGAGCTCATCTGCAGTAATAAGCCCTTCCTTCCACAGCTGCTGAAGTCTTCACCAACAAGCCCTGACAAACAACACGGGAGCTACCAGCAAGTTCTACACTACAATGCTATTGTCCAAAAGTGTACTTAATCCCAGCTTAAAGGCTGTATTCAAACAAGGCCAGCACCCTAGAGTTTATGATACTGTGCTAAGTCTTAGAAATAATGGATGTGCTGGTTAGGACTTTTTTGTGAACTTGACATAAGCTAGGGTCATCTGGGGAGATCCGCCATTCTTCCACTAGACTGGCCTGCTGGCAAGTCTGTAGGCCATTTTCTTAACTGACGATTGATGTGCCACCTTTGGGCAGGTGGTCCTGAGTGGAGTAAGGAAGCAGTGTGAGCAAGGCAGGGGAGCAAGGCACCAAGCACCATCCCTCCAGGGTTCTGCTTCAGGCTCCCACCTTGACTTCCCTCAACGATGGACTGTGACCTGTAGGGTGAAATAAGCTCCTTTCTTCCCAAATTGGTTTTGGTCAGTGTTATTTTTGTATTTTTTATTTTTTGGTTTTTCGAGACAGGGTTTCTTTGTGTAGCCTTGGCTTTCCTAGACTCGCTTTGTAGACCAGGCTGGCCTCGAACTCACAGCGATCTGCCTGTTTCTGCCTCCCGAGTGCTGGGATTAAAAGCGTGTGCCACCACGTCCGGCTTTGGTCAGTGTTTTATCACAGCAACAGAAAGCAAACTAAGACAACAAAAAACTAACAGTAATCAAGAAAAGCAATGAACAGGTCACAGAAAGACCATGGTAAACATATCATGTAAGGACTGTTTGTTCTAGAAAGATGACACAAACAAAACATGGCAGTTTGTTTATATACTAAAGGCACTGCCATCTGGAATGGTTACAAGCAACAAGTACTCCAGGCTAAGGAAGACCAGTAAGTGTAAATTACAGCATCAGACTTTGCTTCAGAAACTACTCTAATAATAGCTGGCCAAAGATGAATGAAGTTCCTGAAGAGAAAATGAACTGAAGTCGGGTAGGTGTGGGACATCATCTTTTTTTTTTTTTTGAGACCGGGTTTCTCTGTGTAGCCTTGGCTAACTTGCTTTGTAGAACAGGCTGGGTTCTTGAGCTCACATTGATCTGCCTGCCTCTAACTCCATGAGTGCTGGGATTAAAGGCATGTGTCACCATGACAGGTCCTGTTAAGCACTCCTACTGCCCAGGACTCACCTGACATAGGCCTTGATGCTCATGCGCCCATTCTGGAGACCTGTGTCCACAGTGAGGTGAATGGGGTTCGGGGCTTCCCGGCTGTAGTACTCATGGATCAGCACTGAATGTTCCGTGATGTCATGGCCTGTCGCATACCTGGAAAACAAGAGCAATTACAGATACACAACATCTGATGCCAGCATCTAATATAATAACGGTGAGGGTGTCTGTGAGGGTCTGATACTCCTATATAGCGGTAATTGACAATACATATTCTTGACTTTATAGGATCAGCACTATACTGAGTTTATAGGTCACATGCTCTGAACATTCTATCTCTGAAAGGGAAGAGACAAGATCTAGTCTGATGACAAACGAGCCTGGCCCTCGATGTAGACTTTGCATCCACACCCACCCTCCCAAACTTACCAGCCTAGGATGAGCTCATTTGGGGAGACTTTTTTGTGCAATTCATACATATTCTTAGCAAACTCCATGTCAACAGCCACCTAAGAGGGAAGGCGGGGGAGGAAGTTAAGAAGCTGGAAGTGTGCACCAGAAGTGAACAGGAAGGGTGACCACCCCCAGCGGATGAAGAGGCCTCACTCCACAGGGAAAGCTGCAGCTCTGGCTACACACGCACAGTGGGGCCTCAGAGAGGCTGGCAGGGGAGTGGCTATGAAGAACCACACAGGGGCTGCTTAACTCCACTCAACTCACCTCATCTTCTGACTCATTGTGTGGCACTGAAAAGCAGTTGGTGACTTCCACTGAGTGCTTGTCAACAGTTCCTGTAAAGAGAAAACAGCCAGTTGTTACATAATCCTGGGATCCCACAGCCCACAGCCTCTGACTATTTTCCTTCTTTCTCATTTTTTGAGGCAGGTTCTATGTAACTAAAGATGAACAAGACCCCAAAGCCTCATGTCTCCACCAGCCGAGTGCTAGGATTACAGGTGTGCATCACGACACCTGGCTTCTGTGGCTGGGGAGTGAACTCAGGGCTTTGTGCATGGCAGGCAAGTGCTCTATTAACTAAGCTGTTCCTCAGATCTCAGAGTCAGCAAACATGAAGCCAACACATAAGCCCCAAGTTCAGCATCAACAGACCAGTATTTCCAGAGACTGAAATTGTGGAGTAACCCAAATTCTCCCTTCTGTTACCAAGCAGGGTTTTCCTTCACATGGTTCCTTCTCCTGTAATGTCCCATTACTAGCCCTGCCCCATAGGACCCACTCTGCACTGTCTGGAGAAGCGGTTCTCAACCCCCCATGCTGCAGCTCTTTCATACAGTTCCTTCGGTTGTGGAGACCCTGCCCCCAAACCATAAATTCTTTTTGTTGCCACTTTGTAACTGTAATTTTAGTGTTGTTATGAATAGTAACATAAATCTGTGTTTTCCCATGGTCTTAGGTTACTCCCTGTGAAAGGGTCCTTAGGAAAAAAAAAAAGGGTCCTTAGACCTCCAAAGGGGTTGTGACCCACAGGCTGAGAACCACCCTCTGGAGGTTGTGACCCACAGGCTGAGAACCCCCCTCTGGAGGTTGGCCCTGAATGTTCACCAGCACAGCTCGCTGAAGACGTTAATGTCTACACAGACTGCTAACAGATCAGCCTAGCCTCACTGTAAACAGCTTTCAGGGTGCGACCTTAAGGCCAGCCTCTCTACCTGTGAATCCACTTCAACATCAGTGTAAACATAACCTTGTGCTCTTTCGTACCTTCATCCTCCTATCGGTTCCTAGATCTCACTGGCCCATGGGTCCCAACGTCACTGCCAACCCCAACCCGCTGTAAAATGTGCTAGTGGCTTGTCTGCTAGGGCATAAACACACAGGTGTACATTCTCTCGCCTGATCACTCATCAACACTGACCGTTGCGACTGCTTCCTCCATTTCAGAGCCTTTTTTCCTAGTCTTATGAGAGCAGCCTCTTCAAGTTTTCTCCCGTCTCTTCCCAATCTGTTGGCTCCTCCTGACACTTCGGGTTTCCAGGATTCTTAGCGTTCTAGTTTTTACTCTATGCTCCTCTTCTAGGTCAAGCCCTGATCCACAAACATTTCAGCTAATAAATGTTTATGTGCTCAATCTCTTATGCATTATTATTATTATTTTTCTTCTTCTTCTCCTTCTTCTTCTCAAGGCAGAGCTGAGTAGCTGAGAGACTTCACATTTTCTTTTTTTAAACCCAGCTGTCAATCCTTGTGGGAGGTGACTTCGTGAACCTTCTCTTAGGATTTCAGTTACTTATCTTGTGGTGGCTGGAAAGACTTGTCCACATCTCATTCATTTTCCTTATCACACTTATTGTTAAGTTTTCTCTTTCTTTACACTGACTGATTGTGCGTGTACATGTGCAAATGCCTGCCTGTAGAGACCAGAGGACAATTGGCCAAAGCTGCTTTTCACCTACCATGTGGATTCTGGGAATTAAACCAACATCAGGCTGGTGAACACTGTTGGCAGTCTTGCTTACTCGATTTTCTACTTGACAAACCCACTGCCACACTCAATGGCATCTCCGAAGCAATATATACCAAGCCCAAGTCAAACTCTGTATCTTTTTTCCGTCTATGCACAACTGAAGGTCTAGAAATGCGCCACAATCGCCCTCTGATGCTGCACTTCTGATCATGCCACGCCCTACATCTCCCGCTCTCCCGCCCCGCTGCGCCTACTTCTCAAGCGCTTCCACTTTACTAGAATGCCGTCCATCTGTCCCGCAGGCGCCGCTCAAGTCTCCTGCTCTCCACAAAGCGGCCACATTTTCTGTTCCCTGGTCTCAGCGCTGGAAGAGTACAGCTCAGGAGCCTCCTGAGACGAGACTGGGCAGTTGTCTCAGCTCCCAGTGACCCTTGTCCGGAGGCAGGAGCCTGGAGCCACTGAGGGCTTCACCTGCTGCCCTCTCCCTTAGGCCTGGGATGCTGACCTCTTCACACAGTGGACTTGCCAAGAGCTTACTTTTTAAAAATTTTCTTGTTTCATTTTTACTTATTTATTTATTTATTTTTGGTTTTTCGAGACACAGTCTCTCTGTGTAGCCTTGGCTGTCCTGGACTCACTTTGTAGACCAGGCTGGCCTCGAACTCACAGCGACCCACCTGCCTCTGCCTCCCGAGTGCTGGGATTAAACGCATGCGCCAGCACTGCCCGGCTTGTTTCATTTTTAAATTTAAAAAAAGTTTAATTTTCAACAGTGATAAATTTTCGAACCACCAAATAAAGTGAAAGCAAATAAGTTTCTCAGTTTTCAAATTCCTGGCATGTTATATTTTTAAGATTCATGGATAAAAAGTTAGTATTCTCAGGATTTTCAATTATTATATTTAAAACATATTTCTAATAATTTTTATGCTCTATAATTTGAATAGCTAAGGGTTTTATTTAAGGGACAATGGCACTAAGTTTAGTAGTACTTACAAAGAACTATACCTATGAGCATATTCACTGAAAACTATTTAAAAAGTCTTGTAGTAAAAATATAAAATTCAAATTCAAGTCTTGCTCCTTTTGGAATCACATGTGGACTCTGTCCATTTAAGGGCTTATTTCACTTCAAAAATGTGTTTCCCCTTACTATGTCCTTTTGTATCTTTTCCGTGAATCTTTCATAACCTTCTAAATAGTTACCTCTATGTTCCACCAGGATACCCCACTAGCAGAACAGCCATCACATCTATAGTGTTATTTATGGGGTCTATGTTTCTATATTGAGTTTAAGGTTACAGTAGGGTTCCTCTGACTAATATTGAATTCTATGTTCCTATCAATTTTATGGTATATGTAAGTCACTGATTTTATTTAACCAAACAAAATCTTTTACAAATTAAAACCCAAGATTTTAATTTTTAATTTTACAAATTAAAAGTCCCAGTTCCTACTGAACACGTATTGCTTCACTCGGTTTTCTATCAATAGCTATTTTCTAACAGTGGGAGCACTGAACAGGATTCAGTCTGACTGAGATTCCACAGACTACAGCTGCCCTTCCTGTGGCAAATGGGTGAAACATAAACCTTGGGTAGGCATTTATTCCTTTACTTAAGTAGCTCAAGAGACTGGAAATTAGATAGCACACTCAAAGTGTTTGTCAGACGGCAATTCACTGATGCAGAAATCATTTGTTATAGAAGTAAACAGGGCAGTTATAGAATGCCAACACTGTGAGAGGTTAAAGAGAGGATAAGTTGGGATTACAGTTACAGAACTGAACTAAACTGGAGAGCATAAAAGATACTGTGACAAAGAAAATGCAAGTGCGCTTTGAGAAAAGACAATGTATCAACTCTAAGTGTTTGTAAAGTGCTACACTGTCCTAGACAAAAAGGCCTCCTACCTGGCAGACGGTGACCAACAGGTGCACCTTAGGTGCCAGACAGTAGTTGCTTTCTGTGATCATTCTGTTCTCACAAAAACTTCTGCCAAAGATGTCCCTGAAGGAACTACATCTTTGGTGACTTGTCAGAAGACAAAAGCTAATCACTGCTGGATTCAGGCTACCTAGCCTTTTCTCTTTGCAATACCTGAATCATCTCCCAGGGTCCACGGACAACTAGTAAGAAAGTATGACGGCTACAACGCGAGTGGCCTAGCCCTGTTTAAAAGCTGTCACTAACGCGGCGTGCGAACGAGTCTGATAGGAGGAGCTGTCCCCAGAGAAAGAAATGTATTCAGTGGTCTTTAGTACAAACCACTTTAACAGAAACTATTTGCTCCCCTAAGTCTGTAACACGGGGTCGCGGGTTGGGGTGGGGAGGGCGATGGGAGGGGGTTGGGTTGGAGCAGCAACTTAGACCTGAGCAAAACCAGGCTTATTTCACTAGAAACGAGTCTGAGGGAAGCCCTTGGGGCAGACGTCTGTCTGAAAAACTCAGGAAAGCAAGACATACATCCAGAATACGTTTTGGATAAACCTGGTTTATTTGTTGAACTGGGGGAAGCTGTTGACATATCCTTTCTCCGTTACACGGGTATTTTTCTGTGTGTTGGGGTGTGATGGTGGCTAATCAGTGGAAAAGAGGGAAAATGTGGACACTGAATTTAAAGGGGCCAAGGGTTTTGAAACGTCTTGCTGACACTAGAACTCACTTTTTGTCAGCATGCACCGTCCGTACTTAGCTGTTGGGAATACTAAAATACCTACTCAATAGCTCATACCAACTTCTTGCACATTTCTGTCGCTCAACATAACAGTAACCCGGCAGGACTCAAGTCGCTTGGGTAAGGCAGGCCACGGCAAAGAGGTCAACGGCGACGGGAGGAGAGGAAACAACCCGAACAGGAGGGAGATTTAAAAACTGGAAGGAAACATTTTCCCAGCACTCACCCAGCAGGGTTCCGATCACTCGGGCGGCTCCCTCGTTGCGTCGCTCGTAGCTGTCCACGATGGAAGCCAAAATGACAGGGTGCAGCCTGACCACGCGGCCGCCGGGGAAAGGCCCTGGGAGGGCGGGCCCGGGCTGCGAGGGCGCCGGCGTCTGCGCAGGGGCTGGCGCGGAGGCCGGGGACTGGCCCGGAGCCGCAGGCGTGGTTACCGCAGGGTCAGACGAGACGGGCGCCGCCGGGGCAGCAGCGGGAGTCGCAGCCGGAGCCGGAGATGTCGTGGGCGCTGTCGGGGCTGAAGCCGGGGTCGCGATGACGGCCGGCGCCGGGGCTGCGGCTGCGGTGGCAGGAGGGACATTTGCCGGTACGGCAGGGGACGCCATCTTGCCGAGAAAGAGGGAGCCTAGAACCGAAGGACATGCGTTGGGAAGTCTTAGGAATTTGATTGGCTAAATTAGTACCACGTGAATCAGCTCTTGACGGCTATTGGGCACTGAAATTTCCGGCTGGCTGTTTAGCGAGATTGTGTGCGCTTTAATTTCTGTTCGATGCACACTCAGCGTGCAGCGGGTCAAAGTAGTTCCTAGTAATTTTAGGACCGTCTTGGGGGGGGGGGGGGGGGGGTGTGGGGACAACTAGCAATCTACATAGTTACCACCAGATGGCGGCACAGAGTAGCGTAAAGGTTGCAATTCTTTTTTCAGACTTAAATTGGATATTAAATGTCAAAGTTACTTAAAGGGGTTTCATTGTTTCACCCATTAAATTAATTAATTAATTAATTAATTAATTCTTGTTTTTTTCGAGACAGGGTTTCTCTGTGTAGCCTTGGCTGTCCTAGACTCGCTTTGTAGAACAGGCTGGCCTCGAACTCGCAGCGATCCACCTGTCTCTGCCTCCCAAGTGCTGAGATAATTAATTCATTTTTGGAGTCATGGTATACGCTGCAGCGCAAGCTCTCTGGAGATCGCTAAGTACCGCAGGTTGGCTTTGAACTCAACTTGACCTCCTTGCCTCTGCTTCCTGAATGCTAGGATTATAGGCATGAGGCACCATGCCTGGCCAACAGTGCTTTATTTGTGATGGCTTCATAAAGTATCACTAGGGAGGCATATTCATTCAACAATTTAAATGCTTTGTATGTACCAGTAACTCTTTTAGGTGCTTGGGTATATACGTGAACTAAACAGCGAAGGTTTGCTTTCTACTGTGGAAAGAAAAGTACTAAGTAAACCCTGCACTATGTAAGAAAGTGCTATGACACACAATAATAATTATTATTTAATTGTGCTAAGAGAAAGAAATGATCAGTGAGGGTTATGAGGGCATCAGGAGTTGTGAAAGGTCAGGACAGGTCACAATCAAGTTGGGGTGGAAACTTGAAGACTTCAGGCAGCCAGCTATTATTTGGGGCTTTGGAGGGAAATCCCTTCTAGTGGAGTGAGCTGTTAGTGTGGAGGACTTGAGTGAGAGCAAGCCTAGTGTATTTAAGGAAATTATTTGGTGGCTAGATGTCAAGATCAAAAGAAAGGATAGATCACTAAGTAGGGTCAGGGACCTATTATTAAGACTCCTATGTTATGAAAAATCAGGGGCAGTGGAAAGATGGCTCCCCAGGCAAGAGAGAGGACTGTTACTGCAGAGGATCTGAGTCGGGTTCAGCAAGGGGAAGAGGGTGGTTTGTGGGTGGCTCACAGCTACTCAGGTTCCAGGGGAGCCCATGCTCTCTTCTGCCCCCCACACATGTACATACCCCCTCAGACGCAGGCATACACAATTGAAATACATTTTAGAAAAGGCATTGTGGTTATAAAAGATCATTTTAAAATGAGCCAGTTTTTTTTTTTTTGTTTTTTGTTTTTAAATCTGTGGCTAGCAGGCTGGAGATTCAGGAGTACTGAAGGCATTGGCTCAATTCTGAAAGCTAGCAGGCTCCAACCCCATGAACCAACATTTCTGTTTGATTCAGAAGGCCAGAGGAAACCCACGATTCTTCTCAGATTAAGTAGTGCAGGAAGCTCTTTCTTTCTTTCTTTCTTTCTTTCTTTCTTTCTTTCTTTCTTTCTTTCTTTTTTAAGATTTATTTATTTACTATGTATACAATGATCTGTCTGTATGTGTGCCTGACCGCCAGAAGAGGGCACCAGATCTCATTATAGATGGTTGTGAGTCACCATGTGGTTACTGGGAATTGAACTCAGGACCCCTGGAAGAACAGACTGTGCTCTTAACCGCTGAGCCATCTTTCCAGCCCCCCCTCTCTTTTTCTTCCCTTTTTCTCTTTTATTTTCAAGACAGGATTTCTCTGTGTATCCTTGGCTGTCTTGAAACTTGCTTTGTAGATGAGGCTAGCCTCGAACTCACAGATCTACCTGCCTCTGCCTCCTGAGTGCCGAGATTAAAGACGTGTGCCACCACCGCCCTGCATTCTTTTTCTTTTTTCAAAACATTTTTTTGTGTGTATGGTATATGCACAGGTGTGTGTGTGTGTGTGTGTGTGTGTGTGTGTGAGTGTACTCACAAGTGTGTATATGAAGGCTTAAGGAGACCACTGGGTGTCCTGCTCTGTCACTCTCTGACTTATTCCCTTGAGACTGGGTCACTTACTGAACCTGGAGTGGCAAGAGCCGCCCTGTTGAGGGGGCTCACTAGGCATGTGGGCTGTCTAGAAGGTGATCTGGTGTTTGCAAGGTCTTATACCACGATGTACCCCGAAACTGCTTCCAGCCTCTGACATGCTGTCAGGAGCCATTGATTTGGGAAAGTCCAGGAGGCATGAGAGATCTCTGGAGGTGATCTGATATTTGCAAGGTCTGTATCGTGATGTGCCCCAGAATTGCTTCCAACCTCTGACTACCCTGTCAATTGTGCACTGCTGCATCTCTCTGAAATCTGGCATTAGAGCCGGGCATGGTGGTGCATGCCTTTAATCCCAGCACCCAGGGAGGCAGAGGCAGGTGAATCACTGTGAGTCTAAGGCCAGCTTGGTCTACAAAGTGAGTCCAAGACAGCCAGGACTACATTCATGGCCAGCCCGGTCTACAAAGTGAGTCCAGGACAGCCAAGGTTACACAGAGAAACCCTGTCTCGAAAAACCAAAACTAAATGCATTTGGAATTGGTGTGAATTGTTATTTTCTGGGTACTGACCAGCTCTGATTGAGCAAACTTCCTAGAGGATCTTATTGAAGATGTACTTTTTGTTATCCAGATGAATTAATCCCTGATTATGGAATTCCTGATTTGGCTCAAATAGTTTTAAAAGTTAAAGTTAGTTTATGGCTGCAATAAATACCTTTGTGGACCTCCAGATGCCTCACTTAGGATAGCCTACCAGCAGATTTGTGGCTTCAGATAAGCCTCCACCACAGATGGCGCCACGAATCCTGGTATTTGACCATAAATATAGCCAGATTTGTTTAAACTCCATGTGAACCTATATGGAATGAAGTTACCTAGAGATGTCTGAATTTACTCTGTTTCTTAGAATGAAAGACAGACAAAATTATTGTCCTGAGCTCATAACAAACTAAGAGATAGCTGGATAATGTATAGTCAGGTCCACCCTAACTGATAAGTTGTATACTCTTGTAAGTTTTAGACCCTGTTAACCTTAGACCCTGCCAACCTTCATCATTCTGAACTCACCATGAACTTATGTAATGGATACATAGATAAGAAATGTTTAGATTTAAAGCATGTAACCTGTTGTATTTTAGAATTCATCTGCTTTTGTGATTAATTGTACTCTTTGACTATGAGGTAATTCCCTTTTCTCAGAAGTATAAATATGGGCTACAATAAACGTGAGCAGGAGAACAGAGGAGAAAAGATTGAGCAGCTTAGCTTCAGTTGAAGTTAAGATGCCTGACTTCATCCACCTTTTCGCCTGATCCTCTTCTCTTGAACGTATGTGTGTGAGTGGTTTATTTTCTATCTCTCTCTTACTTCTTATTTCTCTGTAGATTTGCAAATAAGTTAACAGACTCAGAGGCATCAGCCTTCTATGACTAATAAGCCTAAGTTTACACCAACTTATTGGAGATCTCCGTAAAGAGGCCTATCTACAGATCAAAGAGCCTCCTTTTACAATCCCCGTGCAGTTTCTTGCCAGAAGCCACTTTTACAGCCTCAGTCATAGGAAAAAAGGTGGTTAGTTTAAGTTCTCCTCAGCCACAGTACAGCCAGTCTCTAGAGAAGAAACCTTGGGCTCTTTTTCCCCTTCCTTCCTTTTTCTTCTTTCAATCCTGATCAGTTGCCTGAGCCATCAGCTCTGGCCACCCAAGAGATTAAGTGAACTAGAAGGGCATCCGCATTCCAACACCCCAGAGAGAAACTACCCTGGACCCTCTCCAGAGCACCAGCCTGGCATTAACACTGGAGCTAGGCTGGTAGTCAGCAAGGCCCAGTGACTCTCTGTTTCACTATCTACAATGCTGGGGTAACAGGCTCCTGTGCTACCACACCTGGCTTTTTGTGTGGGTGCTGGAATTCTAACTCAGGCCTTTATGCTTGTATAACAAGTGCTCTTATCTGCTGCACCATCTCCCCAGCTCCTTCGAGTTTCTTGTTGGTGTAGATTCTCCATACTTAGGTGCTACCTATTCCCACCTGTTCCCTTCCTTTATTCCTCCTGTTAGTCTCTCCCTTCCCTTATCTTCTTTCTGCTTTCTTGTCGTCATCTTCATCGTCGTGTGTGTGTGTGTGTGTATGTGTGTTGTGTGTGTGTAATTTCATATGTAGAAATAAAATTCTAGGACCCACAAATGAGGGAAACACGGCCCATATAAACAGTCATAGGAGGCCCCTTTTATTCATGAGGGGGCCAGGGCTTTTCGTTTGTTCAGGCCTCATCTGATGGGAGAGGGGCACCCACATTAGGGAGCATAGTCGGCTTTAGTCAGCTATGGACTCAAATGATAGTCTCATCCCAAGTGCAGACTCACAGAAACTCTCAGTGAAATGTGCGCCAAAGGTTGGGGTACACAAAATTAGCCATTGCATGTCACTTTCTAGTTACCCTGGGGATTAATGTTTGAGAAATCATGATTGGGAAAAAAAACAGGATTTATCTCTATGAGGGACTCATATGAAGGCGGCCTATAGACTGTTTACCTAGCTCATCTCAAGGACTGAAAGCAACCTTGCTCCTCTTGTCTTCTTTCTGGTTTTTTTTTTTTTTTTTCTGCTCTGTGTATGTGGTCAAGTCTCCATGTATCCCTTCTTTCATTTATTTATTTATTTATTTATTTATTCATATTACATCTCGATTGTTAGCCCATCCTTGTATCCTCCCATTCCTCCCTCCCTCCCATTTTCCCCTTACTCCCCTCCCCTATGTCTGTGACTGAGGGGGATCTCCTCCCCCTGTACATGCTCATAGGGTATCGAGTCTCTTCTTGGTAGCCTGCTATCCTTCCTCTGAGTGCCACCAGGCCAGGCCTCCCTATCAAAGGGTCATGGTCAGAAATGGGGCCCCAGAGTTTGTATGAAAGTCAGACCTCACTCACCACTCAACAGTGGAGAATGTCCTGTCCATTGGCTAGGTCTGGGTAGGGGTTCGAAGTTTACTGCCTATATTTTCCTTGGCTGGTGCCATAGTTTGAGCAGGAAGGACCCCAGGACCCAGATCCGCCCGTCATAATGTTCTTCTTGTAGCTTTCCAGGACCCTCTGGATCCTTCTATTTCCCCATTCTCCCATGCTTCTCTCACCTAAAGTCCCAATAGGATGTCCTCCCCTTTGACCCACTTTCCTGGTAAGTAAAGTCTTTCATGGGACATACCCCTTGGGCTAGTGTCTTGATATAAGTGAGTCTATACCATTTGTCTCTTTTTGCTTCTGGGTGAACTCACTCATTATGATAATTTCTAGCTTTCACTTCTTTTTCTCTCTCTGTTTTCTATCCTTGGTCCCTGTTTTCCCCATTTTAAGCTTCTTTCTTTAGGGGACTCAGTTTCTCTAGTCATCATCTCTGTCTCTAGCTAGGACAGGGTTAACATCATTTCATCTCTTAACTCCACCCCTCCTATTAAACTCAGTTCCTGTTTCTATAAATACTTAGGTGTTACTAGGAATCTCTGGCACAGTCACTTAGACCTTGAGATCTGGCGTTGGTACAGTAAGTAGCCTCTGCTTTTTGTCGTCTTATCTCTAGGCAGCCATGCCATTTTCTTTTCTTTTTTCCCCATCGTGGCTTCTTGGTCTTGCTCTCTGGTGCTCTGGTTTCTGCTTCTGGCTTGAGCTTGGCTAAGGCCTTGAGCAAGTCAGTTCCTACGCCTGCCAATTCCACTGGACTCCTGGAGTGCTCACAGAGCATCGTGACTGGGGGTTTGGGGAAGGGAGAAAGGTGCGCAGGGTGAGAGGGCTGGCAGCGTTTATTTCCTGGCTTTCTCCTCTTCTACCGATCCTGCCTTCAGGCTCTTTGGCCATCGCGTTAGCGATACATCGTATAGAATACAGCACCTGTCGACATGCCCACACTCATCTTCTGACCATGAAACCACACAGCTGCCTCTCCATCCAACAGCCTTTCTCACTGTAAAGCTTGTGTTCTGCCTTTGCTTAGAATCCTAATCCAGCCCCTGTTCTCAGTGCCCCTCCCGTCCCTGGGATTTCTGTCCTGACTCCTCCTTTGGATGCATTTTGTTGGCATTTGAAAACACCCCCTTTCCTTGGCCTAGTATTTTCCCATCACTGCAGATTCCCTTCATTGCTAAGTTTCCTGAAAAAAAAAAAAAACTTATCTACACACATTATCCCCACTTCTTTGCCTCCTGTCTTTCTCTGGGAAGATCTATGACCTATTGCTCTATCAGGGTGATGCGTGTGCACATATCAGAAAGCCAACTCATTTTAAAGTCTGTGTCTTCAAACAGTTTTCATCTTCCTCACATCCTTATTCTCTTCCCCAAGACAGCTACTTAAGTCTCTTATGTCTTTGTGTACACACACACACACACACACACACACACACACACACACACACTATGTGTGTTGTATATATTTACATGTGTGAGTGTGTGTATTTTGTGCATGCACAGGCCAGAGGATGTCAGGTGTTCTATAACTCCACCTTCTTCCTCTTAGGCAGCATCTTCCATTGAACTTGGAGCCGGGCTAGGGGGCAACAAGTCCCAGCCATCCTCATGCACTCAACTTCTTGTTTTACGTGGGTATGAGAATATGAGCTTGCTGCTCAGGTGCGCATGCTTACGCAGACAGTGCTTTCAAACACTGAACCGTCTCTCTCTAGCCCCTTTGCATCTCTGTACTTCTAAATAGCGTGCGTGCGCACACACACACACACACACACACACACACACACACACACACACAACTGCTCTTTGACTCAAAGCTTTAGGCATCATCCGTCGACCTTTTATCCTAACTATTCTATTACTATCCTTTCTATTTTAAAAAAATTACTTTATGTGGATGAGTGTTTTGCCATGTGCCTGCTTGGTGCCCTTAGAGGCCAGAAAGGGATATTGGATCCGCTGGAACTAGAGTTATGGATAGACGGTTGTGAGCTGCCATGTAGGTGCTAAGAATTGAACCCAGATCCTCTGGAAGAGCAGCCAGAGAGAGTTCTTAAGCATGGAGTTATCTTTCCAGCGCCTGCACCGCTAGCTGTTCACTGTGGCTATAATATAGACTGCAGTTATTTCACAGTCACACTATTATGTGTATGCAGATATTGTGCACCTGAGAGCTGCAGTTCACGACATTTTACGTCTTACTCTCTTGTTTCTTCTAAACTATTTTCTTTACTTTTCATTTCTAGTTTTCTGGTAACTTCCTGTTAGCTTTTTCACCTTCAGTTGTCTCTACATAGCTTTTTCAGAAAGACAAAGGCATCAGTCAAACTACCAACCCACTCTCATTTTATCTTGAGAGCAATCTTTTTGGAGAAACTGCTCCAAATTTAAGGAGATTTAGGGGACTCTCTGCTCTCTAGGCCAACTGACCTTTTAGGCACATTGAGGAATGTGTTTATATTTCCATTTCACAGAATTCCTGTTTTCTTTCTTTTTCATTTCGCCACAGCACATCCTGCAGTGGCTTCACCATATTGAACCAATGGTACAGTGGCAGAGGACATAGTGACAGCGCTCCACTTCCTTTGTCTCTGGTGAAACTGCCCCGGTCCAGACTGGGGTCAAGTTGTAAAGAGGGCAAGTGATTTCAGGGAGGGATGTGTATCATCTTCTGTGCTGTTTTTCTTTTGGTGATCTAATAGTTCATGCATTTGGACCCTCCTTTGTGCCTCAAGTTTAATGCTTGAAAAATAAGGTAAAAAATAAGATTAAAAAATTGCTTATGCCAATGGACAGATCTGATGTCTGATTCCCTGCTCACTGAAGTCCCCACCCCACCCTGGGTTCCCCCCCTTCCCCACCCCCCCGACTCACCCCATCCCCCACTCTCCAAATACCACCCCCAACACTGGGCCTTTAGACAGGGGGTTGTTGCCTGAGAATTCACACCTTACTTTTAATTCTAACCCCACCAAATGATAAAGGACTGGTTGGTTCTGGATAAGAGGCCCCAGGGTGGCCTGCAGAGCTGAAGATGGACCTGCTCCATCTCTCCTGCACAGCTAGCTTTTTGTTTCTTGTCCCCGGAAGCTGAGTCATCCTCCCACCTCCAGCTCCTCAAGCCAGAGCTTGACTGGACTTGTGCTCCTCGGCTGTTGTCTTCTTTGTCCTCCTGGACTCAGCTTCCTCAGAACCAGAACTTCGTGGGGGATCCCCAGTTTTTGTTTTTTTAATCCTTGAAACTTTTGTGTCCCGGCTTCTGCCATCCTATTTCTTCACACAGGCCCAGGGCCTGTGGCAAGAGTCCCTGTGTCCCAACAGGGTTTCTTCCTTTCCTTGGTATTCGGTCAAAACACTGATAAGTGAGTCTCATCAAGTCCGTTACTGAAGACTGTTCTGAGCATCTGCAGACGCACTTCCACAATGGATTCCTCATGGCTGTAGACAACATGTGCCTCCTGGGTTCTGACTGTTTCCTGTCAATCATTGCCATTCTCCTTCCCTTCAGTAAGCACTGAGCTGAAGAAGTCACTTAGCACAAAGTAAGCACCAATAGCATCTGCCCCCTTCTTACTTGTTTGAGCTTGTCTCCTTACCTACATAGGAGACAGGCTTTGGACCCCATGAGGGGCTGATCTCATGATGCTGGTGTGTGAGGCAGTGGACTGAGGGTGCAGGTTTCTTATCTTCCCGTCTTTGTGGTTTCAGCAGATATGTACACGTTCTGGACACGTTCACAACCAGGGGAAGGCTCACCTTTGAAATGTAAAAAACAAAAACTATTTTCTTAATGCTAGTTAAGGAGGCATCGAATGTAACTTAAGAGTGCCTATGGGCATCTGGGGATATTGCTCAGTTGGTTGAGTGGTTAACTAACACATATGAACCCCTAGGTTCAATCCCCGGGCACCTTATAAAGCCAGGTGCGGTGGTGCATGACAGCAATCCCAGCACTCAGGATGTAGATGCAGGAGGAGCAGAAGTTTAAGGTCATCCTCAGCTATAAAAAACCTTTGAGACTGGCCTGGAATACACAAGATTCCGTGCCCTACACAAAAATGTATACAAGAAGGAAGGAAGGAAGTAGTGCCCTTCTCATGCTATCTGATAGAGCTGGGATGACTTGACAATTTCCCCTGCCGTCTCAGCCACTTGCCTTTCTTGGAGCGTCACACATAACTGGTTGTGACCAACCCCTCCCCGCCCCCCCATGGGCCCCAGGGCCTCTTCTCTCCAGACTGCCAAGCACCCCAGAAGGTAGAGCGGTTGGGCAATCTCCAGACTGGTTCCCGCTGGGCACCGTCTCACTATTTCTCACTTCCAGGTGGCTGGGCTGAGCTCTGGGCACCATGGCCTTGGCACGGGTCAACAGTCCCCGAGAGGCATTGCTCTGGGCCTTGAACGATCTTGAGGAGAACAGTTTCAAGATGCTGAAGTTCCACTTACGGGATGCAACCCAGTATCACCTAGCTCGAGGGGAACTGGAGGGTCTGAGTCGGGTGGACCTAGCATCGAAGCTCATCTCGTTGTGCGGAGCACAAGATGCTGTGAGAGTGGTGAGCAGAAGCTTGCAGGCCATGAACTTGATGGAGCTTGTGGACTATCTCAGCCAGGTTTGTCTGAATGGTGAGTGCAGCCCGAGAGAGGGGAGTGAGGGCAGCATCAAAGGCACCCCCAGGCACCTCCACAGACTCGAATAGTCTGTAATACATGCCTTTCCTTACACCGTCCCATCCTTCTTGGGGATCCCCAGGGCTCCCAGGGTCTTAGTCTCCAGATAAGGAGTCTGAAGGATGCTGGTTATAGACGCTGGGCTGAGTGAAGGCAGGGGCTTATGATATTGTATCACTAGAGCACCCCACCTCCTGCCTTTAGCGGCGATGTTGGAGAGGCTGGAGAAGGGGAGGAGACACAGAAAGGGTGCAGGGATGGGGCACAGTTTTGGTGGCGTGATTTCCATTAGCGAAGAGGAGCAGCATCAGGGTATGGGGGTCACGCCTCTCCAGCTTCATGACGGGCAGCGAGGCTGTGGACTAATGTAAACCTAGATGGCACTGGAGCCTAATGAGCCACCTCTTCCTTCTTTTGGGGTGCAGGTCAGAGGCCTCTGTTGGCACCTGTGATCTTTCTTGCTTTCCTCTCTTTCCTGAGACCTCTTGTGTTGTACACAAGGTGGGGTGATAGCTGTCAGGAGGTGCTTGTAACACAGGTGTAAGCGCCTTAGTTCAAATAGCAGAATCCATGTTTTTTTTTTTTAATTTTGTTGTTGTTTTGTTATTTAAAGCTGAGGGCGTGATGGTGTGCATTTATTACTTTTTTTTGTTTTTATGGAGACAGGGTTTCTTTGTGTAACAGAGCCCTTGCTGTCTTGGAACTCTCTTTTTAGACCAGGCTGGCTTTGAACTCACAGAGAGGTGCCTGCCTTTTCCTCCAGAGTGCTGGGATTAAAGGTGTGTGCTTGTGACACCATGTCTCACTTATAATCCCATTGTTGGGAAGGCAGAGCCAGGAGGGTCTAGTGCATTTACCGGCCAGTCCACCTTAGTCTACTTGATGAACTCCCAGTTCAATGAGAAACCCTCACTCACACACTTAGGGCGGCACCCGGGACCTTTACCTGAGGTTATCCTCGGGCCTCCACATGCGTCCATGCATCCACATGCAGGCATGCACAGATACACACAAATGGGGGTGGGGAGAGGAGGAGGAGGAAGAGAAGAGCAAAGAAAAGAAGAGATGGGAGGGAAAAAAAGGGAAGCCAAGGGAAGGCAAGAGAAACAGGAGGACATGAGGCCCCAGTCTTGGCTCCTGTTTAGCTGTTTAGTTGTCTTTTGCTCTGACCCACTCTTTACCAGAAACAGACTCCTGTTACTTCATCAGCTTTCAGTTTCCCCTCTCTCTCTCCTCTCTCTGTCCTCACCTCATCCCATGAGGAGATTTCACAGGGCTGACACTGAGGTGCACACCCCCCCCCATTTCCTTCACACAGTGCACACTCTCTGTCAGTCCATTCTCAGAAGCATGTGTGGATACAAATATACTCACACACAAAACAAGCCCTACACACACCTCTCACCTCCACACGCACGCACACTAGTTTCACTTCATGAAGCTGCAACTACAATCTTCAAAGCAACGCAAGTTACAGAAGGCAGAAGATGAGACTTAAAGGGCCAATGCAGGGTTTGAAGGGTTTATTTTGCCTTTTCTTGTTCGCATTCAACACCCGAAACTCCATTTGTGTCACTCAGATTACAGGGAAATCTACGTGGAGCACGTGCGCTGCTTGGAAGAGAGGCAAGATTGGCGTGTTAACAGCAGCCATAAGCTGCTCCTGGTGACCTCATCCAGTTCAGGGAGTTGTGGATCGCCTTCCTGTTCTGACCTGGATCCTATTCAGGTGGAGGCGCTATTTGCTCCGGAGGCGGAGTCCAACTCAACCCCGCCCATAGTGGTGATACAAGGATCTTCCGGCACTGGGAAGACAACCCTGGTCAAAAAACTGGTACAGGACTGGGCCAAAGGGACCCTGTACCCAGGCCAGTTTGATTATGTTTTCTATGTGAGCTGCAGAGAAGTGGTCCTGCTGCCCAGGTGTGACCTGCCCAGTCTCATCTGCTGGTGTTGCGGAGATGACCAAGCCCCAGTCACAGAGATTCTGAGGCAGCCTAAGCGCCTCCTGTTCATCCTGGATGGCTATGATGAGTTACAGAGGTCCAGTCGAGCTGAGTGCGTACTGCGCATTCTGATTAGGAGAAAGGAGCTACCATGTTCCCTCCTCATTACCTCTCGGCCTCCAGCTTTGCAGAGTCTGGAGCCCATGCTAGGTGAACGGCGGCGACATGTCCACGTCTTAGGCTTTTCTGAGGAGGAGAGGAAGAGCTATTTCAGCTCCTATTTTACCGATAAGGAGCAAGCGAGGACTGTGCTTGAGTTTGTGCAAAACAATGCGGTTCTCTACAAAGCATGCCAGGTTCCATGCATTTGCTGGGTGATCTGTTCCTGGCTGAAGATGAAGATGGTAAGAGGCCAGGAAGTCTCAGAGACACCTAACAACAGTACAGACATCTTCACTGAGTATGTGTCCACCTTCCTGCCCACAGAGGGCAACGGGGACAGCTCTGAGCTCACCCGCCACAAGGTTCTGAGGAGTCTGTGCTCCTTGGCAGTGGAGGGGATCCGGCACCAGCGCCTGCTGTTTGAAGAGGACCTCCTCAGAAAGCACAGCTTAGATGGCCCTAACCTCACTGCTTTCCTGAACAGCTTTGACTACCGTGAGGGGCTTGGCGTCAAGAAACTCTACAGCTTTTGCCACGTCAGCTTCCAGGAATTTTTCTACGCCATGTCCTTCCTTGTGAAGGAGGACCAGAGTCATCTGGGGGAGGCAACGTGCAGAGAAGTGGCAAAGCTGGTGCAGCTGGAGAAATACGAAGAGGCAACTCTAAGTTTGCAGTTCTTGCTTGACATGTTGAAAACGGACAGCACCTTGAGCTTGGGGCTGAAGTTCTGCTTTAGAATTTCCCCCTCGGTAAGGCAGGGTCTGAAACATTTTAAAGAAAAAATGGAAGCCATAAGGTACAACAGGTCGTGGGATTTGGAACTCTCTCTCTATGATTCCAAAATAAAGAAACTCAAACAAGGCATCCAGGTGAAAGATGTCATCTTCAATATACAACGTTCAGACGGAAAGAGCCCTGGTAAGAGGAAGCCGTTTTCACTGAGCAGCAGCGTTGGGAAGGGGCAGGTACAAAGCCCTCTCTTGGAAACTGATAATCGCACAAGGAAACAAAAGAAGGCTTCTAATGGGAAAAGCAAAGGGGCAGAAGAACCAGCCCGGAAGGTTAGAAACAGCAGCCTGGCAAGCACAGAAGAGGGTTACAAGGAGGCGAAGGATAAGGAGGATGGTTGCTTGGAGAGACTGGAGGATGGGGGGAGGGCAGAGAGTTAAAATGGATGGAGAGAGGAGAGACCAGATGAATGGCTAGCAGAGAGAGCGAAGGCCACAGAGATGAATAGAATTACACAATTGAGGACCAGGAGACTTAGCACAGCATATTCAATGCCTCACTGGAAGCAACCAGCCCTTACCATGGACACTTGAAGTTTATCGTTAGTTAGCATCCCGCCCCTTCCTATGGTCGTGTGAAGTCACTTTGAGTATCCCCGACTACGCTAACATCAATGACTAAGACTTTAGTTCCGACATTAGATTTTTTTTTTTTAAATAAAACAAACTGTTCAAATTAATAAGGCAGGAATCATATGCTGTGGCATAATGGGAAGACCTCTAGACTGTATTTGTGTCCAAGTGTTTCTTAAATAAAGAGCAGCTTTCCATTCTTTCTAGAAACTAACATACTTTCTTTTATTAGCAGTGGGTCATGGGTGGTCATAGCCCTACACACTAGTCTTGGAAATTCTATTTTACTTTGACATGACTTAATTCTGTGCCAGTATGATCGCTATTAGCCCCAGCTGTGCCGTCAACTGACTTTTATTTATGAAAAGATGATGCAGATCCAAGAATGAGCACGTGTTCTTTACTGCTCTTGGTCTCTCTATAAAGAAGAAGGGAAGAAGAAAAGGATTCTTGTTGTAGGTATGATGAGTTGATTGAACTCATTTCATAGTTGAGGACCTTGAGGTATAATCAAGAGCCCCATTTAGTTTTTAAGATTCCTCAGAAAGTTCTTGGCCCTCACACCACAGCTAACCATGCAGAGGCCTCCAGAGACTGCCAGGATGGCCCTTAATCCTGCTCAGTGGCCGTTGCAGGCTCTAGTGCGGCTGGGTATGGGCCCCATAGAAAATCTACAGACATGATTTTTGTTTTTCTCATCTCTCTCTCCCCCCCATGAGTTGATCACACAGGCAGCAATTCCAGTCATTTGCCAGACAATCCCAGATGTCTGGGCCTAAGGCATTTAGCCTTAAATGGTGAGTTTAGGACACAGTATCTCTAACTGTTAACTAGTTTCCACATGGTGAATGTTGTGGCTTGACATCTGACAACCACATCCATGGTAAATTGAACCTACATACTGCATGCATATACAGAGTATGTCTAAGAAGCAGTCTGTGTGCTCATGAGCTTATTTAGAGAGCAATTGATAACTGGATTACTGACAGCTGGGTGATGCTGATTGGTACCCACTGAGCTAGGCTGCATTGTCTCCCCAAAGGAGTGATGCTTCCAGAATACCAACTCCAACTCCTGAATGCCATGGATAATTTGGGAATAATGAAACAGATGCACAGCCATATCCCTGCATGCTCATGATGCAAAGTAGGCCTGTTTAAGCAAGATGAGTGTAAGACACAATTACGACTTTAGACATGTTCAAATATTTCACTAAGAAGCAGCATTCAATTCAAACTGGCTTGAGCAAAAGATTAAATGACCCAATACTTTTACAAAAAGCCAGAAGACAATACAAGGAAACTATTTGATTTTTGGTTTTGAGCATTACTGGCTCTATTGTTTTTGTTTTGGAACAGGGTCTCAGGTAGTCCAGGCTGGCCTCAAACTCACTATGTAGCTGAGGATGACCTTGAACTTCTGACCCTGGTACCTGCATCTCCCAGGTGTGGGAATTATAGTTTTGTTGTTCTTTCTACTAATGTCATCATGGATATTTTTACCCTCTGTTGCTACTGGTGCTAACACAATAAAAAATTAGCTGAAGAAGTAGAGTTTAAAAATTCTAATGACCTCTTTAAAGTTTATTTCTTGAAGAAGAATACTTTCTATCCTGTTTTACAGCTTATTTGAGAGAGGGCTCCTGGAAATATTTGCAGATCTTCTTTTTAGCCTTCAGCTGTAGCATGCAGCTATGTAGGCAAGACAGTTACCATTTGTGTAGACTTTACCACGACAAACCCAGAACCCTGCAAATTCCTGCATAGAATTAAAGGATATAGATTTACAAAGACAGATGATGATGTCCTTTCACCCTTTCTGCCAGGAGTTAACCCCTTCCACCAGAGAAATTAGCCACTGGAAACAAGAACACTCATGAGCCTAGAAATGGCCCCAGGGGGATCTGCGCTAACAGGCTGCTATAACTAGTTGGCCACTCAGTACTGGGGACTGAATCTCGAGCCTCACATGTGCTGGGCCCGTATATTATGTTCCCATCCATCTCTTACTTCCTTAGATGCCTTTGAGAGAGAGAGACAGACAGAGAGACAGACAAACAGACAGACAGACAGACAGACAGACAGACAGACGGACACACACACACACACACACACACACACACACACACACACACGGAGGGGAGGATTCACTAAGTTTTCAAGGTTGTCCTTGAACTCATTATGTATCCTTGAATTCTTGATCTTCTTGCCTCAGTATCCAGAGTAGCTGGGGTAACAGGCGCAGATCACCAGCTCCATCTCCCAACTAGCCTTTCCCCCACCTCCAACTAGCCTTTATTGGATATTTCTTTGTTTTTTATTTGTCACTCATAGAGACTCAAAATGCTTTGAGTTTTGCCATTTCTTTCTTAGAATAAAGTTTATTTTAAAAAATTATGTGTATAAATATTTGCTTG
>OU015752.1:122170773-122200858 GCA_907169655.1 Acomys percivali | reverse complement strand
CTAGTGGTTCCTGAATAGAATCCATCTCCTGTTGTGCGGTTGTGTGGCTTCTCCACCACAAGTCATCATCTATCATTACCACTAGTGTGTAGTTTGGTGGCCTTCTCACCACAGCGCATGAGTCAGTCTTAGTTCCCCACGTGAGGAGCTTAGGAGGCAGAGATCAGTGCTTGCTGAGATCAGGCTATGTCTGAAGTCAACACAGTAAAACAGAGTCTTTGTGCCTTGCCCTGCCCCAGGTGACCTCATTGTACAGAGGGATATTTGGCTCCACTTTTAGTTTGAGTGCAGAGGCAGGATGACTGTGTGGCACTGTACGTAAACACCACCTGCCTGGCACCATTGTGTAAGGTACAGACTAACAAACTGGTCGTTCTTAAGAGCAAAATAAGCATTGAGCAGGACAGAAATGGGGGTACAAAGGGGAGAGGAGCCTCTCTTCTGAATCTGGTTCAAGCCTCTTGTCCCTGAGAAGCAAGAATCTCAGTTCAGCTCGGTCCTCCCCGCAGATACAGTGGAATCTGGTGGGTGTCTACCCATCTGTTCCCCCGTCTGGATCTGGTCTTACATGTTGGGTCCACGATCCCCTGGCCCCTCACTTTGCCTTTAGACCTCTGGAGTCCTGTAGCTTGCTCCTGCAGTTCCACTCAACACTAAGGCCTGCACCAACCCTGTGGCCCTGTGGCTTGTGTCTGCCTTGTCTCTAGTATTCACCAACTGAGTTTTTTAATATTTATCTACCCACTGCAGTGAGTCAGAATCGACACCCCAAGGTACTGAGGTGGGGCAGAGAGTCAGTGGGGGCCAGGGACTTGATGACACCTGGCATTGGCCTCTGCTGACAGAGTAGGTGATTAAGTAACGGGGGAGTGGAGAAGGGAGAAGCCAGTCTTGATGGCAAGTGCCATAGGCTGCTACTGATAATAGCCACCGATAGTGGCCAGCAAATAGAGAAAAATAAACACACACACACACACACACACACACACACACACACAGTGGATGAAACAAAGCAGGCTCTAATGAGCAAGTTCCAACAAGCTTCAACTTCACACATCCACATACATACATACACACATACATACATACATACATACATACATACATACAGGAATACAGACAGACAGACATATATACATTTACACATTGGATGAATGGAGCAAAGCTCCAACAAGCAAGCGTCAATCATTTTTTCTATACATACCTATATACATATACACATCTGGTGAATGGAGCAACCTTCACAGGCTCCAACCATTTTACATACATACATATGTACATACATATACATTTTGTGGATGGAGAAAAATTCCAATGGGGGAGCTCCAACCATTCTACATACATATACACACGTGCATACTAAGTGGATGGAGCAAACACAGTGGCTCCAACAACTTTAAATTTTCTCCCACAGCTTATACATCTCAGCAGGATCAAGCAGCACAAAAATCACAATGTGGTTACATTCTACTTTTCTGTAAGTCATTGATCACAATGAATATACATTTAAAAAACATGTTTCCCAATACCCTCACATGATCAATTTTTTACATATTATGGGTGAGAAATGAAATATGAAATATGAAAACCAAATTATTTCCAAGAACCCACATGCACTTATAACTAAGCAACTTGTTACAGATTAACAGAGTGTAAGCAAGAAAGGTAATTTTTTCAGCCAGTTTTTCTTTACTGGCAGGCTGTAAATTGTGGTGACAAAGAATCAATTGTCTTAAAAAGTAATCTTATAAGAATTTCAAAGGAATCAGAAATCTAAACTTCTCTATTAAAAAAATAAAACAACCAGCCTTCTTACTTTAAATCCTCAAGATGCACATCTAGTCATCAACAACTTTTATTAAATCCCATTAGTAACCTGAAGGCAAAATGGGTACAAGAATTAACCACCACCAAGGCCAGCTTCAGCAAGAGTCACGTCAGCCAGCGCTAACTGGGGCATTGTTCTTGCTCTCCAGATTCAAAAAGTTCCTAACTATTAAGAGTGTATTTTTACTTTAAAATGCTCCTTAAGATTTTCTACATCAGAGACACTGACAAAAATATCTTAACCTAACTTTCCAAAACTATTTAAGTCATATCAGGAATACTATAAAATCATTAATTCATCTAAACAATATTGTTTTATGAAAGTTCATCTGCATGTTGACTTGCAGGAAAATTGCCCAAATGAGAGGGCTGTCACCCAGAAAACAATCACACCGGACTGTAGGCAGTGAGTGTCTCCCCATGGCCAATCACACCATGCCAGATATCTGAGACGCGATGACAAGCGTGAGAATGTACATCAGCAGCAGGAAGTGATCCAGAGATGAAGCCCTTGGGGCCGAGCCTCTCCATCACAGCCACGCACAATGGTGGGCTGTCTCCAGGAAGCTCACCTGCCTACTGCAGCTCCTCCTGTATGGCTCCTGCCACTATTTTTACACCATTATCATCTTTCTACATCTACGAGGCTTCATTGAACTTACAGAACTCTCCTGTAGCCTCTTTAACATTTTTGGTAGCTATGTTGCAACATGCACATACACACACACAACTGACACACACAGTGAGTATGTGATCTGAGAGTTAATATTAGTATGTTGATGCAAAAACACAGATCTCATCACAAGGGGGAGAAAAATCATACGGTTTATTCTGAAGGCAAATATGAGAGACAATGGCCCAGGAACACAGGTTCAGATTTTCCCCAATACCGTTACAACATGGTAACAGTTCCATGGCAACAGAACAAAGAATAGCATAAATCAATACATTTTCCAAATACAGTTGTGGAAATGAGATAGGCCAGTTCTAGCAAGATGGAGAGAGCTGTGCTTCACGTCTCAGATGTATTCTGAGGACACTCTCAGCTTTTGGGCTGGTGGAAGCCCATGGTATGTTAAATTAATGTTTCCCAAAAGGTTTCCTGTGATGGTCACGAGAACATTAGTTCACATTTAGAGGAGGATAATGGCCATCTAAGTGGTCAAGGTAGCCCCAGATTATTTTTAATTAGGCTCTGGATCTGTAACATTCCAACTCCTTCATACAAGTCTCATAATCGATGAGGTCTACGTAACCAACCTTTGTCATCACAGCTTTCTGGGAACTTTCCTCTGCAGATGCAAAGACTGGGAAAAAAGACCCTCATGTTTATCAACAGGCAGATGTTGAGGGCTACTTGGATGGATTGTAAATTGTAGCCTACTAAACTTATGTAACATATATGTTTATTGCTAGTCAATAAATTTCTACATTTTAGGAAGACAAATTCCAAACATAGCAGTGTTTTTTGGGCATAGTACACTCATGACAGTGGCCTTATCTAAGAAACCCTGGAAAGCCCCCCCCATTCTTCTTCACACAGATGGCTTTCCATGAGGCAGTGAGTGGGCCTATAGTGTATACTACGTTGGTAAGTTGTCATACACTCTTTGAGCTCAGCAAGAAACAGTCTTTGAAAGTGGGACTGTGCCCAGCCCTTTCCAGACCTAAACATGTTTGCTTTAAAGTGTGCTCCAAAGCCACTTGTTTAGAGATGGGCTGGTCTTCCTAACTCTGTGAAATGGAGGTCAGAACAACTCAAGTGTAAAAACACTACGCCCGAGAACAGCTAGAAAGCCAGCTATCTCTAACAGATGTTATTGCTTATCTCACAATATAATAGTCCCTACAGTGGGAAAGAGCAAAAGGTAAGCCGTGGGCACTCAACTGGAAATTCCAGTTAGCTGAGACTGCTCCAACTTCCTTAAGTTGTTTTCTGCTGGATGTTGTAAACATATGATCTCTCTCTCTCTCTCTCTCTCTCTCTCTCTCTCTCTCTCTCTCTCTTTCTCTCTCTCTCTCTCTCTCTCTCTCTCTCTCTCTCTCTCTCTCTCATACTTTGGCTTGTCATTACCTAAAAAACTCACTTATGCAAAACTGAAAGTATAGCTACTGTAGATCATTTTAGCTGTACACAACAGGGCTTTCGCCAGACACTGAATTTATTGGCACTTTAATCTCAGACTTCCACATCTAGAACTATGGGAAATAAATTTCTCTCATTCATAAGCCACTCAGTTTATGCTGTTTGATAATACTTCTTATATCTATAGGACTTAGATATGAAGTGAACTTCTATCAGATTCTGGCTATCTTTAACATAGGAATTAAGCTTAAAAAAAAGTAATATAGTCTCTTTCTGATCTAAGATTTTGCTGATGTGCTGAAAGTTAGTCTTCCTAAGTGGGACTTTAAGCATAATTTAGGAGAAATAAAGACAAGATAACCATTTGCACATATGTGTTGTATAGTTTGTTGGACAGTGACTAATCATGCATGATATCCAAATGTGTTTTAACTCACAGATTCTCATTCACAAATTGATAATCACTTTAAAAAACCCATCTGGGAATTTGGTGAATAGCAATAAGATAAACCACAGACAGGTAGGTAAAGGCAAAGGAGTGTCCAGCAAAGCTCTAATAAATACTGAAGTGATTATAGATTTCTTTTGGTTCAATCTGAGATAAAGATGTAATGATCTCCCTTTATCTGTGTGGGTATCTTCCAAGATGCCTAGCAGATGCCTGAAGCCACACAATGGGACTAGTCTCACTCAGTATGTTATCTATTTTTATGCATACATACATATTGATAAGAGGACCTATGAGACAATTTAATTAACATATTTACTCTTACTTTTTTTGAGATAGTCTTATATAACCCAGGCTGGCCTTGAACCCTGGTCCTCCTGCTTTTATCTTCCCTCTGATTGCAGGAGTGTGCTAAGTGAGGCTCTATGTCTACATGAAGTAAGCAGAGACACATGCACAGCAATTCTACTGTAATGTTTTTGGTTTGGTTTGTGGTACTGGAATTAAACCCAAGACCTAGTACATGTTAAGCGAGCACTCTCTGTGTCATTGAGTGACATGCTCAGACTTTGTATTCTCAGGATGAGTCTCTCTATGTATATAGCTCACCGTGCTCTAAAACACATGTACCAAGGCTGATCTTGAATGACTTTGTGAAAGTCAATGATTAAAGTGTGCAGCACTCCAGTCAGCTTCTATAACACCTATTGAAGTGGGCAGATACAAAATAATTCATGTCCTCATTCATCCTTGAGGAATCTATCAAGTAAAAATAAAATCACCAAACACGTGAACATAAGGAACTAGGTGTTTATTGCAGCAGCATCCTAATGGCAACCCCCTAGCATTGATCTGTATGTCAACAACAGAAGTGGATCAATAAACCATGTATCATGTGTTACAGAAGACTATACCTCTTAAAAACAATTGGTTGCATCATTAAAGGAGATTAATGTAACATGTTTTCAAACATGGAGATATCAAGAAAGAAAGCATACTCTAAATAAGAAATGGACTCTGCTTTCATCACCTTCAAAGTCCACAAAGGGTTCAAAAGCATGATAGAAAAAGAAACACCCAGTTCCTCAACAAATCAAACCGTGTGCAAAGCCACTTTTCTTTCCCATACTTTCACCACAGCCCTTCTCATCTCCTTGTTTCTCAGGCTGTAGATGAGTGGATTCAGCAGAGGGGTCAGCAGGGTGTACGCCAAGGACATCAGTTTCTTGGTGTCTGGCGAGTACCTGGATTTGGGCTGTAGATAAGTTATACTCGCTGTGCCATAGAAGAGGGTGACAGATGTGAGGTGAGAGGCACATGTGGAAAAGGCCTTCTGCCTCCCTGTGGTGGACGGCATCCTCAGGATGGCAAAGAGAATTCGAGTGTAAGACAAGAGAATCAACAGGAAGGGAAGCAGGACGATCAAAATGGTGCCTGTGAAGGCATAGACCTCAAACGGGAACGTGTCTGCGCATGCGAGCTCCAGCACTGGAGGCGTCTCACAGAAGAGATGGTTAATTTCTTTGTGGCCACAGAAGGGGTAACTAAACACCCATGTGGTCTGCACAGTAGCTACCATGATCCCAGAGACCCATGAGAACACCACTAGTTTCATGAAGACCCTTTTGCTCATAATCACCTGGTAGGATAGAGGGTGGCAGATTGCAGCAAATCGGTCATAAGCCATCGCCCCCAGGAGAAAACAGTCAGTCCCACCAAAGAGAAGAATGAAATACATCTGTGCAAAACAGCCCCCAAAGGAAATGGCTGCCTTCATGGTGGTCAGGTTCACCAGAATTTCAGGTGTGATTGCTGAACTGAAACTCATTTCTACCACAGACAAGTTCTGCAGGAACAGGTACATGGGGATGTGCAGGCTTTGATCCAGAAAGATGACAGCGACAATGGTGGCATTCCCTATCAAGGTCACCAGATAAATAACTAGGAAAGCCCCAAACATCTGCCCTTGGAGTTCAGGAAAAGTAGAAAAGCCCAAGAGGATGAACTCAGACACAGAGCTGTCATTCTGACCCCTTGTTGCAATAGTGTAGCCCTGTGTTGTTCTAAGAGGCATGAAAGAGGCATGTAAGAAAGAAATCATGATCTCAGGTCTACCCTGGGCTCCCCCCAGGAAGTGTGGCAAAGTATAATAAAAAAATACCATCACCACACTTGAGCTACTCAGTCATTCAAATATAAAAGAATGAACGATGAATTCTGGATTAAAATGCATTTTGAAATATATGGCATTTTCAATTTTCTATTGCAAGTTATACAGTAGTGTGAAAACTATAATTTAAAATAAACATAAATTGCATGTTTCTAGTTGTTCCCACAATAGGTATTATTTATTTTACTTACGTATGGGTAAATGTAAAATCTAAGGCCCTCAAAATTAAAAAGCCAAATAGATTTTTAAAAGATAGCCATAAAATGTTTATAACCTTATATTCATATTTTAAAATTATATATTTATCTAAATATTTATCACATTCAAAATGAAATGGAGTAGTTTTGACAGTTAAAACTTAAATATTTTATAGGGCTACACAAAGGGTGTGTTTCAAGCATACCTTTATTAGGTGACATTCACACTGACTTGTTTTGGTTTCAGATCTCTGCTCAAACTTGGAGCTACCAGGTTCTACTAGAGTGAAAGCAGATGTGGCGTTTTAGGGATAGATGGCCAACTATGTTCCTTGTGACCCTAGCACTCAGCCCTCTTTGTCATGTTCTGGCTTCTCTCCAGTCCCTACTCATGCAGAAGTAAGTCCATCAAAACATTAATTGCTCTGCAAGTTCTGATTAACTACCATTTCCTAGGTTCTGTATGGTCACAAACACGTTAGAACCCAGAGGTCAAGAGAAGCTCTAAGCATGCTCCATGAAATTGGCATGCCCCTTGATGAATATACAACAACAAAAAATTCCTTCTACAGCACATTACTGTACCTAGTAACCATACCTCTATTTTACCACGGTATTAGCAACCAACATTTCTTTTCATACATAAAAACCTAGCCCTTCTACAAGAAACAAAGAACAAGTGTTTTGTTTACTGTGCACATGCATAGTACCTGGCTCATAAAAGACATCAATGCAATAGCTTGAGAATAAAGAACTTAGAAGCATCTAGACTTTATCTTTAACCAATAACATGCATAAAACTGAAGCCAGAATATATTACAATGGAAAACAAGTTTGGAGGTATGGAAAGGTGGGCAGAGGGAGAGTAACAGCTCCAGCCTCAGGATGCTGCAGTGGAAAAGATGCAAGATGACTGACTTGCCCAGGTCATAAGGTGCTGGATCTGACCGTAGGACCAGAATGGAGCCTAATGGCCTGCAGGGGATGTTCTGAAAGCCAGAGTGAATTCACCGTGAGAGATGAAGAAGCCAGGAACACAGATAGGGGCAGTCAGCAGCAGACATGCAATGTTATTCTCTTCACTGCACATCTGGAGAGCATTAACAAACAGTAGGTAGTAAATTCATTTATTCTTGACTTGGACCGTGGTCACCTATCTAAACCAAATGCCCAAAACCACCCCAATGCTCACATTTACTTGGTTTTGAAAAGAAGCCTCCTGAAATGGGAAAAATAGGCTCAAGACTCAAATTCCTTTTCAATGGCATAAATACAAATATGTGTACTCAGCCTGAAGTGTATGAAACTGGGTAGGTCATAGCATTACACAGACTGAGAAGGTTGCATTTAATGTATTTAGGGAGACACACATGAGTGCATGTGTGTAACAGTAGTTAAGAGGTTTGAAAAGGCCATGGTTTTAAAGAGAGGTAGAGGGAGAAAAGGGGAGATCATTATACATTGTAAAGAAGTACAGAAATGTGACTCTGTACCTCAGAAATATAAAATTACTCTGACAATGAAAAAACATACATACTGAAAAGCTAAGCTTTCTACAAAGGAAAAAAAAAACTATAATGAGTGGTCAAAAGACATAACTAAGAATGATCACTCTAATGATTGAAACAGCCTAATGCTGTCTTAAATAATTCTCCAGCAAGCAGTATGAGGCAGGCAGTTCTTTCCTTAAACATCAGACAGCAGACTGAGAAAAGCAAGTGCTGGACTTACCAAGTGGCCAAGTCAGAAGCTTCTGGGATTTGATGGTAATGAGTGCAAAGTGCTTATTCCTGAAATCATTGTCAACTTGCCTTTCAGAAAAGAAACAAGAAGGCATGTACAGTCATGAAAACAAAATCCTATGGATGATTTAAGTTACTGAACCCCGCATTGTTGACCCCCATGCACTGGGGTGTCTCTTTCACAGCGTCCCCAGCCATCAGTTACAAGAACTGTGAAGACCAGGCACACAATACAAGCAGAGGCTGTGCTTTCTTACCTCATGACTGTCTCTAGGATTTTCAGGCATCATTAGCAGTTTTAACACTAATCAAAACTCACCTTCTCACAACACGATTTAATGATTCAGTGCTGATCTTATAACATTAGATGGCAGCAGCCGAGTGCTAGAGAATTGCTCCCTGGAGAACTAGGAATCAACTCCTATCTGATATGATGGCTCAAGGGACTATAACTTGGTCTCTCAGAGGAGAACAAATGTGGAACATCACTTCTTTAAATGTCCATGAGGAATAACCCCTTATAGGAGAGACTTGAATTCACTCTAGCACTCTGAGAAAGAGATGAAAGAAAAGACTGGATGATGTTGTAAGCAGGGAAGAAGAGAGAGGTGGCATGAGTGTGCTCTAGTTTAATCAGACAAAAGAACACTTTGTGCAGTGATGGAAAACAAGGCAGGTAATTTCAAGACTCTGGGTAGACAGCTTTCAGGCTCCCATGCCCAGAACTTTTCTATTTGTTGAAGAAAAATAGAATTACTAGCTGGGCATAGTGTCACACACCTGTAATCCCAACACTCAGGAAGGCAGAGGCAGGTAGATCTCTGTGAGTTCAAAGCTAGCCTGGTGTACAAAGTGAGTCCTGGACAGGTAAGGTTATATGGAGAAACCTTGTCTTGAAAGAACAAACACACAAACAAAGAATCATTGAAAGTTTTTAAAGAGCATCATTATATTTGTTCTCAGAAATTCTTTTCAAAATAATGTTTTATTGATTCTTTAATAATTTTTCATCACACACCTTGATCATACTCACTTTCTAGTCCTTCCATGCTTTCCCCTCCCCGACCCTTTTGATCTTCTTCTACCAACACTTTTTTAAGTCCAATTTGTGTGGTCCATATACTTACAGGAACATGGTCAAACTCCCAGTGGCACCCCCTAGAGAAAACTGAGTCTCTTTCCACCTGCACCGCCTCCAGAAGACATCAGTTGTAGAAAGTGCCATCAAAGAGAACTCTTAAAAAGCATGATAAGGGTGCTGATGGCTTCCTTTTTGTGCTTTTAATTTGGAGGGGGTACCGGTTGTCACAGAAGCCTTCTATGTCTCTCTTCTTCAGTTGTGCATCTGCAGTTATTTATGTCACTGACAAAGTAGCTTCCTTGAGTCTTACAGTCACCTGGAGCTGGGATAACAGACTTCCTAATGGTTTCTAGAGTCATAACAGACCACAACCATGGCCTCTGGCTGCAGCAGGACTATCAACAAGGCCCTCAGAGGCAGCTGGGACCACTAATATCAACATGGACTCAAATGATAGCACTGGCCACTCACATCAGTATGACAACCCACAGGCACACAAACATCAACATGTCTTCAGGCACAGACTACAGACATTTACATGGTCTTTGGTGCTAACACAGGCCATGACTCAGGGACACCAACATGGCTTCAGGTAGCAGCATAGATCACAGACATCTGAATGTTGTTAGATGGTAACATGGGCCATGGACATCAACCTTTCCCCAGCCTCATCAGGACCACTGACCCACATATACGGTTCTTCAAGGAGGTAAAAAAAAAAAAAAAGGAAGTGCTGGCTATGGTTCCTGAACAATTAAACTTTATTATGAATTTATTAAACAAAGGTATCTTCTTTACAACCAGACTTATCCTAAACAGGAGAGAAAAGAGATTGGTGCAATTCTCCAAGAATCTCACAGATCCTCTGCCCGACAGAAGAAAGCAGCATGGCTAGTGGCCCAAATTTACAACCTTCTTCCTTGCTCTGCTTGCTCAGGTCCTCTCCAACTACCACCACCACCATGAAGCACAGCCAGGCTTGAACCACTGGCATTTTTTCCCTCCAGTTACCTCCTCACATTGTTGCAAGACGATAACCCAGCCAGAGTCCCCCTCCACCCCCCACCCTTGTCCTTAATCCTGGGCCCAAAATGGCTCCTCTCAGTCTCATCACAGATGTTTATCTCAGTGGGGTATCAGTGGAGTCAAGCTACCCAAGACTGCTTTCCCCTTGGGCCCAGTCTAAGGCAAGGTCACATTCCTTCCACATTCCTCATCTTGGGTCTCCATCCAGAGCCACAGTGATTCTACTTGAATTTGAGTTTTGACTTGGCATAGTTTAAACAAAATAGTGCTTCTGTATAATTCCCAAGATTTTGGAACATGCTAAAATCACACATCACATACCACACAGTGAATATATTTATATCTTTGATATTGGGAGGTTATAGAATGGCTTCCAAGGATTAGGAGGCCATAGTGGAGTTCAAAAGGTTTCAGAAGTAGGTGGGTAGAAATGTCCTGTGCTATGTGGCCAGCACTGGACAGATGGCTCTGCTTGCACATGAACACAGGTGAATAGTCAAGGCCCAGCCTCAAAGTGGAGCCAAGTGCTGCTCATAAAATGAAATCTTATCCAGAACTCACAGGAATATGTGTCTCTATAGGAAAGACGCAGTATAGGAATCCACCGCCTGAGCAACTTAGAGCAGATTAGCTTGATCTCAACAGATCAACCCCAATATTGGGGCAGGGATAATGGAACTCTATGTTTGGCACTACTTCCTGTCCCTAAAGTTTGTAACTGCCACATGCCTGGTTTAGAAGTGTGTGTGTGTGTGTGTGTGTGTGTGTGTGTGTGTGTGTGTCCATGTGTCCTTTGAGTGGATTCTGAGAAGGAAAATTTTAGCCTCCAAGACACATGGTCCATTTCACAATTGACAGAGGTCAGAGAGAACTCATACCTAAGTGTCACCCACAGTCACATTGTTGCAGGAAGCAAAAGTGTTCTTGCAAAGGAAACTTCTCCCCCAAATCAGAGGTAAGAAATAGAAGAGGAGCACCTAGGTGGACGTCCCTTCAGTTCTGGCAAGGCCTCGCATGTAACTCTGAGCTCTCGTGGGGAGAAGTGAGTGGCTTCCCACAGATCCAGCGAGCAGAGACTGGATCCTGCTGAGTCCCTGCTTTATATATGGTCTATGATATCGATAACAGTATTTGCCTTTTACAGAGAAAGTGACAAGAAGCAGGGAAGTTCAACTCAAAGCTAGTCAAGTCAGTGAGTTATTTATGTCTGAGCTCCATGGTAATGATATGTTTTTTTTTTTCTAAAGCGTTTCAGTGATTCCATTATCTTCTGGAATGGATGGAAGTTATGGTTGTGTGGACCCGCAGTCTTCCTACTGAGCATCTTACATCTACCTGCCTTGCTTCCCACCATTACACAGACTTCGCATCTGTCCAACCAAATCCTCTCCCTCTAGACTGTACTTTCACTCATTCCTCCCTTCTATGTAATGCGGGATTTATTTAGGCTCAGTTATCAATTCCTAGTGGGAAACGTCATGGTGAAGTCAAGTCTCTTGTGTGAGAGATGTTTATTCCCAGGGACGTTTGAAGAGTGAGTAGCAAGCTCGTTCTCTTGAGCTTTCTCACCTGAGAGGCCAAGTGATAGTCTCTTGGGTCATCGTATCAAATACGAGAAATATTCCAAGTTCTTCAATGGGAGCATCTCCAAGGCACATGACGTGGTGACATAGTGTGAAAATCCTAGAGACAGCCATGAAGGAGGTAGAGTGCAGCTTCTGCTTATGTTGTGTGCCTGTTAGAGGGTTACCTTCACAGCTCTTGTCCCCCCGATGACTGGAGATGCTGTGGAAGAAACACACCTACCTCAGTGCTCAGGAGTCTCTCGCCATTGCCAGGTCTTCTGGATCACGAGAGGTTTTGTTTCGATGTCTGCTGATTTCTTCTTGTTACTTGTTTTTTGAGAGGAGAACACTGATTTCAGGAGTAAGTACTTCACGTGCACTAATAATCAAATCCTGGAAGGTTCTGGCTGGTGCACTAGGTCACGGGGTCCAACATTTACCCTTTCTGTATGCACAGGGTGAAACTTGAAGGACAAGCTTGCCTTGTGCTACCTGTTAAAGCATTCAGGACAATGTTAGAATGTTTTAATAAGCATTTACGTTCAGCTCATCTTAACCCTCATGATAGTTCTTTTGCTTTTAGCTTTTAAATATGTTTGATTTCAGTTTCTCATACTAATTCCACGCATTTATGAAGAGTAGAGTCGCATGCAACCAGTGTGCAATGGTCAAGTTAGGGTAGTTTGGCATTTCTGTCATCTCAGACATTGAACATTCCTTTGTGCTAGGGACTTTCCAAGTCTTTACTAGTTATATTGAAACGCACAGTGATTGTCTATTGTAGCCATCCTAGCATGCCATTAGAGACAGTTTTATTCTATTATACCTTGTTAGTTGGTCCCATGAAGGTTTTAAAAATTAAAAAAATTTTTTTTGTCAAATTCATAATCAATCACTTTCTTTTTTGAATGCACTATTATATATTTATTTATATGTAAACACAATTAAATACATATTTTATAATATATAATTCTGTATTAATTTTATATTATATGTTAAAAATCCCAGCTAAAAAGCCATGCGGTGTTTTACATTCTCAGGGGCACGTCTGTGGACACCTTCATCCTGGTGCCTTCATGTTCAGCAGATTTCCAGGGTCAGAATTCAAGGCCAGTGACATGTAGGCTGGCAGCATCAGAATAGCTCTCGCATCTTTGGTGACTAGATAGAAATGAGTGCACATTGAAATTTGGATTTTCTCGGAGACTACATTACCTGTTGTAGGAGGTGCGGTGTGTGTGTGTGTGTGTGTGTGTGTGTGTGTGTGTGTGTGTGAGAGAGACCGTGAACATGAGTACAGTTTCATACATGTGGAGGTCAGAGTCCAATTTTGTGTGTTCTTAGGAGCTTGTGTTTTGAGGCAAGGCCTTGCACTGAAGCATAGGGCTTGCTGATTATAACAGTCTGGTTGGCCAGTGAGTCCTAGCACACTTCTTGTCTCTACCTGCCTGGAACTAGGCTTAGAAGTGCCCACCATTTCTTTTGGAGCACACTTTTGGCTTTTTGTGTGTATTCTAGTGATTGACTATTAGGTCCTCATGCTTGCACAGCAAGGATATTACCAATTGCGCTACCACCCCACCAGCAGCCCCTATTCTAGGAGTGTTTTTTTTGATAGCCAAAATACGTCTAAGTATTGATTTTGATTCAGGCATTAGTTTGATTCTATGACAATGGTCCAACTCAAGAGTAAATGAACTTTCCTTCTACTCTTTACTCATGTCTGCACTGAAGTTATATATGTTATACATCACTAATTGGCTGCATCTTTTTGTGTGTGTGTGATCCTGGCTTCCTCATCTCCCTTGGTAAGCTTCCTCTGTGTTTCAGAACATCACGCAGAGACCAGAAGCTCCATTCCAGCCCTGTGGCGCCATCCCAGGACCTTGTAAGCCTTCATCCTCCTATCCTTCTTCTCCCATGCTCATAACCCTTCCACCACGACAACCCACGGTTGTTATCGTTATCTCTCCTTGTCATTTACACACAAAGTTTCCCTCATTTAATTTTTCAAGCCTTATCTTATTACTTCTCAATTCTTTCCCCACTCTGTTATGTACAGGCATCCTCCCCCCTTTTAGACACCCTTTTTATTAAAGATAGAGCCTAGACTTTCCTAAGTTCATTTATATTAGAAATCCTGTCTTCATATCCCTTATGATTCTGGGACTATTGTAGGCATTGCACATATATGCAAGAAGCCAACAAAATCATTGCTCTCCGTAGTCTCGTTCTTGTACGCGGTAGGATTTTTACATTAAAAAAATACTATGGCAGTTGGTAAAAACTGGTAGAAACATAGAGGCAGAGGTAAGAGATAGAGCCCTGAGGTGTGTGTGGTATACCTTTTATGTAGCATGCTTGTAGAGACGTATGCCTGCTTTATGCAGTGTCCTTAACTCTCACTAGACTTTAAACAGCGAACAGAACAACTGTGAGTGTACAGTGCCTGGAAAATGGTGCTACTTTATCAGGGTTTGCTGAGTAAATAACTAATGATTTCATGAACTTCCTGATGTAGAGGGGGTTGGATGGAGGGACGAGAAATAAAGAAGAGTAGAGGGAGCTTTTAGATGAAAGCTTCCTAATGACCTTTAGATATACGTTTCTTTTTGTTATCATGGTCACAAGTAGAGGCCCCAATATTTAGACCGAAAAAAATCACAGTTAGGTAAATTCCAAGAGAATTGACTACTTCCATTCTAGGCTGAAACTAGAAAGCTTGAAACTCATTCAAACATGTTGGTGTCACCTAATATAGATAAATTTAATTAGAACCTTTCTTTGAGTTCCTCTGACATGTTGACCACTACCTGTCAAAACTACCCTAATCATTTTATATGTAATGATTTATCATTGATCTCAAACAGATGTACCATTATAACTGAATGATTAACCTATGTTTTCTACATGTTTTATTCCACATTTTAAAAGTTTATATTTAATACAGTTAAGTAAAAGATATATCTCTAACAATAGTATTATAAAATCAGAATAGAATTGTAAATTATTTGTATTTACTTTAGGACTATGATTTAATTCAAAGTATACAGTGTACAACATACAAAAGAATTCTATGACCTTTTATGCTTTTCAGATTAAATTTCTAAGCCAGAATCTTTCTCTCCCTTTTTAACTATAAAAGATTGATTACTCCAAGTGCTCAGCCATTCTCCAAAGCTGAAATGGATAATTTTGTATGCACGGTCTTCTCTTGTCATGCTCTGTCAGAATTCCTCAGGTGAACGGAAACTGGAGCCCGGACTGTGATTTCACTTTTACAGACTCTGTTCCTAAGAATGACCCAAGGCTCCATGACAGCGACGAGGGGCCAGAATGACAGCTCTGTGTCTGAGTTCATCCTCTTGGGATTTTCTAACTATCCCGAACTCCAAGGGCAGATGTTTGGGGCTTTCTTAGCTATTTATCTGGTGACTCTGACAGGAAATGCCCTCATTATGTCTGTCATCCTGCTGGACCGGAGCCTGCACATCCCCATGTACCTGTTTCTGCAGAACTTGTCTGTGGTGGAAACTGGCTTCAGCACAGCCATTATGCCTGAAATGCTGGTGGTCCTGACCACCGAGAAAGCGACCATTTCCTTTGGGGGCTGTTTTGCACAGATGTATTTCATTCTTCTCTTTGGTGGGACTGAGTGTTTTCTCCTGGGGGCGATGGCATATGACCGATTTGCTGCCATCTGCCACCCTCTATCCTACCCGGTGATTATGAGCAAAAGTGTTTTTATGAAATTAGTGACGTGCTCATGGCTCTCAGGAACAATGATGACGACCCTGCAGACCACGTGGGTGTCTAGTTTCCCCTACTGTGGCCCCAATGAAATTAATCACATCTCTTGTGAGACCCCAGCAGTGCTGGAGCTCGCATGTACAGACATTTTTTTCTTTGAAATCTATGCCTTCACAGGTACTGTTCTGATCATCTTGACACCCTTCCTGCTGATTCTCTTGTCTTACACTCAAATTCTCTTTGCCATCCTGAGGATGCCGTCCACCACAGGGAGGCAGAAAGCCTTTTCCACATGTGCCTCTCACCTCACATCTGTCACCCTCTTCTATAGCACAGCCAGTATGACCTATTTGCAGCCCAAATCCGGGTACTCGCCAGACACCAAGAAGCTGATGTCATTGTCTTACTCTCTGCTGACCCCTCTGCTGAATCCACTCATCTACAGCCTGAGGAACAAGGAGATGAAAAGAGCAGTGGTGAAATTATGGGAAAGAAAAGTGGCTTCACACACAACCTGACTTGTTCAGAAGGCATGTGATATTCAGATAGCTCATAATTGAACTGTGTATGAATTAAGAAGATGAAAACACTAAAGTGGTGAGATTATGTTTTAATTCTTTCTAAAACAATTAATCGTCTATTATTATTATTATTAATTATTACATCCCAACCACAGTTTCTTCTCCTTCGTCCTCTTCCACCTTTCCTTTCCCCCCACTCCACCAAACATAGCATATCAGTAAAAAAACAGGCACCTCCCCTTGTATTAAGGTTGGACAAGGCAATCCAGTATGAGGAAAAGGGTTCCAAAATGTGGCAAAAGAGTTAGAGACAGTCCTTGTGTTCACTGTTAGGAGTCCCACAAGAAGGCCAAGCTACACATCTGATATAATCATATGTGCATAGGGCCTATGTCACTGTCTTGCAGGCTCTCTGGCTGTCAGTTCTGTCTCTGTGAGCCCCTATGATGCCAGGTTAGTTGAATCTATGGATTTTCATGTGGTGTTCTTGACCCCTCTGGTTGCCTTCTTCTGCAGGATTCCCCAATATCCACCTAATGTTTAGTTGTGGGTCTCTGCATCTGTTTCCTTCAGTTGCTGGATGAAGTCCCTCTGATGACAATTGCGCTAGACACCAATCTATAAGTATAGCAGAATATTGTTAGGTATCATCTTATTTATTTTGTTTGCCAGTTGTGTTTGGTTCTATCTTAGGTCTTGAGTTATCCAGCCTCTGGGGCAGTGTCTTGGGTGGGCTTCCTCTTGTGGCATGGGTCTCAGGCACAATTCTTTATTTCTAAAGTTTTAAGATTCTTTTCTATTTTGCTTTTTTAATATAAAAATTTTACAATCTAGTCTGAAAATGTAACATAAAATTAAAAATTTTTTATTTCTAAAGCAATTCTTTATTTTTGAAAATTTTAAATTCTTTAAATTTATCTTTAAATTCTTCATTTTTAAAAGGTTATCCTTCTCTTTTAATCCTGTACTCTATTGTTTTAAAGATGTGCAAGCCTTTTTAACACATGATGCAATTATTGATTTATTCTCTATTGTTGATACATCCAGGTCATTCTTGAGTGTTGCCATTAAGACAATATTTCAATACACATGTAGTTATAAATGTTCATATGCTTGGTGATCTTACTAATTATTCTGTAGCAGATTCCTGGGATAACGATTCATATGATGAGGCCTGACATGGTTATATATTTTAACCATCATTGTGAGGTGGTGCACACCTGTAATCCCAGCACATGGAAAGTCATGGTGGGAAGTTATGGAGTTTAAGGCCAGCTTATCCTCAAAATAAGCTCAAGGAATTCTTGTGTCTCAATAAAACAAGAGTATTCTCTGATTTGTGCCTGTGGTTGAGGATGCAAACGCTCAGCTTCCTGCTCCTGCTATCCTGTCTGTGGTTTGCTGCCATGTACTGGCCATAATGGACTCTTAGCCTGTTTGGATTTGTAAGCACAAATAAACTCTTCCTTCTACAATTTTCTGTGGTCACCGTGTTTTATCATAGCCACAGAGAAGTAACTAACATAGAGGTTGGTACCAGGGAGTGGGGGTGTTGCTGTGAAGACCCTGACTATATTGCGTTTTTAAGGAACGTAGAAGACTTTGGAACTTTGGATTAGAAAAGTGATTGAATTCTGCTGTAAGCAGAAGGGCCATCTCTTTGGAGCAATGACTTATGACTGGTTTGATGCCATTTGCCGTCTTCTATCTTACCTGGTGAGTATGAACCAAAGGATCATGGTGAGATTAATGATGTGCTCCTGGGTCTTGGGCATCGTGGTGGCTACTGTGCAGTCCATGTGGGTGTTTACCTCCCTGTCTGTGGTCTTAATAAAATTAATCATATATCATGTGAAACCCCAGCAGTGCTGGGAGACATGTTCCTATTTGAAGTCTATGCCTTCACAGGCATCATTTTGACTGTCATAGTCCCCTTCCTCTTGGTACTCTTGTCTCATACTTGAATTGCTTTTGCTATTGAAAAGCTTTCCCAACTGGGCAATAAATCAAATTGAGCCGAATCAAAAGTATAAAAGCAGTATAAAAAACGAGAATTGATTGCATCCAGACTTATCTCACAGGAGGAAGTCAGGGAAGACTCTGGTGCCTGAGTAGGAGTAGGGAATTTTTACAGAAGAAGGGAAGGGAGGTGGTAAGGTACTGAGATACTGTTTTATCGGGTGAGTTTAGAAGCCTTCAGGTGGGTCTTAGGTCTGGTGATCACTTTGGAGTCAGGAGCTAGGTGTCTGCTTTGTCTGGTGTTTTGCACAGGCTACCTTCAAGGACTTTTGCAAGCCTGGGATCCTGGCCAAAAGAGAAGGGCAGGGACCTGCCAGCCCATGCCATCATGGCCTTTGTCCCACAGTCTCCAGCCTAACAGCTATTCTGAGGATGCCTTCCACCACAGGGAGGCAGAAGGCCTTTTCCACATGTGCCTCTCACCTCACATCTGTCACCCTCTTCTATGGCACAGCGAGTATAACTTATCTACAGCCCAAATCCAGGCACTCGCCAGACACCAAGAAACTGATGTCGTTGGCGTACACCCTGCTGACCCCTCTGCTGAATCCACTCATCTACAGCCTGAGAAACAAAGAGATGAAAAGGGCTGTGGTGAAATTATGGGAAAGAAAAGTGGCTTCACATCATCTGAGTTGCTGAGAAGCCATGTGGCGATTGGAAACCACCCAAAGTAGCCCTACTTTAGTTTAGTAAATCGTGGAAAAAGGGATTCCTCTCTCAATATTTCAGTCATTTGTTTTAAAGAAATACATACTTTTTTTTTTGACTTGGTAGATTTCAGAGGATTTAATAGTAACTGATGGGAAGCCATTCCTGTGAAATTTTGGCAAAGAATGTGGCCACCTTCTTTTTTTAAAAAATTTGACAAATATTTATTGAATATTTATGAAGCTACCACACCCATCCCATAGAACAGAGGAACTGACAAATAGCTTGTTTTAAAAGTGAGCAATTTTCAGTCAAAATCAAAGGATTTGCGTGGGAAGTGAGATCAATTTTCTATGCCAGTTTCTAAATTTATTTTTACACTTAAATGTGTTCCCTTTACATACTAAAACTGAGTTGCACTGAAGACAACAACTCCTACTATTTTTTTCTTTTAAGATTATTTATTCATTCACTTATATTTTTATTGGTTCTTTGTGAGTATGTACCGCAATCCTACCCAACTCTCCATCTCCTTATATGTGCCCTCCACTCTGAAACCTCCCCTGCCAAAGAAAACAAAACAAACACCATAAAAACAACAACAACAACAACAACAACAACAACAACAACAACAACAACAGCACATCTTGCTGTGGAAGTTTCAGTGTCACACAGTATATACCCTTTTTCCCCATATAGCTTTACTTGTGAATGCCCATTGCAATGAGTCATTAGTCTGGTTTGAGGGCTGGCTTCTCTTACACTACCAACACTGGGTCCTGGCTGGAACTCCTCTCAGATACCCCACTATTGTCTTGTGCCATGGAGATCATGCAGCTTTGGTTCTGCAGGACTGGCCTCTTCACTCATCCCAGCAGTTCATAGATGCAACAGATGTTGGTGTAGGCAAACGCGCGGCCCTAGATCTGGAACTGGAAGGAAGCTGAGTTGGTCAACCCATCTTCTCTCCCGTGCCTGTGTCACCAGGACCAGACCTCCTGGGACAGTCAAGGCCAGCTTTTCTACTCTCAAGTCCCTGGGCTTGTTCTTTGATGTCCCATGCCTCCAGGGATAGCTGTACTTGCTGCCCAGGTAAAGTATTGGGTGTGGCCACCTTCTTAAGAACTTGCTCGACTATTTATACTTGTATGATATTGATAATCACTTATTGTTGAACTATTTCTCTCAATTTTAAAAGTATTTAGGATTTCTTTTTTTTTCGACATTTTTTTTATTAATTTATTCATATTACATCTCAATTGTTAGCCCATCCCTTGTATCCTCCCTTTCTTTCCTCCCTCCCGCTTCCCCCTCTACTCCCTTCCCCTATGTCTGTGACTGAGGGGGACCTCCTCCCCCTGTATATGCTCATAGGGTATCGAGTCTCTTCTTGGCGACTTATTATCTTTCCTCTGAGTGCCACCAGGCCTCCCCATCCAAGGGACATGGTCAAATATGGGGCACCAGAGTTTGTGTGAAAGTCAGATCCCCTTCTCCACTTAACGGTGGAAAATGTCCTGTCCATCGGCTAGACTGAGTAGGGGTTCAAAGTTTACTGCCTATATTTTCCTTGGCTGGTGTCATAGTTTGAGGAGGACCCCAGGGCCCAGACCCGCCTGTAGTTTTCCAGGACCCTCTGGAACCTTCTATTTCAGTATTTAGGATTTCAATCTTAGGCGCATATACATTTACAATAGTTAGGCCTTCCTAATGGATTGACTCAGTTATCATAAAAAAAAATGTCCATCTGTGTCTTTAGAAAGAATTCTTGCAGTCCTTCAGCACTTTTTTTTTGCATCGTGTTTTTACGTATATCATTTTTTCTATCAACTAACCTTGAATTCTTTGATGTCTATGAATCTACATTTTGTCTTTTATAGACATCATATATTTCAGTCATTTAAAAATTGCATTCTGTCAATGTCGGTCTTTGAATGCTAGAAGTAATCCATTACATTTCAAGTGAGCACTAATAAAGTGGTCTTTATATCTGCCATTGGTTTTCTATATGTCATGTCATTTTGATTCTGTATTCTCCCATGACAGGTCTTTTGTTGTAAATTGAAATTTTAGTGCGCGTGCACACACACACACACACACACACACACACACACACACACACACACACAAACTTGCCTGAGACTAAACTGAAAAGTAATAGACTAGTTTTTTGTTTTGTTTTGTTTTTAGGAAATTTCAAGACAGTATAATACCGAATTTCTAGTATGATTGTTATTGATTATGCTGGTGCCGGTCTATGGTGAAAAAGAACAAGTGGACCAGAAATAAATACAAAATGTTCAGTTTAGGGAGAAAAACAACACCAGAAAGCTTAACATTACAGCCAAGGCATGTGTTGGAAGAGAGGCTGCAGTTGTTAAGATTAGCACTATTAAGATGATCCTTTCTGTGCACTGAAATAGAGGGGAGGGTTCTCTCTGGGCGAGACCCTATTCAACTAAGCTTCTAACTTGTGAAAGAAAGCCCATGGGATTTTCTGCTCCCAGGAAGTAAAAACAAACAGAAGCTGCTGCTGTGGTCCAAGCACTAAGGTCCATCTACTCTCATAGAGGAACTTGGTGGGGTTACCCATGTGATGCGGGTGTCAGGGGGGAAGCAGGTGCTGGTTACTTAGGAATAGTTTCCCCATAGTTTCAGAGAGAACTGCTGAGCCCAGGCAGCATATGCCAGGAGAATCTCTGCATGAAGGACCAGAGAAACCATTGTGTGAAGCTGTGAAAGTGAAACCTGGGCTGCAGTGGGGGGATTTCAAGATGCGGGAGCTGCCAAAACCAGAGTTCGGGGAGTGGTGCCAGTGCAAGAGAGAGATGCATGATGCAGGCAGCAAAGCTGGGGTGGACAGGCCGTCTAAGTCCTTTGATATTGGGCGTGGAGCTGTAGGAGTTGTTGGTTTCCCTGTTGGGTTCAGTTCTTGCTTTATTTCAGTATTTCTTACTAATTATCCACTCCTCTCATGGAATGGACATGCATATTCTGTGGCATTACATGATTTTTTATTTTACAGGGGCTACACTTAACTCGTTGTTGTTCTTGTTGTTATTGCGTTGTTTTGCCTTGCTGTATTGCCTTGAGCCTTAGAAAAGACTTTGAGCTTCCAAACAATGCTGAGGCTATGAAAGGCTATGAGGACTTATGAATCTGGGCTAAATGCATTTTGCATTGTGATATAGACATAAAGCCTATGGGTCCCAATGAGTGGAGTGTGGTGGTTTAAATGAGCCTTGCCTCCATAGTTTCTGGTATTTGAATACTTTCCTTGGTTGATGCCACTGTTTGGGGGGAAGTTTAGAAGATGAAACATCGCTGAAGTGGTATGTCACTGGGAGCTGGCTTTGAGGGTGAAAAGCCTCTGTCCACCATTTCCAGTTCACCATCTTTGCTCTGTGCTGTGGTGGAAGATTTGTGCTCAGCTTCTTGCTCCGGCCAGTATGGGATCCACTTGCTGCCATGCTCCCTCACCATGGGAGTCTTTTATGGCTCTGCAACTGTAATTCCAAACAAGCTCTTTCTACAAAACCAAACCAAACCAAACCAAACCAAACCAAACCAAACCAAATCAAATCAAATCAAATCAAATCAAACCACAATGGCAGAGCATGGTGCTTAAATATAGAGAACTTATTGGCATGTTCAAAGTCCTGGGTTGAATTCCCAGCACCACAAAGCAAAGCAATCAAATAACAAATAAATCATGCTGTTTAAGAATTGCTATTCTTTTCAGGTTACTACAGAGTCCTAGAACCTTGATGAGGCAGACTGCTGGAGAGAGCTTCCGGACACCAACAGAGTAATTTTTTTTTTCTAGAGAGATGATTTGTTTAGATAAAAGTTTTTTAAAAGCATTTTTCTTGGGCAGGAGCAAAGGATTGCTTCTGCATGCATTCATACCAGTAATTTTCCTCAGTGGAGCACAATTCAAGATTACCACTCCTGAAAGTTCTTATCACCAACTAGCCTGTCATTCCAGGAGTTGATTTATTCTCCATTGGGATGAATCCCTTATGATCAGCAGGGTTGTGAACACCCAGCCTCAAAACCCTGTTTTCTGCCTGTTCCCACCAACTGTTCTGAGTGCTGCCTTGCTTAGCAGAATTCCAGGAAGCAGATGCAGAGAGGCAACAGAGAGTGCAAATGGGGCTCACAGGATGAGTTCTGGGAGGGCTGGACATGCATGGCTTGGGTCTGTATTGTGTGAGAAGGCCCTAAGGGTCTCCCTGGCCAAAATTTTCACAGAGTGGTAACCCACTCCTGGCACTAAGCTTTTCACTTAGCAACCTATGACCTCTGAGAGTGCCTTTTGTCACTCAGGCAGGGTGTCTACTGTTGTTTTAATTCCTTAGCATTTTATGTTATGGGCACAGATTTTTATAGTATTGATATGGAGAAGAAATATCATTTTTAAAAACAATGAATACTAAGTTTTTAACAATTGTCAAAATAAAATAGGATGGTTTTATTAACAAGCTTACTTAGGACATGTTAAGTTATATAGGGATAGGAAAACAAATTAAGAAACTCTGCCTCTAATAAAAGACGCAAACAAGATAGGGTACTAGGAAGTTATGCATAGAGAATATGGAATTATATAGAGATAATATAGGTCATAGTTTTGTTTCTAACATAGTTAAATAGTTGGTTTAAATATTTTAAATAAAATTCTTTAAATACTTTAACTGCTGAATCCTGCTTTTGTAAGCCTCCACACTAGAGCCTCCTACTCGTTCCTGAGGAAGCAAATGTCTGCTCTTCCCGCTTGAGAAATGGCATCACTGATAACTGCTTAGATAGGGCATTCTATGGGCTAAAGGTAAAAATTGTCGTAACTGGAGGCTACACATGGTTTCTGTGAGATCTGCTTAGCTGCAGAGAAAGTTTATTCTTGGGCAGGGACAGAGAGACCATGCCAGGATGGTCACGTTGACAAGGTTATGTTAAATGCTGAGTATCCTATAGAAGCTATGAAATACTCATGCTTGAGGCCATACCACTTAAGCATTTGCTAGGGCCCTGCCACACACTGATAAAGAGTACTTCAGTTTCTCCGAGTGCCTGCTTGTCTGAGTGTCTCCTGCTCCCCGGGGCACTCTGTGTGGGACATTTTCAATCATTGTTTCTTTATGTTTATTTCCAAGTCCTCAGGGAAGGTAGATCTGTCAAATGTTCAGAGGTCAGTACTGTATAATGGGATGTTTCCTTTATAATGTTTCCTGTCCTGCATTCTGAACAAACAGCAGTTGCTCTCCAGTTCAGCATCTGAGAGGGCATTACATGAAAATTTGCAATGCCCAACACAGTAAGGGGCGAACTCACCACATATATCAATTGTGGTACTCAGAAGAGATTCGTTGGGTTCCCTGTGACCTGAAATACTCCATCTTGGAAAGAGGTTCTTTAATAAAGGAAACTTACAAGGCTCAGAAAGTTAAAAAAAAAATCACCAGTCTCAGGAAGTTACAAGATTCACAAGACCCCTCTAAAGGTTATATAAACAGGAACACTTATTGAGGATGGGGAATTCCCTGACCTATTAGTCACCTGTAAATTGTTGTTCAAGGAAGTTCTAGGGTTGCAGGTCTCACGGTTGTTACCCATTTCTGCTCCTGTAACCTACCCCTTGCCATTTATTCCAGTAAGAAACCTTAAGAAACTCACTGACTTACTAAGTTTGGCTTGCTGTCAGCTTCCTACCTACTGTGAATAGAAATTTGTTCATGTTCGCTAAGAAAAGTTCACACAACACGGTACAGAGGTGTGATGGAGACCATGGCTTTATCAAGCTCTCCCTATCATCTGTAGTTATCATCTGCAAGCTATTTTCCTCTTTCCTTCTTCTTCTAGTGCCGTCACTGCAGTGGCACCCATCTCAGAGGGCCTTGCTCGCATTCAACATGAGGTCAAGCGCTTCTTGCGAAACAGAGTGAGCCAAGGCAAGACACGGCCTGAAAGACTCTATTTTATATAATGTGGAATGGTAACTGTCCTGGCAAGAGATTTTTTTAAAAAAAGAGATTTAGATACAGATAGAGATAGGCAATAGATAGAAGATGGATAATAGATAAATAGATTATAGGTAGATGACAGATGATAGATAACAGCAAGAGTACAGAGGATCCTCTTTCGAGAGAAGCTTTCAGAACATTTGCCCAAGCAACATCTGCCCCCATACCCTAGTCTGGACCAATCTTTAGAACAAAGGAAAAAAATCTGCCTTATATAATATTTTAGGGGTGGTGTGGAATTTCACATCATATGATTTTAGGTCAACATAGCTTATGTGATAAAAGCACTGAGAAACCAGGCACCACACACTAAGAGATATCAAATCACATTACAGACTGCTCCTTAGCTGTCTGCTCAGAGAAAGCCGCAGGGAGACTAGACCTGAAATGGGCTGTGGGCTGTGGTCTAGAGGTCCAGGTCCATGTTCTAACAGTAACCAAGTCGCTTAGAATAGTACATAGCCTATATCAAAACTGTGGCAAAACGAATGACATTTTGGCCTTGGTATTGCTGCTGTTTTCTTTTAGTCCGCTATTGCATGTGTCCACCTTGTGCACTTTTTCATTGAAGCCTAACGGATACACATAGAAGGGACACAGATCATTCTTAATTTTGGTGACTTCTCACAAGTTGCTTATACTTAGCAAATGTCATCAATGACATGCTGACACAGATCATAGCGGTATGAGACAAGCCCTAGTGAGATATGTTGGGGGAAGGAAATGGAAGTTCACATGTGGCAGCACACCCTATCTCTGAGGCATACTCTGAGACCATTGCATGTCTGGGCATGTCATCCCATTAAAGTGTGTGATTTAGGAGGGGTGCTTGGATTGAGTTCAGAGAAGGAAAATCTCTTCCTTGAGGTTATGTGGCACAATTACTGTTGGATACAGATTATATAGAACATGGTGCTTACTTTTATAGAGAGAGTAAGAAAAACACCGCACAGTGAGGTTCTCAAAGTCAAAGCCTGCTAGTCTAGACTTCTGACACCCTCATCTCTATATGTGAGATCAACTATGGGGATAGATCTTTTTCCTCAAAAAATTTTGGCATCACCATTTTTATTTTGGATAATGTAGAACTTCTTGAGTCAGGAACACCCATGCTTTCTACTGCACAGGCTTGGATCTTATTTGCTTTAAACGTGTTTTCCATTATTAAACAGACTGTATACTGTCTGATTAAATCCTCTACACTAATTCTCTTCCCATACCTCCCTGCTTCCCTGTTTACAATCTTCATTCTTCTTCTGTCTCAATTTGTACAGGGAGATGCCATGAGGAAGTCACTTGTGTGAGAGAGGTTTGGCCCCAAAGGAGATAGGGAGAAGTGATGCTCCAAGTTTCTTCCCTAGAGCTCTCTCACCTGAGGGTACAAGTTGAAGTGATTTCAAGTTCTTTACAGAGAGAATAATTAAGGCACATGACTGTCATGTAATTTTCCCAAATCAGTGCCCTAAGTCCTATTTATGAATAGGCTTTGGGATATGGAAATTACCAAGACAGATGCACTAGGTAAGAAAGTACATCCTCTGCTTGTGTTGTGTGCTTGTCACTAGGGTTTTTTCTTTGAAGTTCTCTTCATTGACTGCTGGAGACTTTCCGAAAAGGACACCTTAGTGCTCAGGGATTATTAGGCACAGCCAAATCACTTGATTCTTCATGATTGTGTTTGATAATTTTAATTTTTTTTCAGAAAGAAGAACAAACATATTTTTCAGGGACCAATACTTCGGTACATAGTCATAGCATAGAATTTCTGACTAGAGTACTTGGTTACTGAGCCCAGTGCCTCCTCTTCTTGTCTGGAGGCTGAAGCCTACTGAATGTCATGCCCACTGCAGCATTTATGTGACTTATCTAAGACACTAGCATCTTTAAGTTAATGAGAGAACAATTGCTCAGTTGTTCTTATCACTCACAGTAGTATTCTTTTCATTTTTGTTTAGTTTTAAAATAATATATATGTCCATATATAGTTTTTGTATATGCCTATTCACTTACAGCCATTGCATATACTTATGAACTATAGTGCTACATCTCAATTTATTTATACAGTGTATTATTGTCAGATCAAAGCAATTAATATTTCTATTACTTGACTCAAGATGTCCATTTCTTTGTGCTGGGGATATTACAAACTTATACTACATGTTTCGGAGTGAACTGCAGGCTGTTCTGATCCATAGCCCTTCCATTGTGCTAGGAATGTTGTCTTAATATGTCTTATGGACCGAAAACTTTTGTAGGCATTGCACATATCTCCAAGAAGCAAACACGAACTTTGTTTTTCATAGTTATGTTCTTATGGTGGGTTGCGTTTTTGTATATGGAAATACAACTTGTAATAATAGGGAAAGAAATGGTGGGAGCCAGAGTTAAGAGTTCTGAAGTGTGTTGGGGAGCATCTGTTAAGGAGTCATTTTGCCTGCCTCATGTAGCTTGCTGTTTATTTTGGTCTCTGGACTCAAATGTGTTTGGGACCAAACAGAGCTTAGGAAATGGTTGGTTGCTGATCAGAATTTGCTGAGTAATTAATGATTTTATGAACATTTGGAAAAGGGGGGCACTGGGGAAAGCAAAGAGAGAGACAGAGAGGGAGGAGTGGAGACTCTCAAATCAGCTCTGTAATCACCCTCAAGTGGCTTTTTCTTAAGCTATTATGGCTACAAGGACGGGCACTGATATTCACCCCTCAAAATGTCACTTATGGTTAAATTCTAATAGATGTGGCTAGTTCTTGTCTGGGCAGAATTTAGTAAGTTTGCAGCCACTTCACATAAACTACCCACTATAAGCACATTTAAAAATACAACTTTGTCTGTGTGATCATTTAACAGTGTTGTTACTTTTAACAGCTCCATTCAATTCTTCCAGTCTTGAATGCAGTAAATATTTTAACATAGATACAGGTAATATTATATAGACTGAGAAAGTTGTATTTTGGAATAATATGTATATATTATATATATGCATATAAATACACATGTAACATATATCAATGAAAAAAGATACCACTAAGTAATAAAAATGAATATAAAATTTCCATAACTGAATTACTAGGTTATTATGAAAAATTTTGAGTTAAGTTCATAAATATATATTTATGTACTTTATTTTGTATGATCTTAAATTTTATATTTACCTAATACTGCATAAAGCAAGAGATGCCTATAAGATGGTATAGCTAGAATAAGCTTTAGAAAACATTTCTGGGCTGGAGAGATGGCTCAGAGGTTAAGAGCATTGGCTGCTCTTCCAAAGGTCCCTAGTTCAATTCCCAGCAATCACATGGTGGCTAACTACTATCTATAATGAGAGCTGGTACCCTCTTCTGGTGTGCAGGTGTACATACAGGCAAAGCATTGTTTTAAAAAAAGACAGAAAAAAAAAAAGAAAGACAACATTTCTATTAACTTTAAAGCCATATTTAAAATTCAAACTACATAGTATACAGCTTGTGATAGAAAATTGACCGTATTTTATGTTTCAGGCCAGATTTCTTAGCAAGAAGTATCTATTCCTCCATTTATATTTCAAGGACTCATTAATGCAAGTGGTTAGCCATCCTCCAAGTTGCTAATTGTGATGTTGGTACCCTCCTCTCATGCTCTGTGCTGGGGTCAGTGCAGGCTGGAGATACTTGACTGGACATTCATTTGGCACACACTATGTCCCTGAGACATTATAGGACCCTACTCCTGTAATGAAGGGAGAGAATGACAGCTCTGTGGCGGAGTTCATCCTCCTGGGCTTTTCTCACCTTCCTGAACTCCAAGTACACATGTTTAGAGTTTTCTTGGTTATTTATCTGGTGACTCTGACAGGAAATGCCACCATTGTCACCGTCATCTTTCTGGACCGGAGCCTGCACATCCCCATGTACCTGTTTCTGCAGAACTTGTCTGTGGTGGAAGCGAGCTTCAGCACAGCCATTATGCCTGAAATGCTGGTGGTTCTGACTAGTGAGAAGGCGACCATTTCCTTTGGGGGATGTTTTGCACAGATGTATTTCATTCTTCTCTTTGGCGTGACCGAGTGTTTTCTCCTGGGGGCGATGGCTTTTGATCGATTTGCTGCAATCTGCCACCCTCTATCCTACCCGATGATTATGAACAAAAGGGTCTTCATGAAACTAGTGACGTTCTCATGGGTCTCGGGGATCATGGTAGCTACTGTGCAGACCACATGGGTGTTTAGCTTCCCTTTCTGTGGTCCTAGGAAAATTAATCATATATCATGTGAAACCCCAGCAGTGCTGGAGCTCGCATGCGCAGACACGTTCCTGTTTGAGGTCTATGCCTTCACAGGCACCATTTTGGTCGTCCTGGTTCCCTTCCTGTTGATTCTCTTGTCTTACACTCGTATTCTCTTTGCTATCCTGAGGATGCCGTCCACCACAGGGAGGCAGAAGGCCTTTTCCACATGTGCCTCTCACCTCACATCTGTTATCCTCTTCTATGGCACAGCATGCATGACTTATTTGCAGCCTAAATCCAGGCTCTCGCCAGACACGAAGAAACTGATGTCACTGGCTTACTCTCTGCTGACCCCTCTGCTGAATCCACTCATCTACAGTCTGAGAAACAAAGAGATGAAAACGGCTGTGGTGAAAGTATGGCAAAGAATAGTGGCTTTACACAGCATCTGAGTTGCTGAGAAGCCATGTGGCAATTGGAAACCACCCAAAGAAACCCTACTTTAGTAAATCGTGGAAAAAGGGATTCCTTTTTCAATGTTTCAGTCATTTGTTTTAAAGAATGTATACATTTTATAGTATGATGTAAAAATCTTCATATATTTGTGAATTGTGGCTATCCAGGTTATTGTTACAGTGTTGTCATTAAGAGGATGCTTCACTAACTCTTAATTTCACATATTCATACATTTGATACTTTGTTTTTTTGGGCATCTGATGGGCTGAATGCGCTCTCTCTCTCTCTCTCTCTCTCTCTCTCTCTCTCTCTCTCTCTCTC
>OU015752.1:122153587-122165534 GCA_907169655.1 Acomys percivali | reverse complement strand
AGGGTAGTTGATTCCATAGGTTTTCTGTGGTGTCCTTGACTTCTCTAGCTCCTTCAATTCTCCCTCCCCTCTTCCACAGGATTCCCCTAATGTTTGGCTGTGGGTCTCTAATAAAGGAAAGGGAAAACAGATGCTATCACAAGTGAGATTCATCCTGTATCTGGTATTATTCTTGTCAAGTTTGACTTGTTTTTTTTAAATATTAAATTGTTTGCCAATAAATTCTGGTACCTTGATATTTGGCAATTTACAGAGTTCTAAATAACTGTTTTAGAATAAAACTGTAGTGGATATGGTTCTAACTCTTCTAATTGTACTATTTCTGATTTTCTATCATCATCATCATCATCATCATCATCATCATCATCATCAGACTTTCACTTTGTAGCCGTGGTTGTCCTTGAACTCACAGAAATCTACCTGCTTCTACCTTTCATGTACTGGGATTAAACATGTGTGCCACTATGTTTGGCTTCTGTTTTGCTAATTTTTCACCTGGTACTAAGACATTGCTGGTGTCATTACAAGATGTTTCAGCAGAAGACTGGAGCTCTGTCAGTCAGGATGTCTTAATGCACTTGACATTTGAAGCTCAGAGCACAGACACCCTCATCTTAATATATGCAAGACTTTCTATTAGTCTATGGTACTGTTTCTTGTTTCATTCAGATTAAGTTATCTATCATTTAATGGTTAGCTTTCATCACTGCTGTGTTTTGACTAATTGTTCTCAATAATGTTTTGGAGACCCATTGGAGACTCCAAGTTTCTTTTGAGGTTCCATAATATCAAAAATATTATTTGCTTTATGTACTACATTCTTTCAGGAATGTACAGCAGAATTTCTCCAAAACTACCTAATACCTTATGTTATAAGAGATATTAAAGATAATAAAGAAATCAACAGAAATATAAGACAATCATACTTTTCTAAGCTTTTTAAAAACATAACAAATTTTCACTAAAATGTTTATTGCTTTTAACAAATAACCATGTTACCATTATTTTCACATGATTTAAATATATGGCTTACAAAAGCACTAATTTAAATTCCTAATGCAGCAACTATAATATGCATAGAATAGCTTCTTTGGGTTCCTTAGAAATGATAAGAATGTAATGGAGTCTTGAGGCTACCATGCTTGAGAATGGTGGTTTAGACAATTCACTGTAGACAATTTCTCATTGAATTTAACAGGAGGGATAGTTGCAAGTCCCTGGCCATATTTGCAGAAATAGGCAGAGGGGAGAAATAAGGTACACTAGAAATTCATGTGTGTGTGGTCCCTGGTCTCCTGGTGTTGAGTACTGTTCTTGCACATCTGTTTCCTTGGTAACTAAACTTAGCGGACACCTGTGGCCTGTTAACAACCTACCTTAGCTCTAGCAATTCCTTAGAGCCATGAACATCTGGGAATAATTAAGGAAGTTGGTATGGAAGTTTCCCTGGGTAGAAAATTGGTTCCTGTGGAACTTGTTAAACATTAACTCCACAGCCAAGATCATGAAAACACTTACTGGAATTAACAATGGTGTTCAATTCTTCTGGGGACACTTACCAAGAGAAAAGAGTGTCAGAAATTAGAGGTTTGGTGTTTATTCTTAAAGGCTTAGACATCATCTTTAAGCTTTGTTGGGGGAGCAATTAGCTTAAAACGATGCCTGACTTTTAAACAAAGACACACTCTTAAGTTTCTCCCCGGGGCTAACACAAGTCTAGAGTAAGAGCAAGAGGTGTAATTAAGGTCCGTGTTAAATCCAGATGTTCTTCTTCACCGAGCCTCTTTGGCCACAGTAATATTTACGAAAGCTTGCAAAGCTTATAAGAGTGGGTCAGACTTATCACAGTTTCAGCCAGTTGGGAATGTCCAACACCTTGATCAGTCTCAACTCCATAAAAACAATAGATTTCACTTTAAGATTTGACCATTATAAACATGTGAATCTAAAGTAAAACAAAACAAAACAAAAGAAATATATAAGCAAGCACAGCACATATTTTTTTTATTCTGAAAATAAAAATGTTGAGGACTTAGAGAGAGAGAGAGGAAAGAGTTGCCAAGACAGAAATTTCGACCACACTGACACAACATACAGGTCACAGGACACAGGTGGACTCTGCTAAGCACGGTAGTCTGTGGACCCAAGCTCTACATCAGGCTAAATCTCACCCTTGCAAAATGGTGGGTCTGTCAGACAGGTGTTGATGCCACAACCTCTTGTGCCTTTCAAGTGGCAAACAGCTTCTGTTCGGTCTGAAGCTTATATCCAGAAGAACACAGGCAGATGCAGGAAATGCTTATGTGTGAAAAATCTCTACAAAAAGGAGAAAAATGCAAAAGCACACACACAAAGAAATCAAATAACTGGGCATCTGAGTACATGTTGTGAAGGCTGAGCACCTTGTGCCCCAGCTCAGTACTTGTTTTAGTGTTTTAATTCAGGCATTGCTCATTTTACTCATGGGAAACCTATGAGGTATAGCCACAGAAATGTATATAGGGACATTTCCCTTTTAATTACAAGTTTTTCTCCCAATACAACTGATGCCCACCAGGTCTCATTTTCTTCTTTAGTCAGTTAACATGTACGATATTGTTTCATGTTAGACTTTAAAAGAAGGGGTTCAAAATTGACATTGATCTTATATATATGGTTTTATGGTAAAGAACAAAAGCATATAAAAAGCAAAAGCCATTTAAGCAAGCACTCAAGACAGCATTATCACAAACCAATGGTCATTTCTATGTACCTATGTTCTTACCTACTGTCTGCCTGTCTGTCTGTCTGTCTGTCTGTCTGTCTATCTATCTATCATCTATCTATTCCTGTACATAATCTATTTAATCTACCTTGACCTAGGCTTGATAGGGCAAGAAAAGGACATTTAAGAAAGTGATATTTATATTAACACTTGTAGTTTGAGTAGAAAGTTCATGAAGTGTAGGTTTCAGAGTGTTGGCTAAAAACAAATGGTTTCATGATACACTGTATGAGAGAAAAAGAAATAAAAAGAAAAGAAGAAAAAAGGAGGCACAGGTGTAGAAAGTTTGGAGATAGTATTTGAGTCTTTTCCACCAGAGCAAAATGATCTCCATCAATAGGGAAGGTAGAGGCACGCAGAGGCTAGAAACAACATTAACCACAAGTGAATGTTAACCCATTTGATCTAAAATGGGAAAGAGGAATGAATGCTACCAGAGCCAAGGGGTCACAGCAGGCAGTTGCTTGACAGGATCAGCAGTGTTAAAGGGGGTCAGCTCCTGCCAGAACCATGGTGCAAGGACAGCAAGAAAGTCAGAGAACACCTCACTTAGGCTCTTGCCTTGCTCTAATGTCCTATCCGTATCATAAATGTGGTGGATAAGCCAGCAGGTAGAGGTCATGCTATGTGTACAGACATGAACACACGGGTGTGTATGAGTGTCTGTGCATGTGTTCTCCCACAGACTGCTGAGACACAGAGTAGAATTAATCAGAGGAGGGCAAAGAAGAGCAAAGAAACCTTTATTTGAGTTCAGGAGAATTATGAGCACATATCCAAGGTGTACTCTAAACAACTGAAGCCAGGTGAAAAGCAAGTTTTAAAATCATAAGCAGAAGAATCAACCACGGACAGCTGGCCTGTGGGGGTTGTTGCTATGAATGACACTGGGTAGTGGAGAAATAGGCACAGTTGCACTTACATTTTGTGAGGACTCTGTGCTTTGAGGGCATTTACACTTTTCATTCTCAGCACTCAGAATGTTTTTTAATTGTGACATTAAATCTGTAATATTTCATTTTCTTGATTCTGCTCTTGAAGTCTCAATAAATTTTTTTGGTTCTTTTGAATTTTTATTTATTTATTTATTTTTATTTAATTAATTTATTCAGATATGATCAATTTTTTGTCTTTAATGATTTAAGTTTTTTACCAATGATTGGCATTACATGGCTTTCCATATTATATATATATATCACTATTCATTGAATTATCCATATATACCACTCTCAGAGCTCTATCCAGAGTCCAACTTGAGGCCTCACATCTGTCCTGATCCCTCTCAGAGGGCATCTATGACCACATATAAGCGAGTATATACCATGCGTGTCTTTCTGTGTCTGGGTTACCTCACTCAGGATGATAATTTCTAGTTCCATCCATTTTACTTGTTTTTAATAGCTGAGTAGTATTCCATTGTGTAAATGTACCAGAGTTTCTTTATCCATTTTTGGTTGAGAGACACCTAGGTTGTTTCCTGATTCTGACTATTATGAATAAGGCTGTTATGAACACAGTTGAACGAAATGATCCTTGTTGTATAGTGGAGCATCTTTTGGGTATATACCCAAGAGTGGTATAGCTGGATCTTGAGGGAGCATTATTCCCAATTTTCAGGGGGGTACCTGCACAAACTGCTGCACTAACCAAGGGCAATGCATGTAGCAAACTTAGACCCTGCTGTTCAGATCTAGCCAATGGACAGCTCATTTTTCACGGTTGTTGGGAGAGTGGGAACTGTCTCTGACATGAACTCTGGTGCCCCTGATTTGATCACTTCCCCTCTGGCACACAGAGGAAGGGGAAGCAGGCTATCTGGATGAGAACTGATAGGCTGTGGCCATATGATGGGAGAGGAGGCCCCCTTCTCTCAGATGTCTAGGGGGAGGGGAATAGTGTGGAATAGGATGGAAGAGGGAGGAAGGGTGGGAACAGGAAGATACACATGAGGGGATAACATTCAGGATGTAATCTGAATGCATTATAATAAATTAAAGTAAAAAAGCTTATTTCTATGTGTGTGTATACATAGAAAACTTTCCATTGAAATGGAAGCTCAGATGTCTTCCTGACCTTCTGATGCCCTCAAGCCAACAAGCTAAGAAAAAAAAAAGTGCTAACAAGTGTGGTTGATCCAGATTACGAAGAGGAAATTGGGCTGCTTTCCCACAATGGAGGTAAGAAAGATTATGTCTGGAGTGCAGGAGATCCTTTAGGGAATTTCTTGGTGCTACCATGTCCTGTAATAAAAAGTCACCAGGAAACTACAACAACCTAATCTAGATGGGTCACTCCTCCAGGAAAAGAACCGAGCCCTGCTGAGGTACTTGCTGAGGGTAGAGGAAAAACAGAATGGGTAGTAGAGGAAGGTAGTTATAAATACCAGCTAAGGCTGCGTGACAAGTTGCAAAACCAAGGATTATAATTGACATAGATATTTCTGTCATATTTTGTTTAAAATGTGTGCAGATATTTGTGTTTCTTTTCTTAATTTCTTTATCGTGAAATGTAACATCAATTAGGAGAATATCATTAGTTATCCTATTTAAATTTTGAAACACTAAGGAAGAATGACCCTCAAGGAACATTATAAACACTAAAGTTTATAATATGTTTGTGGTAGTACATGTATATCATGTTAGGGGTAATAATGACCTGGATGTTGTTTTCATTTACAAATTAAGCATGACATAAGAAGATACAAGGGATGGACACTTCTGATGGCTATTCCTGGTTGTCAGCTTGACTGCTATAACCCAAATGGCTGGTACACCTGTGAGGGAATTTTCTTCTTTAAAGTTCTTTTTAGAAAATAATTTATTTAATTTTATTTTATGTTCATTGGTTTGAGGGTATCAGATCACCTGGAACTGGAATTACAGACAGTTGTAAGCTGCCTGGTGGGTCCTTTGGAAGAGCATACAGTGCTTTTAACCACTGAGCCATCTCTCTAGTACCTAGGGAATTTTCTTAATTAAATCATTCACAGTGGGAAGACCCAATTTTATCCAGATCTTCAGAGGTGAGAAAATCCACCATTACTCTAGGCCACACCTTCTGGTGATAGCCTCTATAAAGAACATGGAAGAAGGAAGCTTTTGCTGTTTACCTGCTTGCCTTACTCTCTCTGACAAATTCCTTCCTTCCCTGGTATTAGAGCCTACTTCTTTGGGATCCTGGCATACAGACCAGCTGAGACATCCACCTTCATGGGCTGAACAACTACTGGATTATTTGACTTTCCATTGGTAGACATCCATTGCTGGATTAGCTGGACCACAGCCTATAAATCCTTTTTCAACATAATACATACATACATACACACATACCTATGTGTGTGTTTATTTACACACACACACACACACACACACATACACACACACACACATTTACTCTACTCTGTTCCTTTATAGAACTCTGACTAATACAGTCTTATATGTTTATATGTAAAACATGTGTTTATATTTTTCTCGTATGTAGTATCATTGCAATGGTATTTTAACTGATACACTGTATTATGATGTATTCTTATTATAATAATGGAAATTATTCCATTGTTCTTTTTTCCACTTAAAACCATTAACAGAAAAATATGTGTAAATTAATTTTAATAGCTATGATGTGAAGACTAATAATAAACACATTGAAAATACTCAGATTTCCTTCAACTTAAACAAGTAGTGATCATGTCTATTTTGTTTATAGTATTAAGATTTATTCACACATTTTTGTTTGCATTAATTCTTTTATGTGTGATGCTCAGAATAATTTATTTATACTTTATTAAAAAACCATGGTAAAAAAAAACATGGTCATCTTTTCATGCAAACACAGAAAATATTCCAGTATATGATGGACCTTCATTCATTTATATACCTTTCCTTTGGTGAGAACTTAGTGGTTTTTAGTTTTCCTCTATTGTTTAATAGAATAATGAAATGAATATGCTTTTGGTTGTATAAATAATTTCTTCAGAAATAGTTCAATTTTTGTGTAAAAAGAAATAATATATTAACTTTGATAAAGATTGCCATATCTGCCACACTTCAGAAACATTTTATCCCTCCGTGTCTGACACTGCCCTTCCCTTCATCATCTTCAGCTCCTGTAGATTTTCATTCTTAAATTTAAATACTGGAAAACTTGAAGAGTGAAAATAGTATCTCATGATTTTGTTTGCATTGTGCTGGTTATGTATAAAGTTAAACCTCTTATCACATATGCATTTTATTTTTATGTCTTTATCCTTATATATATTTAGTACACACATCATGTATATTTACATATCTATATTCTCTCTATATTCCTTCTACATACACACACATGCAGGGTTGTGTGTTTGTGTGTACTTTAATGAGCTACACAGATTTAAAGTATTTTATTTATGTTTTTAGGGTTTTTTGATATCTCATATAGGTATTTGAACCATGTCATCATGTTATGTGAATTTTAGTCTTGGCATCATTTTAAAGAAGTCTTTATAACATACAGCTTCTAGAACATAGTTCCTAGTTTTTCTATAGACTCATTCATATTTGGCTATGGTATAAGATAGAGACCTATTTTTTCCCAAATGAACAATCACAAATTTTGTGCTACTTCTGAATAACTAGTAATTGACCTGACCATGAGTTGATCAACTAACAATGAACTTACTTAATTATCCTAAACAGCCTGCAATAGCACTTTCAAAGTATTGGAAGTAAACCTTGTATTATAATTGAGTTGTATGGGTACACTACCTCATATTAGAGTACAAGCATGTTTAATATGTGTAAAGAATAATCTTTCTTCTATTCTATACCAATGTATCAGAATTACACTTACTTTGCATCAATATACAAAATTCTATACCAATGAATTAAAAATAACCTTGTTTGTGAGTAACAGTTAAGGCCTTAAGTTGAGGAGTAGTTTCAATAATCTACTTTTTGTCCTGTCATCACTATATATTCCCATATTGCCATTTTTTTCTTTTCAACCCCTATCTCCATACATAAGAAAGATAAAGGAAAAGAGAGAAATCACTGAGTCCAATCTTGTTTTCTTTATAAATAAGATCAATAGTAACTTATAACCAACTCCCAATGAAAATAAACACCCACATCCCAAGAAAATAACCAAAACCCTACCCAACCCCCTTTAAGGGAACTGGAATGTCACTCTCTTTTTAAGGCTTCTTCCGGCTGATTTGGGATGAATAATACCTCTGCACAGGCCCAAATACAATTAGGGAAAATGGTTAAGCAAGCAAGGAATAGCATTTGTGGTCCAGTTTCTAAATGTTGAGAAATTTCAGGCTGAATAGAAGGACTGTGTGGAACAGTATGAAATGCTGGACCAATTGGGATCAGAAGCTTATTTTGAAGCTGTCCTGGGAGCTGTCCTGTTCTGGTGAGGAACAGCAACTGAAGCACTTGGGGCTGGAACATGGAAGGATGCAGGATGCCAGCATCCAGCATGCTGAGAGGAATGTATCCTGTCAGGTCTGATCCAGTGTCAGTGTCCAGTTCTTCCGTTCTGAAAACATATAATTTCTCACAAGCACTATAGAGTCCTAACATTATAAAAGTATGAGGTGTGCAGGATGCACAGAGCAATTAAAGCTGGTTCTTTGCTCTTTGTAGGAGCAGAAGAAATACATCTGTAAATCTTCATTCATTCATATCATGGGAAGAATGGCATCTAAAAATAAGTCACAGGGAGTCTGTAACCAACAAGAAGCATTGTCTATGCATAGACATTCATGTCTCAGCCAGTCTCACAGCTATTCCCATGTAGTGGGATTAGCAATATAAGTTACCTGCTTGTTATGCAGTCTGAATTCATGTAAGTATAGAATGACTTGAGTTAGGAGTTTCTCATGTAGGTCTGTTTCATTTTGACCTTTTTCTTTTAAATGTCGACCCTCCAACTCTTGCTTACAATTTGCAGTTCTTCTCCCAGAGGCCTGCTGCAAGTCCAGGCATTGGTCCCAGTCCCCCACTAGGTGAAACCTCTCAGAGTTCAGCTAATATCCACCTATAAGTGAGTATATACCATGCATATCTTTCTGGGTCTGGGTTACCTAACCCAGGATGATCTTTTCTAGTTCCATCCATTTGCCTGCAAATTTCAAGATTTCCTTGTTTTTGATAGCTGAATAGTATTCCATTATGTAAATGTACCAGAGTTTCTTTATCCATTCTTCAGTTGAGGGACATCTAAGTTGTTTCTAGATTCTGGCTATTACAAATAGAACTGCTATGAACATATTTAAGCAAATGTCCTTATTGTATAGTGGAGTATCTTTTGGGTATATTGCAGGGAGTGGAATAGCTGGGTCTTGAGGTAACCCTATTCCTAATTTTCTGAGAAAGTGCCAGATTGATTTCCAAAGTGGTTGTACAAGTTTGCACTCCTACCAGCGATGGAGAAATGTTCCTGTTTCTTCACATCCTCACCAGCATGTGCTGTCACTTGAGCTTTTGATCTTAGCCATTTTGATAGGTGTAAGATGGAATCTCAGAGTCATTTTGATTTGCATTTCCTTAATGGCTAGGGATGTTGAGCATTTCTTTAAGTGTTTCTCAGCCATTTGATATTCCTCTGTTGAGAATTCTCTGTTTAGCTCTGTACCCCATTTTAAATTGGGTTATTTGGTTTGGTGGTGTTTAATTTCTTGAGTTTTTTTCCCATATATTTTGGATATTAGCTCTTTGTTGGATGTATGGTTGGTGAAGATCTTTTCCAAGTGTGTAGGCTCTTGTTTTGTTCTGTTGACAGTGTCCTTTGCCTTACAGAAGGTTTTCAGTTTTATGAGGTCCAATTTAATAATTGTTGATCTTAGAGCCTGAACTGTTGGTGTTCTGTTCAGGAAGTTGTCTCCTGTGCCTATGAGTTCAAGGCTCTTCTCCACTTCTTCTAAGAGATGTAGTGTGTCTGGTTTTATGTTAAGATCTTTAATCCATTTGGACTTTCGTTTTGTGCATGGTAATAAATATGAGTCTATTTTCATTTTTCTACATGTAGGTGTTCAGTTAGACCAGCACCATTTGTTGAAGATGCTATCTTTTTTCCACTGTATTGATTTGGCTTCTTTGTATAAAATCAAGTATCCATAAGTGTGTGGGTTTATTCCTGGGTCTTTGATTCAACCCCCCTGATAAACCGGCCTATTTTTATGCCAGTACCATGCTGCTTTTATTACTGTTGATCTATAGTACAGCTTGAGATCTGGGATGGAGATTCCTCCAGAAGATCTTTTATAGTGTAGGGTTGTTTTAGCTATTTCTGGTTTTTGGTTTTTCCATATGGACTTGAGAATTGATCTTTCAAGGTTTGCAAAGAATTGTGTAAGGATTTTGATGAGAATTGCATTGAATCTGTAGATTGCTTTTGGTGAGATGGTCATTTTTTACTATGCTGATTTTCCCAATCCATGAGCATAGGAGATGTTTCCATCTTCTCTTATCTTCACTAATTTCTTTCTTCAGAGACTTAAATTTTTTTTCATACAATTCTTTCACTTGCTTGGTTAGAGTTACACCAAGATAATTTATATTATTTGTGGCTATTGAGACGGTTGTAGTTTTCCTAATTTCTTTCTCAGCCTATTTGTCATTTGTATACAGCAGGGCTACTGATTTTTCTGTGTTGATTTTGTTTCCGGCCACTTTGCTGAAGAGGTTTATCAGCTGTAGGAGTCCTTGGTAGAATTTTTGGGGTCACTGATGTATATATTATCATATCATCCATGGATTGTGTAATTTGACTTATTTCTTTCTAATTTGTATCCCCTTGAGCTCCTTTAGTTGTATTATTGCTCTAGCTATGACTTGACGTACTATATTGAAGAGACACAGAGATGGTGGACAGGCTTGTCTTGTCCCTATTTTCAGTGGAATTGATTTGTTTCTTTCCACTTAGTTTGATGTTGGCAATTGGCTTTCTGTATATTGCCTTTATTATGTGTAAGTATATGCCTTGTATCCCTGATTTCTCCAAGACTTTAAACATGAATGGGTATTGGATTTCGTTAAATGTTTTTTCAGCAACTAAGGAGATGGTTATGTGGTTTTCTTCTTTCAGTTTGTTTATACGATGGATTACATTGATGGATTTTTGTATATTGAACCTGGTATGAAGTCTACTTGGTCATGGTGAATGATATTTTTGACAAGGTGACTGTGATCTCATAGAATGAGTTTGGAAATGTTCTTTCTGATTCTATTTTGTTGAATTGTTTGAAGAGAATTTTTATTAGGTCTTCTTTGAAAGTCTGGTAGAATTCTGCGTTGAATCCACCTGGCCCTGGGCTTTTTTTTGAATGGGAGACTTTTGATGACTCCCTCTATTTCCTTAGGATATATAGGATTATTTAATTTGCTTACTTGATCTTGATTCAATTTTGGTAGTTAGTATCTATCAAGAAATTGTCCATTTCATTTAGATTTTCAAATTTTGTGGCATATAGGCCTTTGAAGTAAGACCTAATGATTCTTTGGATTTTTTCAATGTCTATCATTATGTCTCCCTTTTCTTTTCTGATTTTGTTGATTTTAATATTCTCCTTCTTCCTTTTAGTTAGTTTGGCTAAGGGTTTGTCTATCTTGTTGATTTCTCAAAGAACCATCTCTTAGTTTCATTGATTGTTTGAATTGTTTTCTTTGTTTCTAATTTATTGATTTCCTCCCTGAATTTGATGATTTCCAACCATCTACTCCTTTTGGTGTGTCTGCTTCTTTTTGTTCTAGAGCTTTCATGTGTGCTTTTAAGTTGCTAGTATGGACTCTCTCCCATTTCTTTATAAAGGCACTTAGTGCTATGAACTTTCCTCTTAGCACTTCTTTCTTTGTGTCCCATAAGTTTGGGTATGTTGTGTCTTCATTATCATTGGATTCTAGAAAGTTTTTAATTCCTTTTTTTATTTCATCCCTAACCCAGTGGTCGTTGAGTAGGGAGTTATCCAGTTTACATGAGCTTGTAAGCTTTCTGTTATTTCTGTTGTTATTGAGTTCTAGCTTTAATCCATGGTAGTTTGATAAGACACAAGGCATTATTTCAATCTTCTTGTATCTGTTGAGGTTTGCTTTGTGACCAAGTATATGGTCAATTTTGGAGATGGCTCTGTAAGATGCTAAGAAGAAGATATGTTTGTGTGTGTGTGTGTGTGTGTGTGTGTGTGTGTGTGTGTGTGTGTGT
>OU015752.1:122110058-122131367 GCA_907169655.1 Acomys percivali | reverse complement strand
AATAAAAGAGAGATCACATATACATATTATTACCTGAGGAGTTATTTTGGTGATAACTAGGACCCTTTAGTTTCTTGATTAATTAAGAAATACTTATAACTAATTGGTGAGTTATTTTTGCCTTTAAAAGTAACATAATCATAATCATCTTTGAAAGAAGCACATGGACCATCTACAAGTTGATGGAGATTCATGTTTCTTAAGAACTATTTTGAAAGTATTAGAGTTTAGACTTAGGACAATAGTACTCTTATTTGAGAAAAGACAAAGAACTTATCACCTACCCCTAGAAACAGCAAAATTTTACATAGCTCATCTGTAAGAAATTGGAATTTCAGAGCTGTGGAAACAAAGAATACAGAAAGTGTTATAAAACTTTCTCTACATCAACATGCTGATTTTATTTCTCAGAAACACATACACTCTATTGTAGTTTCCTCAGGAAACTGCTTTTCCGTCCACTCATATCTGCTGACTCCCAAAGAAAGAAAGAAAGAAATCTAGAGAAGAGAGTAGGGAAGAAAGAATGAAAAAAGCAAAGAAAAAGCCACTGTAGATGTGTTTTCCAGAGATAAGAAAAATTGATCATTGATTGTTAAATAATGACTCCTTTTAATCTTAAAAAGTTCCCCAAATCCCATGCTTATCTCCTTTAATTTAAATTTTCTTTTTCCTGAACATACAAAATATTTAGCTGAATCCTACTTTTCATCTCCTTAGTGCTCCACTGTTACTTTTATTGCTCATTTAAAACACAGAAGAGTGCTATAACATTTGGATTAGATAAGACATTTATGAGATGTTCTTGAAATTTAACTACCACCTATATCACTGTGCTATGAAGGAGAGCTTTTTAAGACTAATAAATGTGTTGCTTTGGTATAGACAGTATTAAGCTGGAAAATGCTTAATAACAGATGCTTGTGTGGTAGAGTTTATATCCATCATCCTTAGTGCATAGTTCTACTCAGAATATAGGCTTTGAAGATTTTTATGACTGTAGAACTCAAATTGTTATAAAGTGGTAGTCAGCCACTTCATCTTTAATGTATGGAGGACATATATAATTATTGACACAATTATTAAAGCTGGCAAAAATTCTAATTAGTTCCTTATGATTGCTTAGATTGAATATTATTTATGTCCACTAGGCGGTTCATTATTTTGGGACATGAACATCCTCAATTCGATTAACTACTTCCTAACTGGGTAGCAGTTGGTCTGCTCTGTTTTTGTCAGCTTGGTGTACACTGCTGTCCATAGTGTTGCATCCTAGTACCCTGCTCACTATGAAGCTTTGTCCTCTAGCATTTTTTTCAGGGTATCCTTTACCTCTGTGTTTCTCAGACTATAGATGAGAGGATTAAGCATGGGGATTACAAGACTATAAAACACAGAGATCACTTTGCTATGCCTCCATGAATTTCCCGTCTTTGGTTGCCGCAGGTACATGAAAAATAACGTGCCATAGAAGATGATGACCACGGTGAGGTGGGAGGCACAGGTGGAGAATGCTTTACACTTGCCCTGGGAAGACTGAATTTTTATAACGGAGATAAGGATGCAGATGTAGGAGATGAGGACAGTCATAAGGGATCCAGTGAGATTCACTGCTGAGAAGATCAGGAGTTGCCTCTCTTTGTTGTGGGTGTCAGAGCAGGAGAGCGCAAGGAGAGGTGGGTCAGCACAGTAGAAGTGGTTGATCACATTGGAGTTGCAGAAAGACAGCTGGAAAGTCAGTACTGTCTGTATCACAGAGTTCAGGAAGCCATAGGTGTAGACTCCTACCACCAGCTCCTTGCAGACATGCGGCGTCATGATGGCTGTGTAGATCAGGGGATTGCAGATGGCCATGTAACGGTCATAGGCCATGGTGGCCAAGAGGAAGCATTCAGTAGTGGCGAAAGCACTGGAGAAATACAGTTGAGCAAAACAGCCTGAAAAGGAGATGGTTTTCTTCTTCACCAATAAATTTTGCAGCATTTTTGGCCCGATGGAAGACGAGTAACAGAGATCAATGAACGCCAGGTGACTGAGGAAATAGTACATGGGCGTATGGAGCCGTGGGTCCGCCTTGATGAGCAGAATCATGCCAAAGTTTCCCAGCAGGGTAATGAGATAAATCACCAGAAACACCACAAAGAGGGGGAGCTGAAGCTCAGGGCGGTCCGTGAATCCCATGAGGACAAATTCTGTCACCGTGGTGCGATTGCCTCTTGCCATTTTGTTCTCTTACCTGGTGTGAAGAGAAGAAATCTGCTTTAAAATGATCAGATACTTAAAAAACAAAAACAAAAACAAAAACAAAAAACAAAAGCACCTTGTGTCTCCATTCAGGTGTCAGATGACAAAAACCTAGACTATATTTTCAAGTTTATAGTGGTAATGTTTTCAGTTTAATTCTGGACTCCACCTAGGGCCAGACAGCATAATGCATTCTGTGATGAAGAGTGGGTACCACATTGCTCTTGCTTTTGTGGTCTACTGCAAGGACTCACAAAGCGTTATTTCTCAAAGGAGAATGAGGTACGATGGCTAGAGTACTTAGGACACAGGTTGGGGAGACTGAATGTGGAAGGTGCAAGCAGGAGTTGACTCACTCATTGATTCTTATCCATGCGCCAAATGTCTACTGCCCATCTTTGTTGTGTCAGACACTATGCAAAATGAAGTTGGCATGAAGAGGAATAAGAGTATGCCTGCTGAGAGGGTGCTCACAGGCTGGTAGGAGAAACAGGTCTGTAAGTAATTAGGTGCAATTCAATGTGGACAGTGCTTTTCTTCATTAGGGTTTCCACATTAATCATTAATCAAACCCTACATTGCCATAAAGAGAATAGTGTCTTACATCAACTCGCCTTCTGGGAGAGTGTTGTGTTTGGATGGAGGATCAGCAATCTTAAGGGGACATTGAATTATCCCTAATATCAGGCTGAGTATTAGCACAATATAACATTGCAACATTGGCGAACTCTTCATAGCAGACAAGGCTATGAATGAAAAAAGAAGACAGCCTGTCTTCTGCTCTGTTGTTAATAATAACTGAATAATAATGATGCTTACGTGTGGATATGAATGCAAATGCATCTCTTTCTGCATAAAATAGATTATGGTTTTATGCTTCTCTACAAACTCAGAAAATATGACATGCCATTTCTTTTCATAGCTGCATTGTGATTTAGTTAATTCCCTCGTACTGGAAATATTTCTACTCAATTCAATAAATATAAACTTCTGGACTCAATTTAGGACAATGTAGCATGCTTGGTGCTGGTATGAAAAGGTTTAAAATTTGTAATTTATAAGCTATTTCATTTTTCTATTTTAAGTGAAGCAAGGAATATCCACATTGTATGAATTTGGGTAAATCATGACCACTGTTGGTGGAGTTGGATCAAAATGTGCATATTTCTTCTGTCTTTTGATGGTGACTGACAAATTAATTCAACTCTTTGATACACATATTAAGCTTAGTTTTCAATGATCTGATTGTATTTTAAAGTTACTACATTATTTTATGTGACAAACAGTTAGTTTTAAGTAGTGTATGCCAAATATTTTTCTTTATGAATTCTTATTTTTGTGATATGGTTTATAAATACTTCCAAATTTAATATTACTAATATCATCTCTTGCTTTATTCTAGGTATTTATCATATTTAGTTTTTACACTAAAATCTTTGATATGCTTAGAATTAAATTTGGATATGAGGAATGAGGTAATTAGTTCTTTATTTCTCCAAGTGGATGGCCATGGGTTCTAATATGATTGATTGGTTAAATCATTTTACTGCTGAGTCTGTTGGTTGGAAGGTCAAGCCTGTGACATAGTAAACATACTAAACATACTAACACACCCTTTCAGTGTTTCTATCAGTTCCTGATGCATTTTTGCAGTCTCTTTTAGAGCTAAGAGCAAATGTAAACTATAATAGAGTTCATTTTAGTGTTTTAGTGACTAGTAGCTTAGTTTCTGGCTTGCTCACACATGAGTGAATTTTAGCTTTTTTCTTTTTTCTTATTTTTTCAAAACAAGATTTCTCTGTGTAGCCTTGGCTGTCTTGGACTCACTTTGTAGACAAGGTTTACCTTGAATTTACAGAGGCCCGCTTGCTTCTGCCTCCTCGAGTGCTGGGATTACAGGCATGCATGTCGACACTGACTTTTAGCATGGTTTTTATTAATCAAAAAAATCTTGTTTGCACTCAGATGCCTCTGACTGAGAAGACATGTTGCTTCGGGGAGAACAGACATAGTTGTGAGAAGACCTTCTTTTCTGTAAGTAGGCTATTTATTACACTCATCAGAGAGACTTTGATAAAAAGGGCTTTGATGATCCAAACTTTCCAAATACATGAAAAACATTCTATTCTTAGGTGTTTTATCTTTTGCCACAATTGTAAATGAAATATTATTTTTCACCCTGTGGCTTTAGCTATTGTTTACATATAGGCAAGTACTGAATTTTGTGAGTTATTTTTTAGAGCTACCATCTTTAATATATCACTTACAAATCAATTTTGGTTTGTTCTTATGTGTTTTCCAAATACTATGAAGAAGATGCTGTGAAAAGGGAAAAAGGCTTTCCCCTTGCTTTCTGTGGAGGGTCTCTCATTCCTTTTCCAAGCCCTACTTAAATAGGCTTTGTATCATCCACAGCGATGTTAAATATAGTGACATCCTATTCCATCGTATTCAAGAGTGGTTCAGGGTTACAGATGAGAATATTCCTGGTACTGTAGACAGAGGGAGTTACAGACGTAAAACCACTGAGGTAAGAAGGACCACACATTTGAACAACTTCAAAGACATTGTTAAGATTAGGCCTTCCGTGCCGGGCGGTGGTGGTGCATGCCTTCAATCCCAGCGCTCGGAAGCCGAGGCAGGCGGATTGCTGTGAGTTCGAGGCCAGCCTGGTCTACAGAGCCAGTCCGGGATGGCCAAGGCTACACACAGAGAGAGACCCCGTCTCGGAAAACCAAAAAATTAGGCCTTCTGGAAGAAAGCTGGCCTTTGATTTTTTTTTTTTTTGGTAGGGCTTGGGTAAGCACAGCCAATGTAGGCCCACATATCTGCATGTAACAAAGCATCTGAAAGTTAAAAAACAACACAAACTAATTATAAAACGTGTCCTATCATTTCTTCTTAGCAGCCACACCTTTATAGTGCCCTAGGAAACAGAATTTTTGGGATGCTCACTGTACTGGGTTAAGATGCAGAGGCCTCAGGAGAACTTGTTTTCAGCCTCCACATGTAGCTGCATAGTGAGCAAGTACAGGCTGTTTCCACACCCCTGCGAACAGACAGTCTTCAGCTCTCATAAGGCCTGGTGTGACACCACCAGTAGCAAGGCTCGCACCAATAAGGGTGACCTGGGAAAGAGGCTCTTGTAGAACATGGAAGCATGCTGGGAGTCACACCAGAGTTCTGTTCGTTGCTTGAAAGGTGGTCTACAAGGAATAGATAGCATGAGTTCCTTATGCCATGGGTTATGGTGCAGAATGAACTGCCCTACAATAACTCAAAAAGCAAGGATAAGGCAGTGTTCCTTTATCTGCCTTCCAAATGTTTCTATGTGGATCCCAACACTGTCTGGACCAGGTATAAGAAATGTGGCTAAAATCACATATGTAAACCAGGCCCCATAATCCCATTTAAAATGTCTTTATTACTTAACTTATCTGTGCATGGGTATGTGTACATGAATTTAGAGCCTGCAGAGGCCAGAGATTTTTGACCCCCTTGGAACTGGAGTTACAGGTGGTTGTCAACTACTTGTGAACAATTGGGACTGAACTCTGGCCATCTGCAAGTGCAGTACATGCTCTTAATTCCTGAGCCACAATTCTAGTCATCAAACATCCCATTTTAAAGAGTTTGGTTTATAGCCTGTAGGTTGTAGGTCACTTTTAAATATTAACCTTTAAAATTAATTGACAAAGAGCCCTAGAGAAAGAAGGATAGTGTATTAAGTAGAGAAAAATTGAGTAAGAATGTGTTTAGAATATCCCGAGCATGTTTAGGAGACAATGGACATCCCTTTAGGAAAAAATAAATGAATACTGATGACATAGTGGGAGGCAAACTAGATGGTTAGGAATGTGCCATATTGTGAAGAGCTGTGAAAGTCATGAAGAGACAATGACTCAGTCAGTAGCGAACATGGACTCATTGAACATTTGAACTGGGGAAATTACTTGACTGACATTCTGATGCAGAGATTCAGTGTGGCATTGCATGACTGGATTGTAGAGGAAGGCAGAGCACCATCAGCAGGGACACAGCTAGGACACTTTCCGTGTAAGAGGCATAAGGATTTAAAGTGGGGCAATAATAGAAATGAAGTGAAGACGGTATGAGAGATAGTCCAAAATAGAGCCTTGTCACTTGACAATTGACTGATTGACAGTTTAATTTTCACCATGTATGCTTCCTAAACAGATCTAATACACTGAAGTACATGCACGCACGCACGCGCGCACACACACACACACACACACACACACACACACACACACTGCTGTTTATACAAACTCACCAACCTTAAGACCATTATAATTCAAGAGTAGAAAATGCAATTGAGAGACGAAAGGAAGCAGTTATCCCAGTGTATTGTCTAGTCATGTTGCTGTAAATATTTTTAGTGGAAATGGAAGGTCTGCAGTAGGAGTGAACTCAGAGGAGGGAATGCTGGCTGCAGTGTGAGGGAATGGAGGATGATGGAGGATGACATTGTAGTCACAGCTGATGATGCTGGTATAGGAGTCACTGAGGTTTGGGTAACAGGTTGAGATGTGAATGGTTGAAATCACATAGGGAGAGAGACATGGGGGAAAACAAGGGTTTAAGGGCTAATCGAAGAGTCAGCATGGAAAAAAGTTGCTCCAAGGTCTTTAGGCTAGCTCCTGTCAGAGAATAATGGAGGACCTTTAGGCACAGGCATTCCTGACAACCCTGGCTTATGGTAGTTGTGACTTGTCTTGGTGTGGTCATAGTGCTCTCAATTATAGCTTAACTTGGGATCTTCAGGCATCACACTTCACCTATCTTACTGTTGCTGGTAAAATGCTTGTTGTTGAGAATTCTGTGCAGTAACAGGATGCCTGTTTGGATGCATTTCTGGGGCTGATCAAGTCTTCCCATTGGGACCCAAGCTATGGCAGTGCCTACTCCAAACAGGGTTTAGAACTCTTGAAAGGACCCAAGAGCCAGTGTACAGAAAACAGCTGTATTTAATGGCTCTTGCTTAATCAGAGATAACTGCTATGGATGTGACATCCTATTTGCCTGTAAAGTTTCACAGACATGCTAATGTCTGCTAACTCAGAGGTTTAAAAGCTCTATTAGCTATGTATTTATCAATTATTAATCATATTAAATTATTGTTTTCCATTCCTGAAAACTTCACTCGAATTAATCTTTAAGGCTGAGAATTACTGATAGTATCATCTTTTAGTCTCCCAGTGATTAGATTATAGACGGACCTAATGATACATTTCAGATATAAAAAATAACCAATCTCTAGTAATAAATACTTAAACTTTAACTTTCTATCTAAGGGAAACATTACAGTTTTCTTTAAAAAGAAAATGTTAATGAGATTTAATTAATAATCAAACTAGTGGTTATTTGAAAACTTTTGATCTACAAAGATTCATATTTCTTTTTAAACATTTTAAATAATGTATGTGTTTTTTTTGTGTGTGTGTGTGTTAGAAAGAGAGAGACACAGAGAGAGAGAGACAGAGAGAGACAGAGAGACAGAGAGACAGAGAGACAGAGAGAGAGAGAGAACTTGCACACACATGCATGTATGCATGTGTATGTACTATAGCACATGTGTAGAGGTTGGAGGACAACTTGCTGGGGCTGGTTCTTTCTACCATTTGGGTCCCATAGATTGGACTGAACTCAGACAGACAGGCTTGTTGGCTCTCAGGTAGTCATCTCACTGCCTCCAGGTGTTGCAGTGTTGTAACATTTTATTTAAAACAAACTTATTATTTCTCTGTTTTCCCAACCAAAAAACAAACAAACAAACAACAAAAAAAACAGATGTAGCAATGCTCAGTAGTTTTCCAAATTCACAAAGTGGTGATGCAGGATTTAAAGCCAGTTTGGCTGATTCTAACGTCCTCTGCCTAAAAGATGCCATCTCCCTATTTATGATTCCCAGTATTTATTTATTTATTTATTTATTTATTTATTTATTTATTTATTTGAGAAAGTGTTTTTGGTAAAGTTAGACTCCTAAGATAATATTTTAGGCATTTTCTAAAAGTTTGCTCAGGTTTAACTGTTGTGTTATAAAAATAATCAACATTTGGTAATTTGGGATTTTTAAAATTCTTTATCATTATTTATTATGTATGGCTATTGACGACAGCTGTGTTGATTAACCCAGGAGCTATTCTTAGCCATAGGGGAGGCAACAGCAGGTGAAATACACTGGGACTCTCAGGAAAACTAGATTTTTTGCTCTGAGGAAATTTTTGCTTGCATGAAATTTTGGAATGAGATTTGGACAGCTTTTTGAGTTTAGTCTTTCAGGTCTCCTTGATAATCTCTTTTAGTTTATCCATAGGCTCTTTATAAAACTACACTAGCCAAATAGTAAACAAACAAGCAAATAAAGTAAGTTAGGAGTCCACCAACTTTCCCACTCCATTTCTGGCAGGAACAAAGCCCTTGTCCTCCCACCAGCACCAACACCCTGTCCTTGGCTGCTCTGTAGTTTCTCTACATCAATCTTAGCGGCATGTATAACTTACCAAAGACCTAGTGGACAGTTAGGATTCCCAAAGCTCTGGAAATGTCCAATGACTGTATTCCCAGCCCGGCAAGCAGACTTCATGTCTGTATGCTTCTTCTGCTCGGTGCCTGTATTTCACACTCAGGAAGCTGTGAATGTTTATAATGGTCAATGAGTCTGTTATCTCCTGTTATTCTGGCACTTCTTCTTACATCTCAAGGGACAACTTCTGTGATGTATTTTGCATTTGACTAAATCACCTTTGGGAATGAAAAATCCCTGAGTCATTCTAGTAGCTAATGATGACTCAGGTTGCCATGCTTTGGTGCCTGACCTCAGTATGACTCTCAAGTCTAGAACCTTCAGCGTGATGTTAAGATGAAGTCTTCTTTCCCTTGCCAGGACATCCAAAGTAGGTGTCCTTGAAGTTGCAGCTGCAGTGAGGTCCCACAAATGCTTTGTGGAGAGAGAGTTAAGGCTATGAAGATGTTATGTGATTAAGATGCATATACTAGGCACTTTTGTCTACAAAGAAAAGACAGTCTTGGATTTCATATTTGTCATAAGAGATAATATAAGAGAAAAGCAGTCCCTTATTTTATTGCTAGGAATTTCCCATAGAATCAAATTAGCAATAATAATTAAGGAATAAAAGGGTACTAAACCCCACATCATACAGGTGGCTCTAGTTAAACTCAGTGGGTCACAAAACAAAACAAAGCAAAAGTCCTCAGTGTAAGAAAGAGGGCTTTATAGGAAGATGGGAAAGTAGGGGGAGGACTAAAGATAGTGATCAGAATGTTTTATATACACATATGAAATTGTCAAAGAACAATTTTTAGAAAATGATTTATTTATTATTATGTATACAATGCTCTGCCTGCATATACACCTGCAGGCCAGAAGAAGGTACCAGATCTCATTATGGATGGTTATAAGCCACCATGCAGTGGCTGGAAGTTGAACTCAAGACATCTGGAAGAGTGGCCAGTGCTCTTCTGAGCCATCTCTCCAGCCCTTCATAAAATGTATTCTGCTTTCCCCACTCAGGGAGATCCACATGTCATTCCCAGACCCCTCCTCTTTTCCTAGCCTCTCTGAGTCTACAGGTTGTAGCTTGGTTGACATTTACTTAAAGGCTAATGTCCACTTACAAGTGAATACATGCCATGTTTATCTTTCTGGGTCTGTGCTACCTCATTCAGGATTATTTTTTTAGTTCCATCCATTTGCTGGCGAAATTCATCATGCCATTTTTTTATTAACAGCTGACTAATATTCCATTGTGTAAATGTACCACAGTTTCTTTATCCATTCTTTTGTTGAGGGACATCTGGATTGTTTTAAGCTTCTGGCTATTATGAATAAAGGCACAGTGAACAATGTTGAGCAAGTGTCCTTGTGGAATGGTGGCACATCCTTTGGGTTTATGCCCAGATGTGGTATAGCTAGGTCTTGAGGAACTGTGATATTGGTTTCCACAGTGGCTGTACAGATTTGCATTCCCACAAGCAATGGATTAGAGTTCCTTTTGCTCCACATCCTAGCCAGCATGAGATGTCACTTGTGTTATTGATGTTAGCTATTCTGGCAGGAGTAAGATGGACTCTCTTACTAGTAGTTTTGATTTACAATTTCCTGATGGCTAAGGATGTTGAGCTTTTCCTTGTCTTTCTCAGTCATTTGAGATTCCTCTGTTGAGAATACTATGTTTAGATATGTACTCCAATATAAAAAATTGAATGATTTGGTTTTGTGATATCTTGTTTCTTGAGCTCTTTGTATATTTTGGATATTAGTCTTCCACTGATTGTTGAGTTAGTGAAAAATTTTCCCATTCTGTAAGCTTCTGTTTTGTTTAATTGATTATGTCCTTTGCATTACTGCAGCTCTTCAGTTGCATGAGATCCCACTTATTTTTATTTTTTGTTAAGGAACAAATTTAAAATAAAGACTTTTAATAGTAAAATTCCAATAATTTTAGCAGATGTGTTTCCCTTAAGTCTCAGAAGGCCCTGGGATAGTCTAGAGAAAGGGAAGGTGTTTTTTAAGTGGTCATTGTGAATTTTAATTTCAGTTTGTAGGAAGGAGTTGTACTAAAGGATGGTGCATACGCACTTCACAGATACAACTATGCTTCCTCACTGAGAAGGAATACTCTCAGGAGTTTAAGGATCTGGGTAACGCTAACATCTCCTGGTGGAGACCACTGGCGTGCCAGGCTTCTCTCTGCCACCATCACGAACCCGTGTGGGTCTCATGATTCTTACACAGGACCCTAAATTGTTGGGTTCTCTCAGTTACTGAGTTTACAGTGGGGTAGCTAAAGAGCTGTTACATTTTGTTTTCAAGTGTGAATATTTTACTATACATAGGATAGTAATTGATTCTTATATTCTTTTGGTCAGGAACAATTTCTACAAAGGTTTTTTTCAAAGGATGAGGTTAAACTTTTTTTTTAATGGGGATAAGGAGATGGTTCAGCTGTTAAGAGCACTTATTACTCTTGCAGAGGTCTTAGTTTCAGTTCCCAGTACCCAAATGGTAGCTCATAACTATATGTAATTCCATTCTAGAGAAATCCAGTGTCCTTCTCTGGCCTCTATTGCCACTGCATGCAGTGCTACACATACATACATACATACATACATACATACATACATACATAAAAATATTCATACATAAAACAAAAAATACTTCGTTGTCTCATTCATAGTATTTTTGTTTCACTATTGGTGAATCATAATCTATTTTCTAGAAACCTTGCCTCCACCATTTCTAAAATTTTCCAGATTCCTCACATTTGCTCAGAATGTGGGTGAACTTACCTCAAGCCTGACATTGATTTATAAAAGAAATCTATCTATCTGTCCCTCTCATGGTAGGGTAAGCTATAGAATCAGATGATACTCACAAGTCATCCACAAAGAATTAGCAGACAGGTTAGAAGTTTGATATTGTAGCATTTGTTCAATTTAAAAGAAACGTGTAGTTTTGGCCTCCAAAGAAGGAAGATTCTTTTCTTAAAGCTTGTAATTTGTGAATGTGTGTGTGTGTGTGTGTGTGTGTGTGTGTGTGTGTGTTGGTTTGCATATGTATGTATGTATGTATGTATGTATGTATGTATGTATGTAGTTTGTTGTCTTTATTTTTAGTTTTGTATCCATGAATTTAGTCAACTATAAATTGATTTTCTTGGGAGTACTGGATATTGAACCCAAATCCATGCTGAGAAAGCACTTTACCATTGAACTAAATTAAAACTTGTATTTGTACTGCTCAAGTTTATCTTTTTCCTTTTATTCCCTAAACAATAATTTATATGATATTTACATGTATCAGGCATTATAAGTAGTATAGAGCTGACTTGAAGAACACAGAAAACTGTTTATGGATTGTATGCAAATATTACATGGTTCATTATGAGGTACATGAACATCTACAGTTTTTGGTATTCATGGTGGATTATGAAATCAACCCCCAGAGTATGGCGGCGGGGTCGTGGCTCTGAAATCCGGCTCCATCCTCCCCTGGGCGCAGGGCAGGCCGGCTTGATGGCTCCCGCAAAGAAAGGTGGCAAGGAGAAGAAGGGCCATTCCGCCATCAACGAGGTGGTGACCCGAGAGTACACCACCAACATTCACAAGCGCATCCATGGAGTGGGCTTCAAGAAGCGTGCTCCTCGGGCACTCAAAGAAATTCAGAAATTTGCCATGAAGGAGATGGGGACTCCAGATGTGCGCATAGACACCAGGCTCAACAAAGCTGTCTGGGCCAAAGGAATAAGGAACGTTCCATATCGCATCCGAGTACGCTTGTCCAGAAAGCGTAATGAAGATGAAGACTCCCCCAATAAGCTCTACACGTTGGTAACTTACGTGCCTGTTACCACATTCAAGAATCTACAGACGGTCAATGTGGACGAGAACTAACCTGCTGAGTGTCAAATAAAGTTAAGAACTGCCAAAAAAAAAAAAAAAATGAAATCAACCCCCAATGGATACAAGGGGTGACTATACAAAGGGGTGAAGAATTAATGACATGCCCTGTTGCTCTGATCTGGGATTATAGTGTGGCATGAAGCTGCAACAGTCTGGGTTCTGGAAGAGATGGACAGAGATAACATCTTACCTTTGAGGGCGTGGTGACACACGCCTTTAATCCCAGCACTCGGGAGGCAGAGGCAGGCGGATCGCTGTGAGTTCGAGGCCAGCCTGGACTACAAAGTGAGTCCAGGACAGCCAAGGCTACACAGAGAAACCCTGTCTTGAAAAACCAAAAAAAAAAAAAAATCTTACCTTTGAGCCCTCTGGGACTTTGCTTTCAATTCTGTGCTCCATTCTCAGTTCTAACTAGAGGCAATATTAATTCAAGACCTAGTTCCTAAACTCAATATCCCCCTCTGAAGCTGGCTATGAGCAAATGCTGCTGCTGCCTGAGGAGTCATTAAGGCATCTACTCTGAGTCAACCAATGTGAGGCCAAAGTCTAGTTTCAGATAAACAACATTCAGAAGAAGAAATTAACCCCGTAAATTTGAAAACGTATTTGCTTAATTTTGCACTGTAAGCTCCTTCAAAAACAGAGTAAGCATGCTTGTAGAATTGAGTATCAATGTTAAAAAAATAAGAATATCAATAAGAGGTAATAGTAAATTGGCTTGAGTATTGTGTTTAGAGGTGAAAACTGAGTCCACATTATGAGGATTGGAGTGGAGGTTCATGCACATTCCTCAATGGGTTGTCAGGCACACTAACTTAATTAAAACATTAAGATATTCTTGTCTTCTTTTTTATGATGCTGTCATCTAATGTGTAATGAGGACTTTCCATGTGTTAGACATTACTGTAAGTTCTCCATAATTATACCATTCCATCAGCAATGTTCTTCTACTCTACATTAATATAGATTAGGGACTTGAGTAATGTGACCATGGTCACAAGGTGAGTAAATGGATTTGAAGCAGTCAGCCTGAGTCCAGAGCTCAAATCTATCCTAATAATGTTGCTCCTCTTAACTCCAAGATGTTTTCAAGTCATATCATTTGTAATATGTGCTTATTATTTGTGCTATCATATTTCAATATTTAACCATCTAACAATGAATAGATGTACATAAAAATAAGTGTATAGATGAATGAGAGCCATATAAACACAAACTCTAATCTACATGGTTTTCTCTGTTGATCAGTGTTGATATTAATGTGCCTTGTTGACTTTTAAAAATTGTTTATAAGAATATGTACATTTCAGTCATCAAGGGTCTTCAGCTGCAAGCAACAAGAACAGATTTTGGGATGTTTTAAGAGGAAAAGGAGTCCACACGAAGACTGCAAAGCCATGCTTAAGGCTCTTCCTCCCTGTGAGAAATTGATAGGTGAGAATTCCATTGCAGCTGATACTAAGGACCAGTGGCTGTAGACCACTATCCCAATAGCTGTCACTGCTACATGCTAGACATCAAGGACACCCAGGTCATCCATAATGTTCCTGCTATGAAAATGCTGCAAAAGTCTTAAATTATGGCTTGGAAGAGTTGAAATAAATATGTACATATGAGATTTTTATTTATTCTTTAAGAATATCATACACGCATATGATGTATTTTGATCATATTCATCTCCTTTCCTCTCTAACTTCATCCTTACAGTTTCATTTCTTTTAAAAAATATACCTACTGAGTCCAGTTAGAGCTGCTCATATGTGTATTGGTGTGGGATCCTCTGATGGAAATATTTCTCTCTTATTTCACCAAAGAAAACAACATTTCTTTGATTTTACATATTGGCTAGGAATATATGTAATAGTTCTATTTCATGGACCAGGGACCTGTAGGCTTCAACCTTTTCCAAAGCTACTTTATTTTGGGTTCTTTAATTCTTACTTCTCCCTTCCAACCCACCTACCATAGACAGGAGAAAAAAGAGGCTAATGGGAACAGAAGCAGTAGACCTTTTTTTGCACTCAGTTCCTGGGAGCGATTCCCCCGGTGTAGTTGGAAGGATATCAGCAGACCAGCAATTCAACCAAAGTTGCTGCTATAACCGGGAACAGCAGCTGGAACCCAGAGCCCTGAAGTATTCTCTGCAGTAGTTCTCTCTAGGAGCATCTCGAAGTGGATCGATGACCAACCGAACAATACCAAGGCCCAAAACACCCCCCCCCACTTCCTGTATCTTCTCAGAGTCTGTACTAAGATGCGTTTCAGTTGGCAAAAAACAAGCCCCCACACATGAGGTGGTTCATCTTCTAGTGGATAAACATCACCTGTTCTCTCACAAAGTCTGTTCTGCATCCCACACTTGGGATCAAAACAAAAGCAAGTGTACAGTCACTACAGGGACCCAAGAGAGGCTTGATCAATTTTATTTCTATTGCCTATCTGAGTGCTCTCAGGCCCATTAGAAGGTAAGATTCTGCTTGCAACTAGATTCTTGTAAGTTCCATCTCTTTTTGGTTTGTGGCAGTGGAGTAGTCTCCCAAAGGTTAGTGTAGCTCAGAGCAAGGTTATAACAATCCCTAAACCCTCTAAGTTGTTTCCCATCAATAATTGCCTCAAATGGCCTATTGTGTATGTGGAAAACATGAGGACTGACAGTAAGAGGATATATCTATGATATGATTGTAAAGCTTTCCTCAACTTTACAATGTTGCCTTAATAAAGAAAAACCCTCCGTGTCTCTAAGACTGACGCAGGTATGAGATGAGTTCTCAGTAACTTCAGAAACATTGCCTCATGCCACAGACAAGGCCTGTGAGCTCTGACCCCAGAGTGTCTCACAGAGTTAGACATGTCAGACATGTCAAGAAGGTCTTCAACTGTTGCCTATCTGTGTTTCTAAGGACTCCCTAAAGATTCTTCCAGGCCACATATTTTTTAAAAGAACATTCTTCCTCCTCCTCCTATTCTTCTTCTTCTTCTTCTTCTTCTTCTTCTTCTTCTTCTTCTTCTTCTTCTTCTTCTTCTTCTTCTTCTTCTTCTTCTTCTTTTTCTTTTAAGATTTATTTATTCATTTTGTATACAGTGCTCTGCATGCATGTATACCTGCAGGCCAGAAGAGGGCACCAGATCTCATTATAGGTGGTTGTGAGCCACCATGTGGTTGCTGGGAATTGAACTCAGGACCTCTGGAAGAGCAGTCAGTGCTCTTAACCTCTGAGCCATCTCTCTAGCCCCAGGCCACTCATTTTAAAATACTGTAATGATTAACCATTACCAACCTGATTGGATTTGGAACTACCTAGGAGATACACCTCTGGACATGCCTGTGAAGATTTATCCAAAGAGCTTTATGTGAGGAGGGAACACCCACTCTGAGTGTGAGTAGACCCCCCTGGGGGAAGAGATCCAAGGCTTAATTTAAAAAAGGAAGAAGGAACAAGTAAGCCCAGTACAAGTGTTCATCTCCCTCTGCTTCCTGACTGCAGCTCTTTATGTCCTGCCACCACTATCAGCTTCATCCCTTCTTACACCATTATACAAAGTAAACTCTTCCCTCTCTAAGAAAATTTTGCTGAGTATTTGGTGATAGAAATGAGAAAAGTAATAAACACATATTCCATGATATGATAGCCATGTCAATCTCAATGTGGTGTATTTAAGCATGCAGATGATGTTTGACCCTCTTTAGGGTTTTAGTATCATTCAAAATGGATCCAGGTTTAGAAGAAGCATCTCTTGTTTACATTCTGGGCTTTATACTATAGCTACTTCAGTTAAAACAATTCTATTTCTTCACCAATTTATTTCTTAGTACCAAGGACAAGAAGATGCTCGGCAACCCTCTTCAGAATGTATACATGGACATTTACATGTAATATGCACGATAAACCTAGAAAGATTTGCTGATATTATTTATTCCAAAAAGCCAACCCTTAGCTATATTGATCATTTATATTTTCCTATGATTTCTTAGAATTTTTTTCGTGCTGCTTCCTTGACATGAGTCTGTATTCCTATGTATTTTGCTGAGCTTTAAGATTTCATAGACTTGATGAGGCTTGCCTCTGAAGTTCATGTTCAAGTTCCTAAATTTTTCATTTCCAGATTTCCCTCAATTTTGGTTTTCCTTATTGATTCTTTTTCTCTTTTTGGATCTTGTACTGTTTTATTAATTTTCTTTCATAGATTTCTTTAAGGGAAATAGTCACTTCTTATTTATTTATTTATTTATTTATTTATTTATTTATTTATTTATTTATTCTTGTTACATCTCTATGGTTATCCCATCCCTTGTATCCTCCCATTCTTCCCTCCCTCCCATTTTCCCCTTATTCTCCTCCCCTATGACTGTTCTACAGAGGAATTACCTCCCTCTGTATATGCTCATAGGGTATCAAGTCTCTTCTCGATGACCTGCTGTCCTTCCTCTGAGTGCCACCAGGTCTCCCCCGCCAGGGGACATAGTCAAATGTGAGGCACCAGAGTACATGAGAAAGTCAAATCCCTCTCTCCACTCAAGTGTGGAGAATGTCCTGTCCATGGGCTAGATCAGGGTAGGGGTTTAAATTTTACCACCTGTATTGTCCTTGGCTAGTGCCTTAGTTTGAGCGGGACCCCTTGACCCAAATCTGCCTATCATAATGTTCTACTTGTAGGTTTCTAGGACCCACTGGATCCTTCTACATTGCTATTCTCCCATTGTTCTCTCATCTAGAGTCCCAATAGGATGTCCTCCCCTCTGTCCCAGTTTCCTGGTAAGGGAAGACTTTCATGGGACATGCCCATTGGGCTAGTATGCAGATATAAGTGAGTATATACCATTTGAGTCTTTCTGTTTCTGGGTTAATTCACTCATTATGATCATCTCTAGCTCAATCCATTTATCCACAAATTTGGGGAATTTCTTGTTTTTAATAGCTGAGAAGTATTCCATAGTGTATATGTACCACAGTTTCTTTATCCATTCTTCTACTGAGGGACATTTAGGCTGTTTCCATGATCTGGCTATTATGAATAAGGCTGCTATGAACATGATTGAGCAAATTTTCTTGTTGTGTGCTGGTGCATCTTCTGGGTATATTCCAAGGAGTGGAATAGCTGGGTCTTGAGGAAGCCCTATTCCCAGTTTTCTGAGATAGCACCAGATAGATTTTCAAAGTGGTTGTACTAGTTTGCATTCCCACCAGCAATGAAGGAGTGTTCCTCTCTCCCCACATCCTCTCCAGCATGTGGTGTCGCTTGAGTTTTTGATCTTAGCCATTCTGATGGGTGTAAGATGGAATCTCAGAGTTGTTTTGATTTGCATTTCCCTGATGACTAAGGAGGTTGAGCATTTCTTTAAGTGTTTCTCAGCCATTTGATATTCTTCGGTTGAGAATTCTCTGTTTAGTTCCAAGCCCCATTTCTCAATTGGGTTATTTGGTTTGGTGGTGTTTAATTTCTTGAGTTCTTTATATATTTTCGATATTAGACCTTCATGTTTAAAGTTTTAGAGAGATCGGGGATACAAGGCACTTTCCTCAACATAATAAAGGCTATCTACAGCAAGCCAATAGCCAAAATCAAAGTAAATGGTGAGATACTCAAGGAAATTCCTCTAAAATCGGGAACAAAGCAAGGCTGCCCACTCTCTCCATATCTCTTCAATATAGTACTCGAAATTCTAGCCAGAGCAATAAGACAACAAAAGGAGATCAAGGGTATCCAAATGGGAAAGGAGGAAGTCAAATTATACCTATTTGCACATGATATGATAGTGTACATAAGTGACTCTCAAAATTCCACCAGAGAACTCCTACAGCTGATAAATACTTTCAGCAATTTGGCTGGATACAAAATTAACTCAAAAAAGTCTGTAGCCTTCCTATACACAAATGAAAAGCTTGCAAAGGAAGAAATTAGGAAAGCCATACCCTTCACATTAGCCACAAGCAACATAAAATATCTAGGACTTACTCCAACTAAGCAAGTGAAGGACTTGTTTGAAAAAAATTTCAAAACTCTGAAGGAGATTGAAGATGACATGAGAAGATGGAAGGATCTTCCTTGCTCATGGATCGGGAGAATTAACATAGTAAAAATGGCCATCCTACTAAAAGCAATGTACAGATTCAAGGCAATCCCTATCAAAATACCCACACAATTTTTTAAAGACATTGAAAGTTCAATTCTGAACTTCATATGGAAAAACAAAAAACCCAGAATAGCAAAAACAATCTTGTACAATAAAAGGTGCTGCGGAGGAATCTCCATACCTGATTTCAAATTGTACTATAAAGCAATAGTAATTAAAACAGCATGGTACTGGCACAACAACAGGCTGGTTCATTAGTGGAATCGAATTGAAGACCCAGATATGAATCCACACACATATGGTCACTTGATTTTTGAAAAGAAGCCAAATCCATTCAATGGAAAAAGGATAGCATCTTCAACAAATGGTGCTGGTCTAACTGGATGTTTATGTGTAAAAAAATGCAACTGGACCCATATTTGTCACCTTGCACAAAACTCAAATCCAAGTGGATTAAAGACCTCAACATAAAACCAGAGACACTAAGTCACTTAGAAGAAAAATTGGGGAAGAGCCTGGAACATTTGGCACAGGAGACAACTTCCTGAACAGAACACCAACAGCCCAAGCCTTAATGTCAACAATTAATAAATGGGACCTCATGAGGAGGAGAAGCTTCTCTAAGGCTAGAGACACTGTCAAGGGAATAAAGCGACAGCCTACAGACTGGGAAAAGATCTTCACCAACCCTACATCTGTCACTTCTTTTTTAAAGAACCTCTATCATATACAGAAAAGATATTTTAAGTTTGTCACATGCTTCGGCTACGTTACAATTCTCAGGGTTGTTATGGTAGAGTTGCTGGGCTGTAGTGGAGACATAGTGTCTTAGCTGTTATTATTTTCCTTACCACTATGAACACTTCTGGTCTCATATGCACATTATTTTTTATTTTCTGTGATTATGTACATTCCAAGTATCTCTGGCCATTTTTTATAAAAATAAAATATGATGATCTTTGTTGATTAATCCAAGTATCAACCAAATGTTACTGCTTTCAGTTTTTCATGTGTTTCTTTCACTTGAAGACTTCCATATTTAGTATTCCTGGATTCCCTTTGGCTTGTCAAAGTCTTTTTCTGTGTTTGATAGGAAGATAAGCCTTGAGCTCTTTGTTCATTTATTCAATTTACCCAGAGATATCACTTGCTTTTGACCATATTAAGCACAAGTTCAATGCTAAAATTCTGTAGCTGCTATCTGAACATAACTTGATAACATAGATTTCATCTTTTCCTGAGAACACATGTGCAATATCTATCAATAACATGTATCCCAGGGACAATCCCTAGATTTGACTTTTTTCCCACCACACATCCTCAAAGAACATGAAACCCATGTCCATGGAGGCAGCACTTTCTTCCTCTCCTCATGTTGAGAGACTATTTGTATGTTAGGGCTCCCCCACTCCTGTTATCATACCTTCTGGAGATATTCACTGAGTTGATATTCTGTAAACCCCGTTTCGCAGAAAACCTAATATTTATTAGTTTTTCTAGTTGTGACCTCCATGGTATTGATTAAAATGACCAGCGCTGCCATTGTTGCAACTGTAAATGCCATATATGATGAGTATTTGCAGCCATTCAACTTGCTGTATAGAAATAGCGTATCCAAGATGAATGTGAGGACATTATCCAGTCCTTGCCATGGTATTGGGATCCCAGTGAGGACTCTGTTGAACACTCCCTGCCCCAAGTGCATCAGTCTCCTGCGCTCACTTGGCTTTCTTTTAATTTTTTGTTTGATTTTGTTTTGCCTTCCCCCCTCCCTCATACAACTCAGCTCAAACTGATAGTTCACATCACTTATTTTTTATTTTAATTCTTGGAATCCTACTATAGAAGATAAATCCCATTTTGAGTGTTTCTCATTCTCAATTATGGTGGCATAGAATAATGCCTTACATTTCAGAACTGCAAAATATAATTCTAAATAGATTCAAAGATGATTATTTTCCTGGAGCACCAATGCAGAGATAGGAAAAGGGAATGAGTGTGATAGTTGTCATCCAAATATAGCCTTAGTGAAGATAATCACAATTTTAAGAGAAAGGCAGCCAGCACAGCCCCAGAGTGTAGAGCAGGGTATGGTTCTGACCATGAAGTCTTTCTAAATCTTTCCTCTTCAAATCTTTCTGTTGAACTTACAAGCTTTATTCTTCAGAGAAACTATTATAGTTTGTTTCTCTTGGTACTTGGATGCTCAGGAACCTACTCATTCCAGAACAAGAGCTCACATTTTGTACCTGGTATAGAATGTCACAGATTATCCCAGGCAGGAAGACAGACCCTGTCATGCAGACCAGGAGTTCAGGGAGACAAGGATCATAAACCTAGAGAGGAAGTTTGTATTTTATTTCTCTCAACCTTGGCTAGACAAGCTTCTTTTTGCAGAGAATAGTGGTAAATGCAGAGGCCTATAGCTGATCAAAGTACTCTCTGCGCATGCTTACCTGAACACGGGTCATCTATACCAATCTCCACTCTACACTGCACAGAGAACTTCACAGATGGAGAGTTGTAAAGAATATAAGAGCTGG
>OU015752.1:122086541-122100058 GCA_907169655.1 Acomys percivali | reverse complement strand
CATGATCAAAATAAAACTACCCACCAACGTAAAGGCAGTGAATGCAAGGAGAATCATTTTCTGATAAAAGGTGTAATTACAGGCAAGTGAGACCACAGGCTCTATATCACAAAAAAAGTGTTGAATGATGTTGGAGTTGCAAAAAGTCAAGGTGAATATTATGGTAACAATACATAGAGAAACTGAGAAGCCAAGCACACCAGAGGCCATGATGAACTGAAGGCAGATCTTATGGGTCATCAGCAGCGGATAATGCAGGGGATTGTGGATAGCAGTGTAACGATCATAGGACATGGCAGTCAAGATGAAGCAGTTATTGCCTCCCAAGCCAAAGAAGAAAAACATCTGGATAGCACACTCAGGGAGAGAGATGGTCTTGCTCTCTGACAGCAAGTCTACTAACATGCGGGGCAGGATCACCATAGTGGTGCAGGTTTCTGAAAGAGACAGGGCAAAGAGGAAGAAGTACATGGGAGAGTGAAGGCTGTGATTGAGCTTGATGGCCACCATGATGGATGTGTTAGCTAAGACGATGGTCACATGGGAGAGGAGAATCACAATGAAGAGTAGATTCTGCAGTTCTGGAAAACTGGAAAATCCCCACAGAACAAACATAGTCACTGTGCTGTGATTGCCCATCCTCCTGGTGGCAGTGATTTTGCCCAAGAGCGGATGTGTGCTTAAGGAGAAGCCTAAGCGATGATTGTTGGAACTTCTGCACTGATGTCACCAGGATTGGAATTAAGGTCACTGGAGTTAACAAACTTAATAACCTTAAAGAGAGACCCGTATGCAGGGTGCTGAGGACAAAGTTTGGAGTCTAAGTGATGAAAATATTTCCAGTATGTAGATCTGTTCAAAACCATAAAATGGGCTTACGTAGCTTCTTGGGTTCTAGTCATAAAACTGCTCTTGATATTTGTGTTTCTCAATTAGGATCTGCATGAGGGGGGGAAATATGTACAAAATTGCTTTGATCTCACCACCTGGACTTTGTGAATTTATATTTTTCCAGTCCATTTTTATATGATTATATTCTGGATTGATGAAAGAATAAAACAATCCATTTGCTTATGTTATATTTTCATGTTAAAATTTTATTACTATTCATTCTTTCATACTGTAGATGTCATATTTTACAGACTTTGTTCTCAAAATCTTTAAATGATTATATATAACAGAGAAATAAAATATCACCAAGATTTTAAATCTTAGCTATAATAAACTTATTTAAAAATATCTATGCAATTAGCTTTATTAGCTGTGTTCTAGATATTTTATTCTAGATATTTATTCTTGAAAACCTCATGGACCTTCAGAATATGACATTGAAAGATACTTTTAATATTTTAAAGATTCTTTCACAACAAGACAGGTTAACTCCTGGCAACAACCAGCCTACCTCAGGAAGATGATAAGCATCAAAGCACCTGCTTATGGAAATGGCTTCAAATTCAGCAAACCAGCCACTGGGCAAAATGTCTTCATTTCTTCCACAGACCGAATTCTGCCTAAAAATAGGCAAGCTTGGATACAGGCAGAGTCAATGGACAAATTCTGCCAAGACAGTGTAAGTAAGTCTTCAGTATATCCTGCCTCACAAGGATGTCTGTCAGTTATAGTGGACCAGAAGGTTGAAGTTGATACTACAACATTATAAAAAGTTTCAGATGACTGTTCAGGCACCAAACTGTCTCTGTCATTTTTTCTTTTTGGAAGTTGCTAACCTGCACTTCTGGTTTACTCAGTTAAGTTTTATTCCTTCTCACTTCTCTGATGAGGTTGAAGACCAGATAGTTTAGTCTTTTTAATTATGCTTATGTTATTTAAAGTGGACATAAGACATGTAAAATGCTTTGGAGAGACTAATGAAAATTTCCAAAAGATAGTTGATATTGTTCTCAGCTATGTTCAGTGTACACCTAAGTTCCTTACCATTCTCTGATTCCAAACAGTAATTGTATTAGTCAGGGCTCTCTCGATGACCAGAACTAATAAATTAAGCCATGTATGTTAAAATGGGATTTCTTAGAGTGGCTTGTTGGATGTGGGCTGGCTAGTTCAACAGTAGCCTTCTAGTGTTGGAAAGTCCAAGAATCCGATAGCTGTTCAGTCTATGAAGTTGGATGTCTTAGCTGATCATCAGTCTCCTTTGGAATCACAGAGAAGTGGGATCTGACATCACGGAGAAATGCCTCAGCAGCAGGACAGGTGAACTTGTTGGTGAGGCTGAGGATAAGCAGGAAAAATTTGCTTTGCCCATGTCCTTTCATATAACCTGCAACCAGAAGGCATAGCCCAGGTTTAGAATGGGTCGTCCCACCCCAAATGAAAAAAATCCCTCACAAGTGTGCCCAGTTGCTTGAGTGTTAGTTGATTCTGAATGTGGTCAATTTGACAATTAAAATTAATCATCACAGTGACAATTTTGAAAATAAGATGAGATAAACAAAATTGCCAGGTTATTTCAGCTTGTTTTAAATATGTAATACTGTCACTACATTGATAGTGCATAGTGACATAGTTCTTAGCACAAATAAATGACTTTGAAGTTCTTCAGATCACTACATTGGAATTACCTAGTTTTGAAGTGATTTTGAAAACACTGTTTCAACTTAGATGGTCAAATTCAGTCATAAAGTTTGATCAACATTTTTTTCCAGCTGGTATACTTCAGTGGTCTTACAGCAGAGACCTGAAGGAAGCAATTTAAATTTCTGAGATCAGTTTTCACAGAATATTTCTAACTCATTTGTTTATTAATTTTTCACTTCATGCAGAACTTGACGGGCAAGAATGACATGAGGAGTCTGCATACAGTTTTGCCTGTTCCTATACTTTTCCATATCAAAGCTACTATCATATTACATTTCTTCTCTGTAGAAACTGTTGCCTCCACGCTTTCTGTGTTGGTTATCTTCCCATAACTGGGACTCAAATGCTGAAAGGAACACTCAAATGGAGGGACTGTTTGTTTGGCTTATAGTTTCAGTCTGTGATTTTCTGACTCCATTGCTTAGGGCCTGAGGTGATAGTGACATAGAAGCGTATGCAAGAGGAGGTGGCTCTCCCCGTGGAAACATAGAGGGAATGCCTGTGCTTATCAACTTCTCTTCACCTTGTCCCTCTTATTCCATCTGTGTGTTCAGCCTGTGGGATGATCTCATGCACATTTCAATCTTAATCAATGCTCTAAGGAAAACCCCCTTAGACATAACCAGTGGTGTGCTCGGCTAGTCTCTTAGTTCCTTCTAACTTTTTTTGACTATTTCTATTCTTCAGCCTTCTGTGTCCTCACAGACACCCTAAAAGATATATGCTACTACAGTGGTTTTCCTATGACAAGGAAACTATAGCTCAGAGAGGTACTTAGTCCACATTTAGTTAGTGCACCTGTGCGGCATGTTTACAGCAAGGCAAAGAAAATCTGGAGAACCTCTGCTTGTCTATTTGACCTGAAAGTTTCCCAAAATGCAAAGGTTCAAACATGAGTTTAGGTTCTTGCCTGTCCATCCTAATTTCCTGCTTCCAAGTTCCCCTATGCAGCTATCCCTGATACACAGATATCACTCTCTTGAAAACACCAAGAATTTGTAAGGGGTATGAATACAACTTCTTTCTTGATTTTCTACTCACCTGCAATGTACTCTCTAAGCAGACCTATCAATGTTACTTGCTCCAGGGGAGCCTCCTAAACCTCTTTGCCTGTGTTAATCATTTCTTTTAGGTTTCTAAACCACTTTATATGCGTTAGATATAAAGGTGTGTGGGTGTGGGTGTAAAACAAGCTTAACTTTATCATTGTTAGGAAGTGACTCTTAAAAATGCTGTGTCTGAATCCTAGAGTATCAATCTGATGAATACAGGTTTGATGACAACTAGTTCAGTGGTAGTAGGGAAAAGCCTTGTGCTCTCCAGAAACTTTTCCACATGTAATGCTTGTGTGCATATGCTAATCTCTTTCCAACACAGTCTTTAGTAGACTTGTATCTGCTTCATTGGGCAGTTGGCAGTTCTCCCAATGACCTCAGGACTCTGCACACTCAGCAGTCAGCACTGTGAATGGTGTTCAGGTGCTTTACTCCTTCCTAATTAACTGCATTTATGAGTGGTGAACAAACTAACAAGGTAACACAAATATCAACTACAAGAGTGGATGCTTGCAGCCTAGGAGAAAGAAATTATCTCTGCATTTGTAGGCACTACCCCCAATTAATAGAGTCACCAGATGCACACAAATGGGCTTTTATAAAGGACATGTCAGAGTTGCTAAAATTTGTGGAAAAAAAATCTCCCCTCATACTCAGTATGAAGTTCTTGGTGTTTTCAAGAGAGTGGTATCTGAGTATCAATGTCTGTGTAGTTTTCGCAGACTTCATCAGTGACTTTGGTTGATGGTCTCATGGTTACTTTTGATACTTTTAATGTACATGATGGTAAATTCCCCAATCCATTGCCACAAAGTGGAAGAATGTCAGCGTGCTACCATTTCAATCCTCCTTTACCCTTGGCTGCCACTATAGAATAAGATACTTACAATATTGTAACAACTGATATTTTCTCCTCTGTACCTTACCCAGGCTTCATTTGGCTTTTCTCATCCCATTCTCTGCTTTCAGTCCATCTCTTCCCTGTGCACTTTTCTTGGCTTCATCTGTATAAAGAATAAGAAAGCATCATCATTAAATTTTAAGGTCATCTGTGCTAATATTTACCTATTATCGTCTACAAGCAATAAGCAGCCATGAACACTTGATTACGAAAAACCCAAGCAGTTGTTCACTGTAAGGAATGATTCTTTTCATCATACATTTCCACCTTCTCAAGGAGAGTCACTCTCCACTCTCTTAAAATCGTGAAGTAATTAAAATGTCTGGAGAATTCATCTCTCACTTTGGCTTTCTGAAGTTCTTTCTGAGATTTTGTACATTAAATAATACAGAAAGTAGAGTGAAGCTATTTTCCCACTTTGATCTGTGACAATTATCTGAAATTAGAGCCTTTTATAATTTAAGGTAGTGTCTTCTGCATTCCTTAAGGGTGGGGCTTAGAACACTGAAGTTTTAATGAGAGTCCTGGGGCCACTGGAGATGATTATCTTGAGACTGCTTTAGATACTAGAAATTATATGTTTAGAAATGTATGTATATATTTCATCCAATGTCCTGTCCACAAGTGCCTTCTAACTTCTGACATGCTTATTGTTGTTTCTATCAATATCTGGAAGTGGCTAGAGGTAAACATGTTAAAATATCTTGGGTTGCATTTGGTTCTTTGGGGCACATTTACTTCTTGCCAAACACCACTTATCTTATGACTTGGGAACTTTGCCAAGTCTTTCAGTCTTCTACTACTGTATTAACATGGTAAAGAAATGAGTGTTGTGAAGTTATTTCCAGGGGAAACATAAGCCCAGGCCAGAAGAAATGGAATAAGTAATATAACCCGTGCCATTCATTTCTCATAAGGCAACTTTATTTAGAATATGTTGTTTGCAGAGAACATTTATTTTCATACAAATCCCTGCAGAGACATTTGTATTACCTGCAAATGGGTTCTAAATGCCCATCTCAGTATCAGGTTCTTTAACACTCATACTACTATCACATCTTGTTTTGGAATTTAAAAAATAACAATTTGGTTTAATTGCAAACTTCAGTTATACATATTAGGAAATAGTTTTACTTGAACCCTTTTTATTTAAAAAAAATGTAATAATTTCACCAAATTCAGAATACTGGCAGTGTAGAAGTCTTATGAAAATGTTGAAGCTGAGATCAAAGGCACAATATCAGCATATTTAGAACAGTGCTCACAAGACATTAGGAGTTGCTCTAAAGTGTTACCAAAGTATGTTCTAAGACCCATATTAGTGACATAATCAGGAACAAAGCCTTTGATCATATACTGATACACAACTTCCAATAGTGTCTGCAAACAATAACAAATTATGAACCATAAATTACAGAAATTGGTCACAACAGTGCAAATGACCCATCAAGAAAAGCAGTCCACCTAACAATGACAGACATCTTTGTATAGGAAACACTTCACAAAGTTTCATTACTGTGAAGATGATTTCCCCCTTGTCCAAACTGCACAAATGAAGAGTTTTTCCTTACTGCAGGAAACAAACTGTAACTAACAGTGCATTTTTTGGGATAAATGACTATTTGTGACTAGTTGAGTATGGTCAGGTTAATACATAAATACCTTAGAAACATAGAAGTCCATATTAGTGGAAAAATCCAAGTTTCTCACATATCCATTCTTCGATTAGGTCTTCAGTGTTTCTTATTTCAAATACCTTGGCTGGCTCAGCTGTCTGGACTAGATTGTTCTTTCTCTCAGCATACATCATCTGCTGCTCAAGCTTTCATCCAATGGGATCATTTTCCCTCCAGCTGTCAGGGCTCCATTGCCTTAAGATCTCCTGGGTCCCTTTAATAATATAAGTCAGAGGAGATGAGAGCTCCATAAGAAGACCAACAGAGCCAACTAACCTTGGCCCATGGGGGCCTCCTGAGACTGAAGGGGTAATCGAAGAGCATGCGCGGATTGGGCCTAGGCCCCCTACACATATGTAACTGATGAGCAGCTTGGTCTTCATGGAGGGTCCCCTAGCAACTAGCGCAGGGGCTGTTTCTGAAACAGACACTGTTGCCTGCAATTGAATCACTTCCCCCTAGTGGGATGTCTTGTATGGCCTCAGCAGAAGAGGATACACTTATTCCTGTTGAGACTTGATGTGGTGAAATGGGTTGATTCAAGGGTGAGGTACACTCACCAGTAATTTTTTCCTTCATTTATTTATTTACTTTACAAATCTGTCCAAACCTCCATCCTCCTAACCTCCCAGTTCCATCCTCCCAACCTCCCTCCTCCCCATCCAGGTGATAAGGGGGACGACCTTCCAATCTATCCCAGCCAATCAGGTTGCATCAAGATTCAGCATGTCTTCTGCCACTATGAGCTGGCAAGGCATTTCACCAGGGGAAGTGATCAAAAAGCTGACAACAGAGTCCATTTCAGAGACATCCTCACTCCCCTTACTAGAAGATCCACATGAAGCCTAAGCGGCTCGTCTCCTATATCTTTGTAGGGCGCCTTGGTCCTGTCTATGCATGGGCTTTGGTTGGTGCTTCAGTCTTAGCAAGGCCCTCTGGGCCCTAGTTAGATGGCTCTATTGGTCTTCTTATGGTACTTCTATTACCTTTTCTCCTTCTGTCTCTTTTCCACGAGCCTCTGTACACACAACTGAGTGTTTGTCTGTGAGTCTCAGCATCTGTTTCGAAGTGCTGCTGTGTAGAGCCACTCAGAGCACAACTCTGCTAGACTCCTGTCTTCACGCATAGCATAGTATGGTTAATAGCGTCAGGGGTTGCCTTTTTTCCCATGGGGTAGGTCTTGGGTTGCACCAGGAATTGGTAGGGGATTCCCTCAATCTCTTGTCCATCTTTATCCATGCACATCTTCTAGGCAGGGTAAATTGGGAGTCAAAGTTTTTGTGGGTGGGTTGTTGTTCCTTTTCCTCTACTAGAACACTTGTCTAGTAAGAGGGTGTCCTTTTCAGGCTCTATAGCCCTTGATACTACGAGTCTCTGCTAGAGTTCCTTCCATATCCTCTCTGACTTAGGTCTCCAGCTTGTTACAGAGATGCCCACACACACTCTCTTTTCTTTACAGACCTTCTGTTCTCCTGCTCCAGCTATCCACAGGTCTGATCTCCACCCTCATAACCCTCTACACTCTCTCTCCTACCCTATTCCCTCTCTTCAAACACTACCTCTATCTATTCTATTTCCTGTTCTGCCTGAGATTTAAGCATCCTGCCTTGCATGCTCCTTGGTACATACCTTCTTTGTGTTTGTGCACTGTAGTATGTTTATCCTGTACTATAGGGCTAAAATCTTAATATGAACATAGGCCATGTATGTCTTTCTAGGTCTGGGTTACCTCATCCAGGATGATCCTTTCTAGTTCAATCCATTTGCCTGCACATTTCATGATTTCTTTGTTTTTAATGGCTGAAATAGTATTCCATTGTGTAAATGTAGCAGAGTTTTCTTATCCATTCTTTGGTTGAGGGAACTGAGGTTGTACGCAGATTCTGGCTATTACAAATAAAGATGCTATGACCATAGTTATGTAACTGTCCTTGTTGTGTGCTGAAGCATATTTTGGGTATATATCCAGGAGTAGTATAGCTGGGTCTTGATGTAGAGCTATTCCAAATTTTCTCACCATCAATAGAGGTTTTTTCCCCTTGCTCCAAATCCTTGCCAGCAATGCTGTTACTTGAGTTTTTATCCTTGACATTCTGATATGTGTAAGATAAAATCTCAGAGTCATTTTGATTTGCATTTCCCTGATGAATAAGGACATTGATCATTTCTTTAAGAGCTTCTCAGCCATTTGAGATTCCTATGTTGGTAATTCTGTTTAGCTCTGTGCCCCGTTTTTAATTAGGTTGTTTTGTTTATTATTGTTTAATTTTTTGAGTTCTCTATAGATATTGGATATTAGCTCTTTGTTGGGTATAGGGATGGTGAAGACCTTTTTCCAATCTTTAGACTGTCATTTCACTCTATTGACTCTATTGACAGGGTCTTTTGCCTTACAGAAGAATTTCAGTTTCAAGATGTCCCATTTATTAATTGTTGATCTTAGAGCCTGAGCTGTTAGTGCTCTTCTCAGGAAGTTGTCTCTTGTGTCAATGATTTCAAGGCTCTTCTTCCTTTTCTCTTCTAATAGATTTAGTGTATCTGGTATTAGTTTGAGGTCATTGATAAACTTGGACTTGAATTTTGTGCAGGGTGATAAATATGGATCTATTTGTATTTTTCTACATGTAGACATCCAATTAGACCAGCACTATTTGTTGAAGCTGTTATCTTTTTTCCATTGTATTGTTTGGTTCTTCTGTCAAAAATCAAATTTCTGTAGGCATGTGAGTTTATTTCTGGGTCTTTGATTATGTTTCACTGGTCACTCCCAGTCTATTTCTCTGCCAGTACCATGCAGTTTTTATTACTATTGCTCTGTAATATAGCTTAAAGTCAGGGATTGAGATACCTCCAAAGTTCTACTAGTTTAGCTATTCTGGACCTTTTTCCATATGAAGTTGAGAATTGTTCTTTCAAAGTCTATAAGGAATTGTGTTGGTGTTTTGTTGGGGAATATATGAAATCTGTACATTGCTTTCAGTAAGATTACCATTTTTACTATGTTAATCATACAAACCCAAGAGAATGGGAAACCTTTTCATCTTCTGTTGTCTTCTTCAATTACTTTCTCCAGAGACTTGAAAATTTGTCATATATGTCTTTGCCTTGCTCATTTATAGTTAACCAAGATACTTTATAGTATTTATGGCTATTATGAAGGGTATAATTTCTTTCTAAGCCCATTTGTCAGTTGTATCCTGTAGTGCTACTGATTTTTTAAAATTAATCTTGTATCCATCCACTTTGCTGAAGGTGTTGTATCAGCTGTAGGCATTCCCTGGTGGAACTTTTTTAAAAATTTATCTCTGCTGAAATTTTTGGGGTCATATATGTATACTATCATATCATGTGCAAATAATAATATTTTGACTTCTTCCTTTGTGGCTTGTATCCTGTTGATCTCCTTTAGTTGTCTTATTTTTCTAGCTAGAACTTCAAGTACTATACTGAAGAGATATGGAGAAAGTGGGCAGCCTTGTCTTGGCCCATATTTTAGTGGGATTACTTCGAGTTTCATTCCATTTAATTTGATATTGGCTTTCAGCTTGCCATATATGGCCTGTATTATGTTTATGTATGGGCCTTATATCCCTAATCTTTCCAAGACTTCATCATGAAGGGGTGTTGGATTATTTTTCAAAGGCTTTTTCTGCATCAAATGAGATCATCATGTGATATTTTTATTTCAGTTTGTTTATATGGTGGATCACATCGATGGATTTCCATATATTAAACTACCCCTGCATGCCTGCATGAAGCATACTTGGTCATGGTGGTTGATATTTTTATGCATTCTTGGATTCTGTTTGTATGTATTGTCTTGAGTACTTTTTCATCAATGTTTATAAAGAAATTTGGTCTGAAATTCTCTTTCTTTGTAGAATCATTGTGTGCTTTGGTATCAGGGTAACTGTGACTTCAGAGAAGGAGTTTGGTAATGTTCCTTTTGTTTTTATTTTGTAAAATAGTTTGAGGAGTATTGTTATTAACTATTTTTTGGATGTCTAGCCCTGGGATTTTTTGTTTTGTATTGTTTTGGAGACTGTTGATGACTGTTATACAACTGTTTAAACTGTTTACCTGATCTTGATTTAACTTTGACACGTGAAATCTATGAAGAAAATCATATATTTCATATATTGCAAAAGTAGAAGCTTTTGCAATAAGACCTAATTGAATTTTTTTATTTCCTCAGTGTCTGTTGTTATGTCCACCATTTCATTTCTGATTTTGTTAATTTGGATACTCTCCCTCTGTCTTTTAGTTAGTTTGACTAAGAGATTCTCTATCTTGTTGATTTTCTCAAAGAACCAACTCTTGGTTTCACTGACTTTTTGTATTGTTCTCTTTGTTTCTACTTTATTGATTTCAGCCCTGAATTTGATGATTTCCTGTCGTCTACTCCTCTTTGATGTGTTTGCTTCTTTTTGTTCTAGATTTTCAAGTGTGCTGTTAAGTTGCTAGTACCGGATCTCTCTAATTTCTTTATGAAGGTGCTTAGTGCTATGTATGAACTTCCCTTTTAGCACTGTTTTCATTGTGTCTCATAAGTTTTGGTATGTGTGCTTTCATTTTCAATGAATTCTAGGCAGTCTTTAATTTCTTTATTTAATCCCTTACCCAGTGGTAATTGAGTAGGGAGTTGTTCAGTTTCCCTCAGTTTGTAGGCTATCCGTTATATAAGTTTTTGTTGAGTTACAGCTTAAATCCATGGTGATATGATAAGATACAGGACTTTTTTTTCAATCTTCTTGTATCTATTGAGGTTCATTTCATGTGTGAGTATATGGTCAATTTTGTAGTAGCTTCTGTGAGGTGTTGGGAAGAAGCTACACTGTTTTGTTTGGGTGAAATGTTCTGTGGACATCTGTTAGGTCCTTTGATTCAAGACATCTATTAGTTTAATTATTTCTCCACTTAGTTTCTGTCTCAATTATCTGTCCATTGGTGACAGTGCGGTGGTGAAGTCTCTGGGACTTGATGTGTTATTTAAGCTTTAGTAATGTTTCTTTTATGAATGTGGGTGCTCCTGCATTTGGGGAATAGATGTTTAGGATGGAGACGTCCTCTTGGTGTATTTTTTCCTTTGATTAGTATCAAGTGTTCTTCCCCATCTTCTTTGATTAATTTTGGTTGAAAATCTATTTTATTAGATACCACAATGGCTACTCCAGCTTGCTTCTTGTGTCCCTTCACTTGGAATATCATTTTCCAGACATTTACTCTGAGGTAATGTCTATCTTTATTGCTGAGGTGTGTTTCTTGTATGCATGTGAGGACATCCTATTGGGACTTTTTGTTTTGTTTTTTATGTTGGTGGTCGTAGAGTGTGTATTTGTGTGTTTCCTTCTTTTGGTTTTGGGGATGTAGGTTTATTCATTTTCTGTTTTCTTGTGTATAGTTAACATTGGTTAGAGTTTTCCTTCTAGTATCTTTTGAATGGGCAAGATTTGTACTTAGGTACTGTTCAAACTTGGTTTTGTCATAGAATATCTTGTTTTTTCTATATGTGGTGACTGAAAAATTTGCTGAGTGTAGTAGTCTGAGTTGGCATCTGTGGTCTCTTAGTGTCTTCATGACATCTGTCCAGGACCTTCTGGCTTTCATGGTCTCTGTTAAGAAGTCAGGTGTAATTCTGATAGGTTTGTCATTATATGTGACTTGGCCTTTTTATCTTGTAACTTTTAGTATTTCTTTCTTTCTTCCGTACATTTAGTGTTTTGATATGTGGTGGGAGAATTTTTTTATTCTGGTTCAATCTATTTGGAGTTCTGTAGGCTTCTTGTATGTTTATGGGCATTTCTTTCTTTAGGTTGGGCAAGTTTTCTTCTATGGTTTTATTCAAAATGTTTTCTGGGCCCTGGGACTTGGAGTTTTCTCCTTCTTCTATTGTTATTATTCTTAAATTTTGCCTTTTTATAGTGTCCCAGATTTCTTGGTTTTTTTGTGTCAGGAACTTTTTAATTTTAACATTTTCTTAGACAGATGTATTGGAAACTTTGACCATATCTTCTATGATTGACACTCTCTTTTCGATCTCTTGTATTCTGCTTGCGTTACTTATGTCTGCAGTTCCTGTTCTCTTCCAAGGTTTTCCAACTCCAGGATTGCCTCCATTTGTGTTTTCTTTGTTGTTTCTAATTCCCTTTTTAGGTCTCGAATTGTTTTATTCATTTCTTCATTTCTTTCTCTCATTTGATTGTATTTTCCTGTAATTCTTTAAAGGACTTATTTAGTCCCTTCACGTAATTAAATGTAGTTTTCTGCATGTCTTTGAGAGATTTTTTTATCTTCTTCAAGTCTTGTATCATTTTCAATACCTTAGATTTAAAATCTTTTTCTTGTGCTTCTTGGGTGTTAGTATCTCCAGGGCTTGCTGTGGTAGGACCACTGGTTTCTGTGGTGTCATATGGCTCTGATTTTTGTTGCTTGTGTTCTTTTTCTGGTCATCTCTGGTTCTTTCAATGGGGTCACTGTCTGTGTCCTATGTGAGACAGGCAGGTTGGGAGGAGGCAAAGAGTGCTCCAAGCCAAAGGCTCTTTGCTAGGGCTCGCCTGAGGCCTCCTTTAGATGGTGTACAATGTGTGTTGGAGCCTGCACCCAGATAAGCTCTGCTGGGTTCCCTGTCTACGTCCCACATGGGCCAAGCAGGTTGGGATCAGGCAAAAAGTGCTCTAAAAAAAAAAGCTGCTCGGGTGCCCTTTAGGCCTCCTTGGTATGGTGGAGATTGAGGGTTATGGCCAGAGCCCAACTCACTTCTTTTTCTTTGCTCTCTGTGTCCCAAATGAGCCAGTCCACTACTCATCAGAGCTGAGATAGACCCAAACACAAAGCTGTTTGGGTGTCCCACAGTCTTTCATAGGATGGGCTCTAATGTGGGTTGTGGCCTACTCAGCTCTGCTTCTTTGCTCTCTGTGTCCCAGACAGGCCACGTCAGTAAGAAGCAGGAGGTGAGAGATCCAAGCCAAAAGCTACTAGGGTATCCCACAGGACTTTCAGGATGGCAGCTAATGTGGGTTCTATAGGTTGTTTTTATGAAACTGTATTTGCTTCTCTGTTTCTCTCTCAACCTGCCTATCACACAAATAGTTGATACTCTTTTATGTTTGTTTGTAAGGCTTTACCATCTTGAGCAGTTTAAGTCTATTCTTTTTTTTTTTAATTTATTTATTTTTTAATTAATTTATTCTTGTTACATTTCTATGGTTATCCCATCCCTTGTATCCTCCCATTCTCCCCTCCCTCCCATTTTCCCCTTATTCCCCTCCCCTATGACTGTTCCTCAGAGGG
>OU015752.1:122001000-122036541 GCA_907169655.1 Acomys percivali | reverse complement strand
AGAGAGAGAGAGAGAGAGAGAGAGAGAGAGAGAGAGAGAGAGACAGAGAGAGACAGAGAGACAGAGACAGAGAGAGAGACAGAGAGAGAGAGAAAGAGAGACAGACAGAGAGACAGACAGACAGAGACAGAGAAACAGAGAGAGAGACAGAGACAGAGAGAGAGACAGAGAGAGACAGAGAGAGACAGAGACAGAGACAGAGAGAGAGAGACAGAGAGAGACAGAGAGAGAGAGAGAGAGAGAGAGAGAGAGAGAGAGAGAGGAAAACATCTCATCACTGTAGTATGTCACAATGTGCCCCACAGTATATCCTTCTGTCCTTGAATCTTCATTTGCAAATGTTCCCTGCAATGAGTCATTGGTATGGTTAAAGGTCTCTGGATTCTGTGACACCATCAATATTGGGTCCTCACAGGGCCTCCTCCTGGTGATCTTGTAGTGCTGTGTCATGGAAATCCTGAAGCTTTGACTCATCAGTACTGGCCCTTTCATGCATCCCAACTGTTTGCAGATGATAGAGATTTGGACGTGGGCCAAAATCAGTTCTAGATCTGGGCCTGGATGGTAACTGAGCTGGTCAGCATGTTGGCCTTCCCTTACTTGCACCACCAGGCCTAGTTATCCAGCACTACTATGCCTAGGCCACCCAATATGGCCATTGGCAGGAGGCAAGGTCAGCTCTCCTGCTCTCATGACCTTAGGCCTGCTCACCTGCACCCATGCCTCCCAGAGCAAGCTCCACTGTGCTGCCCAGTCAAGGTGTGGGGCCCACTCTCTTAAGTACTGTGGCCTGGAAGGGGCTGGACCAGTTCTCCTTCTCTCACATCACTCATGCCTTCACCATCATGTCTAGCTCCACTGTTGTGCAGGGGAAGTGCAGCACCTACTCTCTCAAGTGCTACAGCCAGCGAAGAGGCAGGGACAGCTCCCCTGACTACTGCAGGTAGCAAGCAGGGATGGTATTATCCCTGGACTCACAACACCTCAAGGCAGAGCAGTTGCTAGCCTGCTCTCACTCACTCTTGCCCTGGGAGCTGTCTCACCATGGGCCAGCATTATTGTGCCGCCCAGGAAAGGTGTAAGGCCCCCTTTCTGGAGTGCTGCTTCCCATAAGAGGTGGGGTCAGCTTTCTCTCCAGAGTTCTGAAGCCAATGAGGGATTGGACCAGTTCTGCATAGTCCCGCGACATACACGTGTTACCTGGTGACATCCCATACTAGGGTGTCACCATGATCTCTAGTACTAAAATGAGACATAGACATCAACACTGACCCTTGGCATTGAGTAGCCATGGACCCAGACATGCATTTCAATGGCAGCTTGGACTGGGACTTCACCAAAGCTCCAAGTGAAGAGGGGTGGTGGACACACAGGACAGGACAGGCACAATAGCCTACTCCTTTCCACTCTATAGTCTCCAGTTCCATCTCTCTTCATAGTACTCAATTTGCTCCACTTATCTTTATTTCCCATGTGTTTGTCACATACTCACACATGATGTTGGGTCCAACTGTAGGCTGGCCATGTTGTTGTTGGTCCCTCGGGTGACAATCTCTGGTAACTTGGTATTTATGGCTCTCCTGTGCCCATGTGCTACAGGCCAGGTCTGTGGGTGGCAAGGTGGTCTGCAGGACTTTTTCTTTCTCCTCATGGTGTGCTGAGTGGTGGTATGCAAGGCTCTGTGTGTCTATGACCCAACTGTGCCATGGGGTGGAGGACAGTTCTGTGGATATTTTTCCCTTCCAGCACCACATGGCATGGTAGAATGCAGGTCTCATCTGTCTTGCTTCTTTCTTGTATGCTGTGTTGCCTGGATTTGGTTGGATTTTTATGTGTCCTAGGCACAAAACAGCTTTGTCCACCAAGCCGTGTACTGAGATAGCATGAACAAAGGGCTGACTAGTATCTGCTCTGCTCTGACATAAGACAAAGGTGTCTCTTTGCCCATTGAGAGGAGGTCCTAAGAGAGATATTAATGAGCCACCTGTTTTCACATGTTCTTTGTGTATAACAACCACATAGACTTTTATCTCAAATGGAAAAATATCAATAGCCCAGATGATTTGCCATGGTGATAGGCACCATTTCTTCTGTCCCACCACAACACAAGTTTTTTAGCATCATCCTCACCACATGTGGTAACTATGTTCCTTATTCAGCTTTTATAGTCAGTGGTCCTAGTGTGGAGTATTCAACTATAGAAATAAATGGGCTGGATTGACTGTATAGAGTCTTCTTTGAAACTCAGCATCATAATTCTGCTTCTAGTGTGAGAGTCATCTTATGATATTTATTAATTCAAAAGAGTTGAAAGTAACACAATTACTTCAATATTTTTAGTTCTTGACTTCTGTCGAAAGCTTATCTACATAAGAGTCACTGGGTAATGATCTGCCTGGACCATACTTTCCAGGGTGCCCAGGGTAATGTGACTAGCCTGTGACATAAAAGTCTGTGGAAAGTTAATTAGAAGAAAAAGTCAGATATTTGGCTGGAATGGTGTCATAGTTCTATATTTTTTATTTATCTACACAGCTAGCTGATGGATCCAGTAAAATAATAGAGGACCAGAGGTCCTGATTTGAGTCAACAAGCATGTGTGCCAGTGAGAACTCTAGATTTTGAGTGTCCAATGGAAAAGAAAAGAGGGGCAAACCCAATAAGCATAAGTATATTTGAATGGCTTAGTCAGGAACAGAGGAGATATCAAAGTCTGTGCCTCCTGCTTTCCTTATAATGTGGTGAAATCCTCTGAAAACATGAATAAAGATACCTCTCATCAAAACACTGAATAATTAAAAAACATGAATATTTTGTCTCCATTTAAATTTGAAAGTTACTTAATTCTGATGCTTGCCCAAAGACCTCTGGGAATTTTATATATAGTTTTTCTTTTAATTTTATAAAACATTTCTTTTATTTCAAAACAGAACTACATTGTATGGGAAACAATCCCATTATACAAGTGCAATAACTAAGAGTCCAAGGAAAATAGTGTGACTTGTCCAGCATCTGCTTTGTCTGACTCCAGCTCCCGAAACTGTGGTCAGCGTGGATGGACCCTTGGAGAATTATAATGGAAGGGTGGCCCCTACTGAACTCTGTTGAGACAGAAGGCAAAGAACAGGGGTGGCCTCAGGGGTTGACAAATAGAATATGAATATTTTGAATGCTGGGAATGTAAGCCAGGTACTCCATAAGAGGAAAAGATACACTTCCCCTCTGAATCACATATTTGACAAAATAGTTTAGAATTATCTTTTGTGTAATTATTTCATATCAATAAGAATAACTTTCCTCCCTTTTCACTGATTTTAGTATAACTGTTGTAAAATTTTTCTTAGTAATAACTGTTAGGATTGCTTCAAAATACAGGATCTTTGTGTTTGTCACAATGTAGGGGCTGAACAACAAAATTGCATCAAAGTATATGCTCAACACACACACACACACACACAGAGAGAGAGAGAGAGAGAGAGAGAGAGAGAGAGAGAGAGAGAGAGAAGCGAGAGAGAGAGAAACAGAGACAAAGAGAGAACCTCCACGATCTATAGGAAACAAATTTATTTAGTAACTTCATTACTCTAAGTCACAAGGATAAAGTTACTAGGAGAAAAGACATGCTTCTTTTTAATTATTGCCTTAAAAGTAAGTAGAAGTCCGCTTAAAGCACACCTAAAAATAGTAAATTGCACCTTGTCACCTACACTCCATTTTCTTGTCCACGATTCAGACTGAATTCTTGGAGGCTCACTGGTGACCAGATAAGACCCTGCTCCAAGCCCTTGCTGGCCAAGTCCCCCTATAGCACACCCAACATCAACAAACAGCACTGGACTCCATTTTCTGTCCTACAACTCTGCCCGCTTTCTCAGAGGGCAGACACCTGCCACACTCTTACTAGGGACCCCAAAGACAAGGTTAGCATCTAAAATCCCAGAGGCTACCCAGGAAACAAAAAAACACAGTTGAGACTTTTCACTGGAACTGAAGGCTCACTTCAGAACCCCAGCTCACTCAGACCAGAAGACAGAAAGGACTCAATTCCCAAATAAGAATACAAAGTCTATTATCAGAATGTATGTGAAAACAGGACCCATCATCTACTGAATATATAAAAAAAAAACCCTCAATATCAACAATAGACATTATTTCACAATAAAGAGCTGGAAAAAGATTTTCCAAGCAGTTAGACACAAGAACTAAGCTCAAGTAGTGATTATAATATCTCATAAAATAAACTTCCAACTAAAATTTATCAAAACAGACAGAGGACACTTAATGTTTATCAGAGGAAAAATCCACAAAGATGATATCTAAATTCTGAATTTCTATACCCCCAAAGCAAGGGCACATACATTTAAAAAATAAACACCACTAAAGCTGAAGTTGCACATTAAACTCTACACATTAGTAGTAGGAGACATCAAAATCTCACTCTCATCAGTGGGCAGGTCATCCAAACAGAAACTAATGGAAGAAATAACAGACTAATAGATGCTATGATTCAAATGGACTTAGCAGATATCTACAGAATATTTCTCCCAAACATAAAGCAATATACCTTTTTCTGAGCACTTCATGAAAATTTCTCAAAAATTGACCATATAATTGATCACAAAACAAACTTCAACAGACACAAGAAAATTGAAATAACACCCTGTATCTTATCAGAGCACAATGAATTAAAGCTGACTTTAACAAGAACAGAAAAAAACAGAAGCCTGTGTATTCATGGAAACTGAACAAATCTTTCCTCCTAAACCACTGGGTCAAGGAAGAAATAAAGAAATTAAAGACTTCCTAGAATTCAATGAAAATTAAGGCACAACATACCCAAATTTATATGACACAATGCATGCAATATTAAGTGGAAAGTTCATACCATTTAGTACCTTTACAAAGAAATTAGTGAGCCATCATACTAGCAACTTAACAACACACTTAAAAAGCTCAAGAAGAAAAAGAATCTGTTGACATAATGTTCTTGTGGACTGCATACAGTTTACCCTTGTTCATTCAAATGTTGATTTTTCCACCCCACTCTCTGGGTCAATCCAGATATTGCATTGAGATGTTTATTCTAAGTATCTCTTATTTCAAGTTTGTGTAAACATGTCACCATTTGTTCTCTGTTTTACCAATAAGCCAACTAGCCAATGCTGTGCAATAACAGAGAATGAGGTAGGACATCTTGATCCAGTGAGGGGAGGAGAAAGAAGGAAGGAGGAAGGAGAGGATGGAGCCATGAGGAGAGACTGGGAATCTTCAAGAGAAATGAACCATGCCTAGGAGATGATTTAGAGCAAGTATAATGTGGGAAATATGAATGGGAAGAAACTATACTAGCAAGGTTTAGGATGGAGGAATTATTGTGCAGCATTGTGCTATAGGCTAAGTAAATAGATCCTGGTCTCTTTGTGTAGTTATTTGGGTATAAATCTGCTTAAGGAGTAACCACTGATATTACTAAAATGATAATTAAATATTCATTCAACAGAAGCAAACACACACACAAGAGGATTAGATGGCAAATAATAATCAAACACAGGAATGAGATCAATAACATAGAAACAAAGAATCAATGAAACAGTGAAAGAAAATATTTGTTCTTTGAGAAAATCAACAAGATACAGAAGCCCTTTTCCAAATTAACTAAAAGACAGAGAGACAGTATCCAAATTAACAAAATAAGAAATGAAAGGGGGATGTAACAACACACACTGAAGAAACCCAAATAAATCATTAGGTCTTACTTTAAAATTTTTACTTGGGGGGGGGTATAACAAGATGGTGGCACTGAACACACACTATGCCTTATCAGCAAGACAACAGTGACTATACAGTGACCTAAGGACCAAATTGAGAGCTACAAAACACCAGTGATGGAAATAAATAACTTCACTTTAGAAAAACAAAAATAAGACAAGCACAAACATACTACCATAACCAGCATCAAATAAAAAGGACTTCCCAGTCACTGGTAATTAATCTCTCTCATCATCAATGGTCTCATCTATCCAGTAAAGATATACAGACTAACGGATTGGATGTGTAACAGGACCCAACATTCTGCTGCATACAAGAAATATACCTCAGTCATAAAGGCAAATATTATATTCAACAAAGTGGCTGGATACAAAATTAACTAAAAAATCAGTAGCCCTCCTTATACAACTGATAATTAAGCTGAGAAAGAAATTATGGAGAGAATACTTTTAATAATAGCCACAAGTAATATAAAATATTTTGGTGTAAAGCTAACCAAGTAAGCAAATAACCTGTGTGACAAGATCTTCAAGTCTTTGAAGAAAGAAATTAAGGATGATCTCTGAAGATGAAAATATCTCCCATGCTTATGGATTTGTAGGATTAATATAGTAAAATTTGTCATTTGCCAAAGCAATCTAAAAATTCAATGCAATGAAAACCCCATGGAGCAAGTAGTAGAGCACGAAGCTAAGAAGTACTTGAGAAGAGAAGTGTATTTGGGTTCTATTCTAAAGTGATAGAAAGATTTTTTAAAATAATAATAGATGTAGCCTAATAAATCCATGTTATAAAATATATGTTGTATAGACATATTATCTTGTGAACACGTCAAGTACAATAACCACCAATTTGGAAAGACATGTCTACTGGTGCTATAGTGGCACAAGTATCACCATGTACCTGTTCCTTAGCCATTTGGATTTTGTGGGCATTGTCTATTCCAGATCAGTTACACCTATAATGCTGATGGGATTCATTGTGCATGGAACAGCCCTTCCTGTGCATGGCAGTGAAGGCTAACTCTGTTTTGTGGGGACTTTTTGGACAGCTAGTGCTTCCTTCTAGCTGCCATAACCTATAAACTTTATGTGGCCATATGTGTTCATCCCTACTCTACGTCACACATGTGTCTCCTCAATCTGTTTCCTCTTGTTAGGGCTTCTGATATGGCTAGCTGTGTGGCTGCACTTTAGAGACTGTGCACAGGTCTGCAGGGACCCAGGGAGTGTTCTGTGGATTAGCATGGTGGCCTGAGGCTGGAGCTACCTGTGCTCTACATAGTGTAGACCCCTCTCACCTGGGAATTACCAGCATTGGTGTTTTCTAGTTGTTAGTTTGTACCTTAGGTTGCTGTGAAGTAACTGCTGTCCTGCTGATCAGACATGGTGTGTGATCAGCACTGCCATCTTGGAGTCTTCCTTTTTAAAATTCATCTAGTCAACAATATTTTATATTTCTATGTGCCAGCTCCACTTTAAATGTATCCAATATACAAACACAATAACATGGGGCAAATAATATCATTAGGTTTATTTTTAAAATGGCTTGTCTGAGATGATAGATTAGCACAATCATATTCATAATTAGTTGTAAGATTATCAGTGAACCTGGATCCTGCTTCTAGAATCTTTACTAACACAATCAATTTCCACAATAAATCTATTGACTTGTCATTAAAAACTCCCCACAACTCACAGATGAGAAAATATCAGAGAGAAACTGGCCCTATAGATATAAAATAGTTTGTCCAGATTGGTATGGATTCATGTCCCTTGATTCTATCTTCCATGTACTGTGCCTATCCACTCCACCACAATCAGTAAAGTGATTTGGGCACTGAAAATTATGTAGGGGACATACCTGATGGTACAGTGTATCAGTCATTTAGAAAATCTGTGTGCAAATATATTTATGGTGTACAAACACTGAGAAATGGTTTAATCTCTACTACAATTTTAAAAATTTCTTTAAAGATAATTAGATCTTGAAAGTATGATCCACTATTTCGCTGGACTTTCAGTCATGCTGAAATACACATCAAACCCAAAAATATCCATTTGGCATAATGTAACTTTCCTATATGTAAAAATTTATAAGGAATAAGGTCTTCAGTAAATGCCTTTCCACAAGTATAGTTTCTTGGCTCAGATTTGTAAGTAGAACTTGCAGGCAAAAGATTGACATTTTGTCACAGATCCCATTACAATTTTTTTCATTGCAGATAAGACCGTCTTTCACATGAGTCATCACTATTATTATTCAGCAAATAGCAAGGCAAATCTCAATGATACAACACCTCAGACCAAAAGCTGTAACAATTTATAATGGAACCAGAAAGCTAGATTCCAACTGTCTTTTCCCAACAAGATGGGGTAAAAAAATAGGGGTTGGAGATGCTTTAAAGTATCTACCCAAATGAAACTATTTATATTTCACTATCCAGTAAAACTATACCATACTTTTGAATGAAAGATGCTAAGATGAAGGGAAGTAAGGGAAAATAAATGCAGAAAAATATAAGGTGCTCTATAGTCATGTTTTTTTTTAATTTCTTATAATTTAATGCCTTGAAATAGACCTTTAAAATAAAGAAACATTGACCAGCATGATGGCTAAACTGAATAAAAGTACTTTCCACTAAGTCTGATGATCTGAATTCACACACACTCACACACACACACACACACACACACACACACACACACACATACACACACACCACACACACAGAGCAACACAAAGTTAGTGACAAAAAGTAAGTATAAAGAAAAGTGTAAGTATAGGGAAAGAATGAACACATACTGGCCCTCAAATCTCGCATCTACTCCAACATCTGAGCCAAAATGTCTCAAATTCTCCTTTGAATATGGACAAGAAATTCTTCTACTCAGCTGTGGACAGTAGAGCAGCAGTCACATTGAAGTCTCTCTAGTCTCCAGGAAATCATTTTGAGTATCACAGTAGCACAAGGTTCTTGTGGTGGTGTTTGAAGGCGTTCTGTTCAGCTCTACTGTTTACTTAGCATTTATTAAGTAACAGGCTTTGTGTGGAAACAAATACACCCAAATTACTCTCTGGCTCAAAACTATAACAACACTTTTCTTTTTGATTTATTCACTTTACATCCTGATTGTGGCCTCCTCCCTTGGCTCCTCCAGGTCCCACCCTCTTTCCCTCATCCCCACTTCTCCTCCCCTAGTTCTAAGAAAGGGAGAGCCCGCCTCCACTATCATCTGACACCAGCCTGTTGAGTCTCATTTGAACTGCCTACATCCTCTTCCTCTGCCCTACCCCCAGGGGGAAGTAATCAATGAGTGGGCACCAGTGTACAAGTCAGAGGTAACTCCTATTCTCCATATTATGGGACCCATAAAGAGACTGTGATGCCTAGAGACTACATCTGATCAGGTGGTCTAGAGCCTCACCATGCATGGTCTTTGATTGGAGCATCAGTCTCTTCAGCCTCCCCAACCCAGGCCCAGATTTGTTGATTCCATTGGTCTCTGTGAAATTCTTGTCCACTCCAGGCCCTTCTATCCCACAACTCTTCCAGAAGACTCTCTGTGCTCTATCCCATCTGTTTCAATCCCCCACTGGCTGTAGTCTTTCAGAGGACCTTTATAGTAGGCACCTGTCCTGTTTCTTTTCTTTATCTGCTTCTCGTGTGGACATTTTAGTTGAATAAAGCAGTGGGTTGCAGATTGCTACAAAGTGATCATAAGCCTTGGCAGCCAGAAGGAAACACTCAACTGACCCAAAGAAAGCTCCTGAGCCAAACTGTATAGAACATCCAAGGTAGGAAATGGTATTTCTCTCCACCAGGAAGTTGACAAGCATATTGGGTGTGACAGAAGATGAAATGCCTATGTCAACAGATGCCAAATGGCTGAGAAAAAAGTACATGGGATGATGGAGCTGGGAAGAGACTCTGATGAGAAGGATGGTGCTGAGGTTCCCAGACAGCATCACCAGGTAGATGCACAGGGTGATGGTGAAAAGGACAAATCTAAGGATGGATGGGGTCATCTGTCAAACCTACTAGAACAAACTCTGTTACTGAAGTGTGGTTCTCATCCTCCAGGAAAGCCATAGGACAGTATAGTTGCTGCCAGAACAAGGCTGTGATGGAGACAGAACAGAAAGGGATAAACAGGTTACTTTATTTCATTTAATACAGACATGGAGAATATTGCAAACTAATGGATTCTTAAAAACTCTATCAATAATGAATGTTATTAGGATTGTCATTATTTGTGCATTTATGTGCAATAATTTCTTCAAAATTATTTAAGCAGAAAAGAGTCATATTCAAAATGTCTGGTTCATTTGTATTTGGCAAGCTTGGAGAAAGTAGCCCATTCTCTATCATATCATGGTGAGTCCAAAGTTTAGTACTTACATCATATTGTATATAGTTTATTAATGTAAGAGAAAGAGCCTTTTATTGCACTAAAATGGGGAGATGTTGGAAGGATAATTTTGTGCATTGTGTAGATAGTGTCCTTGCATTATTCAAATATTATTTCGGTACCCGTAGAATTGAGTACAGGATGAACTTTAGTATTGTCATTTTAATTTAATTTTAATTTTATTAATTTATTCAGATTACAACTCAATTGTTATCCCATCACTTGTATCTTCCCATTCCTCCCTCCATCCCACTTCACCCTATTCCCCTCTCCTAGGTCTATGACTAAGGGGGACCTGCTCCCCCACTATATGGTCATAGGTATCGAGTCTCATCTTGGAAACCTGTTTATTCTTTCTTTGAGTGCCATCAGGTCTCCCCACCAAGGGGAGATGGTCAAATATGGAGCACCAGAGTTCATGTCAGAGTCAGAACCCACTCTCCACATAACTGTGGAGAATGTCCTGACTCATTGTTTTATAAACATTGTTTTCCATCATCTTCTGGTTGGTTGAACAAAGAGCTAAAAGGCCTATAAAAATTATTAAACCAGAAATGTTAGATATGTGTTTCAAGTAATGAAAAACTTTTATTTACATTTATTTATAGTAAAACATACCTAGTTGTAATTAAGGCTAAAGTTTATAAATATGAGACTTGGCCTATTGAGATGGCTTGGCAGGTAAAAACTTTTGTCCTGAGCCTGACAGCTTACAGCTGGAATTTAATTCCTGAACCCACAAGATGGGAAGAAAGAACCAACTCTCTTCAACCACTACTTCTGTCTCTTCTATTTCTCCTTCTGGGTAAGATTTAAGCATCCTATCTTGGATCCTCTTTGTTATTTATCTTCTTTAGGTCTGTGCATTGTAGTATGTTAATCCTGTACAGTAAGTCTAAGATCCATTTATGAGTAAGTACATACCATGTGCATCTTTCTGTGACTGGGTTACTTCGCTCAGGATGATCTTTTCTAGTTCTATCCATTGGCTTGCAAATTACATGATTTCTTTGGTTTTAATAGCTGAGTAGTTTTCCGTTGTATAGACTTATCATAGTTTCTTTATCAGTTCTTTGGTTGAGGGACATCTATGTTGTTTCCAGATTCTGGCTTTTACAAATAAAGCTGCTATGAACATAGTTGAGCAAGTGTTCTTGTTGTGTGGTAGGGCATCTTTTGAATAGATACCTTGGAGTGGTATAGCTGAGTCTTAATGTACATTCCTACAAATAAGACATCCCCATTATTCAATTAAAATCCAACTTTCTGATTGTATAACTCAGGTGACTACTGGAGTAAGAACAAACAATTTCTCCTCGGGCAAGTAAGAATCTCAGTGAACATATTCAAAATTCAATATGTGTAAAATAATTTGCATAATTTTGAGTGTAAAGGGAAGTATGAAGGGATTTTACCTATAACTATTGCAGTAGCTGTAAACACACTTCTTTATACGTCAGGCTACAAGGGTTTCTAGAATTAGGATTAGAAAGATAGAGTAAGACTGAGCTTTGGGTTGAAGAGCTGATGTTCTGCCATGAACTACTACACCAATGACACTGCTGAAGAGGTGACATTCTGAAACTTTCAATTCTAGAAGAGATCCAAACTTCTTGTAAATGTTGTATTTTATTTTACTTTCAAGGCATCCATGTTCTTCCTTTTGATATGATAATGGGTATTTCTTAAAAGTTTTGTTGTTTAAAATTCAAATTTCCATGCAGCTCTACCTCATATTATTCCAATGTACTTAATGGTATATATTACCATTTATACCATAATATAAAATATTTATCTTGGAGATCCAAGATGGCAGTGAGCAGTGTGTACCGTGTTTGGAAGCCCCAGTGAACAATTCAGGGAATTGCACAGATTTCTGAGTCAGGAACACTGAGGTCCCCATACCACCACAGCAGGAGTGCTCCATAGTTCGGAGGGACCAGGGTGGAGAGGACTTGCATGCCCCTGCACACCGGAGGAGCGCGGATTTTCTAGGAGCAGCAGAGGCAGCAGCAGCAGCAGCAGCAGCAGCAGCAGCAGCAGCAGCAGCGGCGGCACCAGCGGCACCAGCGTGAGTTGCGGTGGTGGCTGAGGTTTGCAGCTCAGAGCCTTCCAGTGGAGGCGATTGGAGTGGTGGCTGGTGGGAGTTGCTGCAGGAGAGGGGACTCTGGGCAGGATTTCAGTCGCATGGTGCCTTGAGACCCAAACTGGACTTGGACAGTTCAGCCCCAGAGTCCCAGGTTCAGATCAGTGCGCAGTGCTGTGGAGACGCTGGCTCAGCTCAGCAAGCAATTCTGCCCGAGGCACTAGCTCACCTCAACCACAGCTCCCCTGCTGTGATACAGGCTGGGAGGAGCGCTCAGTTCCACCCTAGGCACCAGCTCAGCTCAGCCAGAGCTCCCCTGCTGTGACGCAGGCTGGGTGGAGTGCTCAGTTCCACCTGAGATGCCAGCTCAGCTCAGGGAACAGTTCTGCCTGAGACACTAGCTCAGCTCAGCGTGCAGTTCTGGGGCGCTGAAGCAGGCTGAGGTCAGCATGCAGATGCAGCCCAGAGTCCCTAGCTGGACTTGCCGGTCAGTTTGGACCCAGAGACTCTAGCTGATCATTGTGCACAGGCTTGGCAGCCCTAAGACTCTGGCTGGACTCTCCACGCAGTTTAGGCCCGGAGTCCCGGGCTGAACTCAGCACACAGTGTGGGTCCAGAGTCCCTGGCTGAGTTCAGTGCACAATTCCACCCCGGAGATTTGGGTGGAGCTTGGCGTGCAGTTTGGGGCCAGAGTCCCTAACTGTGCTTGGCACACAGATTGGACACAGAGACTCTAGCGGAGCTTTTGGCACAGTCCCAGCTCTAAGACTCTGGTTGGACACAGTGCGCAGTTTGAATTCAGAATTCCTGGCTGAGCTGGGCAGACGGTTCAGGCCCTGAGTCAATAACTGCCCACAGCATGCACTTTAGGTCAAAGCCCCTAGCTGAGTTTGGTGCGAAGTCCCAGCCCAAAAATTCTGGCTGGACCCTGTGTGCATTTTGGGCCCAGAATCCCTAGCTGAGCTCGGCAGACGGTTCGGGCCCTGAGAATCTAGCTGAGCTCGGCGCGTGGTTCGGGCCCAGTGTCTCTGGCTGGACTTGGGACGGGACCCAGAAGGCTGTGGATATCTTGGCCCGACCCAATGCTCATTCAGAGACCCAGAACGATTGCAGGACCCACAGTACAGGGGAGCTGAGGATCACTGGCTGTGAGAGTCCAAACAGACAGGGCTAGCCTCCTGCCATATACACCAGTGAAGCATCAGAGCTTCCAGCCTATGGAAATCGTGAGAAAACGAGTGAATCTATCATCAGACTCCCTCCATCCAACTCTGGAAGCTACCCAACAAAAACAGAGATGGCAAGATGCCTAAAGGACAGCGTAAAAGCATACACAAAAAAGCCCAAGACAACATGGCATCTCCAGTTTCCAGCTATCCCAAAGAAAACAACCCAGAGAACTCAAATACAATGGAAATACAAGAAAATGGCCTCAAATCCTTAGTAATGAGGATGATAATGGAGGAAACAAATAAAATTCATAATCAAATGCAGTAAGACACAACCAAACAGGTGAGAGACATAAAAGGAGCACATAGAGTGGAACTGGAAAAATTTCAGGAAAACGCAAACAACCATATGAAATAAATAAATAAAATGGTTCAAGCTCTGAATACCTATAAAGAGGCAATGGAAAAAACTCTGAATATACAAACAATCAGATGAAAGAAATAAAAAAATCAGTTCAAGATTTGAAGATGAAAATGAATTCATGATAAACACACAGACAGAAGAAAAACGAGAACGTGAGACCTCAGAGAAGAAGGTGAGAAACACAGAGGTGAGCTTTTCTAACAGAATCCAAGAGATGGACGAATGAATCTCAGGTCTAGAAGATACAATCACAGATCTTGAAGCAATCATTAAAGAAAATGCCAAATCTGGAAAACTCCTGACACAAAACATCCAAGAAATTAAGGCCACCATGAAAAGAAGAAATCTGAGGATAATAGGCATTGAAGAAAGAGAAGATATCAGACTCCAAGGCCCGGAAATTATTCTCAACAAAATCATAGAAGAAAATTTCCCCAATCTAAAGAGATGCGTATAAACATACAAGGACTACAGAACACCAAATAGAATTAACCAGAAAAGAAAATATGTCAATCACATAATAATCAAAACATAAAACATACAGAACAAAGAAAAATATTAAAAGCTGCAAGGGAAAAGGGCCAAATAACATTTAATGGCAAACCTATCAGAATTACACCCGACTTCTCAGCAAAGCCAGAAGGGCCTGGACAGAGATCCTGCAAACCCTAAGAGACCACAGATGCCAGGCCAGACTACTTTACCCAGCAAAACTATCAATAACCATTGATGGAGAAAACAAAATATTCCATAACAAAAACAAATTCAAACAGGACCTATCCACAAATTCAGCTTTACAGAAGGTACTAGAAGGAAAACTCCATACCAAAGGGTCAAGCTACAACCAAAACTACTCAGGAAATAGGTAACTATACCATGGTAAAAACACAACTACAAAAATGCTCGACTGGAACCAACATAAAAATTAAGACTCTTAACAGTCACTGGTCATTAATATCTCTCAACATCAATGGTCTCAATTCTCCAATAAAAAGACACAGACTAACTGAGTGGGTGCATAAACAAGATCCAACATTCTCCTACATTCAAGAAACACATCTTACCCATAACGTTAGGCATTACCTCGGGGTAAAAGGTTGAAAAAAATATTCCAAGCAAATGGTCACAAGAAGCAAGCAGGCGTAGCCATTTTAATTTCGAACAAAATTAATCAAAAGGGATGCAGAAGGACACTTCATACTCATCAAAGGTAAAGTCATCCAAGATGACATCACAATTCTGAACATCTATGCTCCCAATACAAGGGCACCCACATTTGTAAAAGATCTGCTAAAAAATCTTAAACCAAACATCGATCCCCACACATTAATAGTGGGAGACTTCAACACCCCACTCTCACTGAAGGATAAGTTATTGAAACAGAAACTAAGCCGAGAAATAACATCATTAACCAATGCCATGGGTCAAATGGATCTAACAGATATCTATAGAACCTTTCACCCAAACAAGAAAGAATATACCTTCTTCTCTGCACCCCATGGAACCTTCTCCAAAACTGATCACATCGTAGGTCACAAAGCAAGCCTCAACAGATACAAGAGGATTGAAATAATACCTTGTATCCTATCAGATCACCATGCTCTTAGGCTGCAATTCAACAACAACAAATAAGCCTACTCATACGTGGAAAATAAACAACTCTCTGCTAAATGACACATGGGTCAGGGAAGAAATAAAGAAAGAAATCAAGGAGTTTCTGAAATTCAATGAAATGAAGGAACAACATACCCAAATTTGTGGGATACATTGAAAGCAGTGCTAAGAGGAAAATTCATAGCACTAAGTGCCTTTAAAAAGAAAACGGAAACATCGCACATAAGCAACTTAAAAAACAGCTGGGGGCCCTAAAAAAAAAAAAAAGAAGCAGAAACACCCAAAAGGAGTAGACATCTGGAAATAACCAAACTCAGGGCTGAAATTAACAAATTAGAAACTAAGAAAACAGTCCAAAGAATCAACAAACCAAGAGCTGATTCTTTGAGAAAATCAACAAGATAGACAGACCATTAGCCAAACTAACTAAAAGGCAGAGAGACAGTATTGAAATCAACAAAATCAGAAATGAAAAGGGGGACATAACAACAGACACTGAAGAAATACAAAGAATCATAAGATCCTATTTTGAAGGCATATATGCCACAAATTTGAAAATCTAAGGGACATGGACGATTTTCTTGATCAATTTCACTTACCAAAGTTGAGTGAAGAACAGATAAACAAACTAAATAGTCCCATTTCCCCTACAGAAATAGAAGCAATCATTGATAGTCTCCCAATCAAAAAAAGCTCAGGGCCAGATGGTTTCAGTACACAATTCTACCAGACCTTCAAGGGCAAGCTAATACTGATACTCTTCAAGCTACTCCGAAAGATAAAAATGGATAGAATATTACCAAATTCATTTTATGAGGCCATACTCATATTGATACCTAAACCTCACAAAGACTCAACAAAGAAAGAGAATTTCAGACCTATTTCTCTAATGAACATCGATGTGAAATACTAAATAAAATACTTGCAAAATGAATAAAATAACACATCAAAGATATCATTCATCATGACAATGTAGGCTTCATTCCAGGCATGCAGGGCTGGTTTAATATACGGAAATCCATCAATGTAATCCACCATATAAACAAACTGAAAATAAAAAAAAAAACACATGATCATCTCTTTCGATGCAGAGAAAGCATTTGATAAAATCCAAAACCCATTCATGTTTAAGGTTTTAGAGAGATCGGGGAAAGAAGGCACTTTCCTCAACATAATAAAGGCTATATACAGCAAGCCAATAGCCAACATCAAAGTAAATGGTGAGATACTCAAGGAAATTCCTCTAAAATCGGGAACAAGGCAAGGCTGCCCACTCTCTCCATATCTGTTCAATATAGTACTCGAAGTTCTAGCCAGAGCAATAAAACAACAAAAGAGATCAAGGGTATCCAAATGGGAAAGAAGGAAGTCAAATTATCCCTATTTGCAGATGATATGATAGTGTACATAAGTGACCCTCAAAATTCTACCAGAGAACTTCTACAGCTGATAAACACCTTCAGCAAATTGGTTGGATACAAAATTAACTCAAAAAAGTCTGTAGCCTTCCTATACACAAATGACAAGATTGCAAAGGAAGAAATTAGGAAAGCCACACCCTTCACATTAGCCACAAGCAACATAAAATATCTAGGAGTTACTCCAACTAAGCAAGTGAAGGACTTGTTTGAAAAAAATTTCAAAACTCTGAAGAAAGAGATTGAAGATGACATGAGAAGATGGAAGGACATTTCTTGCTCATGGATCAGGAGAATTAACATAATAAAAATGACCATCCTACCAAAAGCAATCTACAGATTCAATGCAATCCCTATCAAAATACCTACACAATTTTTTAAAGACATTGAAAGTTCAATTCTGAACTTCATATGGAAAAACAAAAAACCCAGAATGGCAAAAACAATCTTGTACAATAAAAGGTGCTCTGGAGGAATCTCCATACCTGATCTCAAATTGTACTATAAAGCAATAGTAATTAAAACAGCATGGTATTGGCACAGCAACAGGCTCGTTCATCAGTGGAATCGAATTAAAGACCCAGATATGAATCCACACACATATGGTCACTTGAATTTTGACAAATAAGCCAAATCCATTCAATGGAAAAAGCATAGCATCTTCAACAAATGGTGCTGGTCTAACTGGAAGTCTATGTGTAAAAAAATGCAACTGGACCCATATTTGTCACCTTGCACAAAACTCAAATCCAAGTGGATTAAAGACCTCAACATAAAACCAGAGACACTATGTCACTTAGAAGAAAAAGTGGAGAAGAGCCTGGAGCATATTGGCATTGGAGACAACTTCCTGAACAGAACACCAACAATCCAGGCCTTAATGTCAACAATTAATAAATGGGACCTCATGAGCCTGAAAAGCTTCAGTAAGGCTTGAGACACTGTCAAGAGAACAATGCAACAGCCTACAGACTGGGAAAAGATCTTCACCAACCCTTCATCTGACAAAGGTCTAATATCCAAAATACATAAATAAATCAAAAAATTAAACACCACCAAACCAAATAACCCAACTGAGAAATGGGGCTTGGAACTAAACAGAGAATTCACAACAGTAGAATATCAAATGGCTGGGAAACACTTAAAGAAATACTCAACCTCCTTAGTCATCAGGGAAATGCAAATCAAAACAACTCTGAGATTCCATCTTATACCCATCAGAATGGCTAAGATCAAAAATTCATGTGACACCACATGCTGGCGAGGATGTGGGGAGAGAGGAACACTCCTTCATTGCTGGTGGGAATTCAAACTAGTAAAGCCACTTTGGAAATCTATCTGATGCTATCTCAGAAAACTGGGAATAGGGCTTCCTCAAGACCCAGCTATTCCACTCCTTGGAATATACCCAGAAGATGCACCAGCACACAACAAGAAAATTTGCTCAACCATGTTCATAGCAGCCTTATTCATAGTAGCCAGATCATGGAAACAGCCGAAATGTCCCTCAGTAGAAGAATGGATAAAGAAACTGTGGTACATATATACTATGGAATACTACTCAGCTATTAAAAACAAGGAATTCTCGAAATTTGTGGATAAATGGATTGAGCTAGAAATGATTATAATGAGTGAGTTAACCCAGAAGCAGAAAGACTCAAATGGTATATACTCACTTATATCTGCATACTAGCCCAAGGGGCATGTCCCATGAAAGCCTTCCCTTACCAGGAAACTGGGACAGAGGGGAGGACATCCTATTGGGAGTCTAGATGAGAGAAGCATAGGAGAATAGCACAGTTGAAGGATCCAGAGGGTCCTAGAAACCTACAAGTAGAACATTATGTTAGGCAGATTTGGGTCCAGTGGTCCCGCTCAAAGTAAGGCACCAGCCAAGGACTATATAGGCGGCAAACTTTAAACCCCTACCCAGATCTAGCCAGTGGACAGAACATTCTCCACAGTTGAGTGGAGAGTGGGATATGACTTTCTCACATACTCTGGTGCCTCACTTTTGACCATGTCCCCTGGAGGGAGAGACCTAGTGGCACTCGGAGGAAGGACAGCAGGTTACCAAGAAGAGTCTTGATACTGTATAAGCATATACAGGGGGACGAAGTCCCCCTCAGGAACAGCCATAGGGGAGGGGAATAAGGGGAAAATGGGAGGGAAGGAAGAATGGGAGGATACAAGGGATGGGATAACCATTGAGATGTAGCAAGAATAAATTAATAAAAAAATTAAATTAAATTTTAAAAATACTTTTGACCCCCCTAAAACAAAAATATTAGGAGACAGATCTTGCTTACTGTTAGATGGGGATCAATCAGAGAAAAAAAGAAGGGAGTGCCATCACTCCCATGGCCCAGATGTGGTGAATGGGTCCTATGATCCACATTATTCTCCTGCCGAGACTCCCAGATACGAGTATGAAAACAGAGACTCGTGTAAGCATGAGTAAAATCTGTTACTAACACTATGGTCATTGCTATTATAGGACCAGACACCATCAATTCAAGACTGGGTAAAAGGGAGAATGTCCTTAAGGTCCCATAGGCCAACTTTCTCCAATATCTTCCTTTTTCATTTTTAAAAGGATTAATTTAAAAATGTGTATGAGTGGTTTACCTTTAACTATGTGCATCCTATGCATGCCAGGTCCCTTTAGAAGGCAGAAGTGTGTGCTGATGATCAAGACTTGGAATTGTAAAATGTTGTGAGTCACAGTTTGGGGTCTGGGAACTAAACCCACGTCCTCTGAAGGGTGGCATGTGGTCTTGGACACTAAACCATCTCTCTGTTGTGTTCATTCTCCTCTTAACTCCATCCTATATGCCTTTTGTCATATATCTGTAGTCTGTCTTGTGTGCTCCTTTTTTATTTGTTTTGTTTAGTGTGTAGGAGGGGTGTGTATGGGGGTGTAAGAGCACATTATGTGTGTGTTTGTTATTTCTTTCCATAATGCAGGTCCCTGTGATCAAAGCCAGATTATCAGGCATTTGATTTTCCCCAGTAGGCCTCTGCTTTTTCGTAGTAACAACTTTCATGTTGAAAGCTTTATTCCTACCTCTCCTGGTGGTTTCTCTTAGCACACAACAAACTTCTCAAAATATCTGGTAAAAATTTTTAGGTGCACCAAACTATATGAGACCTTAGAATTTTAGTCATGTAAACTCCAAATTCCTGCATGTAAAGTTTAGCCTCCCCATAAGACCTTAATCTACACATCTAAGGTCAGAGTGTCCAAATGTTTTCTGTATTTTACATTAGGTATTTGCTGACCTTGGATATTTGAGAGATAATAAGTTAATGACCAGTAAGTGACATTATGCATCAATGACAATTGCAAGCTCATTGTTTTACATGTTTGAGGGTAGTTTATGAAGAAGTCAGGGAAACTGCATAAAAAGCCAGCACTGTCTTCCATCATGGCAAGATATTCTTTCTGGAATATTGTGTCAGAACTTCGGAATTATTTTACAGGTAGATCACCATCAAGCCATTCATTCCATCTAGATTTTTTGTTAAGTATTTATTGTATTGTCGAACCAAGTATATATGTAAGGTATGTTACTGAATGAAGCAATTCTTATGAAATTGATACTTCAATAGAGAGTACAATAGTAATGAATGAACCTTTTAAAAAAGAATGTGTAAGGGAAGAATAAATGGAGCTGGTATGAGTGGTAATAGGTAACTGTGGCAGAGGTGGGTGGCTATATCATTGTGTAGGCTAACAATGAAAGGCCTTGAAGCAAGTGCTATTAGAGCAGGAAACTAAGTGCTTGAAAGGAGAAGAATATCTGGATTCTATTATAAAGTGAATGGAAATATTTCAAATTTTAAAATAGATGTAGCCTAGTATAACCATGTTTTAAAATGTATGTTGTATAGACAATTTATCTTGTAAACACTTCAAGTACAATAACCACCAGCTCGGAAAGACATGTCTACTGGTGCTATATTGGCACAAATATCATGGGAACACACAACAACTTTTTTACTTCATCTAAGTCTAGCTCCACATGATGAAAACCACACCTAATGCATCTATCAGGGCCAAAACTGGTAGATAGGTCATAGGCCCTAGAGAAGCACACACCATCATTATTCCCTGAATGGACATAGTATCAAATAAATTTACAATTGTCATTGTACCCATAGATTAGTATATCTCTCAACCCTCATCATCATGGCTTCTTTTTATATTAGATGGTTATTAATACACAATTTGTCAATGTGCAAAATATTAGAGACTCTGGGAATGAGAACTATATATAACATCTATATCACCCACCTTTCTGTCCAGGCTCAGGAATCACTGTGAGAGAGTGTGTGGAAAGATTGTAAGAGCAAGCAGTGGTGGGTGACTACAAATAAACAATGCCTTCAGGTCACAGCATAATGATTGTAAATATGATGTCATGTGTGCTGTGTTGTCATGTACAAGCTCAAACAAGACCAAATACCAACATGGAGAAGGAAAATGGGCAAGAAGTCCACTGGTAGCTGAAGTGTTATTGGCAACTGGTATCATCTAAAAAAAGGAAAGTCGGTTTTCTATAAGTGTTTGGCCCATGGAAGGCTAATCATTCTTTTTTTTTTTTCATTTTCTTTTTCTTTTTCTTTTTTTAATTGAAAAATAAAGTCATTCATATTACATCTCAATTGCTATCCCATCCTGTGCATCCTCCCATTCCTCCCTCCTTCCTGCTTTCACTCCATTCCCCTTCCCTATGATTGTGACTGAGGGGGGCCTCCTCCCCTTGAATATGATGCTAGAGTATCAAGTTTCTTCTTGGTAGTCTGCTATCCTTCCTCTGAGTGCCATCAGGCCTCCCCATCAAGGGGACATGGCCAAATATAGGGCACCAGATTTCGTGTGAAAGTCAATCCCCAGTCTCCACTTAACTGTGGAGAATGTCCTGTCCCTTGGCTAGATCTTGGTAGGGGTTTGATGATGACTGCATGTGTTGTGCTTGGTTGGTGCCATAGATTGAACAGAACCCTGGTCCCAGATCTGCCAATCATAATATTCTTCTTGTAGGTTTCTAGGACCCTCTGGATCTATCTATTTCACTATCTCCTATATTTCTCTCACCTTAGGATGTCCTCACCTCTATCCCACTTTCTTGGTAAGTGAAGACTTTCATGAGACATGCCCTTTGGGCTAGTGTCCAGTTATAAGTGAGTATATACTATTTGAGTCTCTCTGCTTCTCGGTTAGTTCACTCAGTTTGATCATTTCTAGTTCAATCCGTTTGTCCACAAATTTTGGAAATTCCTTGTTTTTAATAGCTGAGTAGTATTTCATAGTGTAAATGTACCACAGTTTCTTTATCCATTCTTCTGTTGAGGGACACTTAGCATGTTCTGACTATTATGAATAAGGTCGCTATGAACATGGTTGAGCATATGTCCCTGTTGTATGCTGGAGCATCTTCTGGGTATATTACAAGGAGTGGAATAGCTGGGTCTTGAGGAAGCCCTATTGCTAGTTTTCTGAGATAGCACCAGACAGATTTTCAAAGTGGTTGCACTAGTCTGCATTCCCACCAGCAATGAAGGAGTTTTCCTTTTTCTCCACATCCTTGCCTGCATGTGGTGTCGCTTGAATTTTTGGTCTTAGCCATTCTGATGGGTGTAAGATGGAATCTTAGAGTTGTTTTGATTCGCGTTTCTCTGATGACTAAATACATTGAGCATTTATTTAAGTGTTTCTCAGGCTAATCATTCTTAATTGGAAGCCAATATACCTAAGATTGTAGAGGTATCAAAAGATGGATTCGATTTTTAAAAAAAGTATATCTGGGTATGTAGGAGGAAGAGTTATTCTAAGAATAGTTGGGAGACAGGGTGAACATAATCAAAATATATTTGTATAATATTAAAGATGTATTAAAACAAAAGGGAAATGCAATAAAATACAATAGCTATACATACTGGTAGAAAATGGAGATAAGGGCAAAAGGAGTAAGAAGAAGGCAAATAGCCGAACCCGAGATGATGATCCCTTTGTTCTTGAGTAATTGCTAATATTATATTAAGTTTTACAAAAAAGATTGATTACTCTAAGAAAATATTTTCTTACCAAGTTGTCTCTTCAAAGCACCCTTAATCTCATTATTCCTGAGGCTGTAGATGAGGGGGTTCAACATGGGGATCACCACCATGTAGAACACAGACACCACCTTGTTCTGGTCTGTGGAGTAGCTGGACTTGGGCATCACATAGATGAATGTGATGGTTCCATAGAACAGAGTGACTGCAGTGAGGTGGGAGGTGCAGGTTGAGAAGGCCTTGCGGCGGCCCTCAATGGAGCGCATCTTCAGGATAGTGATGAGGATATAGGTATAAGAGATGGCTATGATAAACAGTGTTAGCATAGTGACTGAGCCGGCAGAAAATGAGGTAACAACTACAGAGACACTGACATCAGAACAGGAGAGTTCTACCAAAGGAGCAAAATCACAGAAAAAGTGATTGATCCTGTTTGGTCCACAGAAGAAATAGTAAAAGAAGGAACATATGAAGGAGGAAGCGTTAAGAAATCCTCCTATATAAGATCCTACAAGCAACTGGACACAGACTTGTGTGGACATTTTGGTGGAATAAAGCAGTGGGTTACAGATTGCTACAAAGCGATCATAGGCCATGGCAGCCAGAAGGAAGCATTCAACTGTTGCAAAGAAAGCAGCTGAACCAAGTTGGATGGCACACCCAAGGTAAGAGATGGTGCTTCTCTCTACCAGGAAGTTAACAAGCATATTGGGTGTGACAGAAGATGAGTAGCCTATGTCAACAGAAGCCAAGTGGCTGAGGAAAAAGTACATGGGGTGATGGAGCTGGGAAGAGACTCTGATGAGAAGGATGGTGCTGAGGTTCCCAGACACAGTCACCAGGTAGATGCACAGGATGATGGTGAAGAGGATGACTCTAAGGACGGGGTCATCTGTTAATCCCAATAAAATGAACTCTGTCACTGTAGTGTGGTTTCCATCCTCCAGGAAAGCCATGGGCCAGTATAGCTACTGACAGATCAAGGCTGTGATGAAGATATTACAGGAAGAGATTTATAATTATGTCACTTAGTTTCATTTAATACAGACATGCAAAGATTTACAAACTAATATATTATTCAAAAATGTGATCCATAATTGATCTAGTACTAGGGTTGTCATTTATGTGTAATAGTTCTTTCAAAATTATTTAAACAGAAAAGCTAGAATGTGATACAAATAATGACAACTTTTATTACGCTTATTCATATTAAAACATACCTGATTGTAATTAAAATGATAAGACTTGGCCTGGTATGATGGCTTGGCAGGTCTAAGACTCTTGCCATCGAGCCCGACAGCTTACAGCTAGTGTTTGATTTGTTATGCACACATATGCTATGTTACCAGCACCACACTCTTACACAAATAAATAGATAAATAAGTATAAAATAATGTGGATCTTAAAACATCAATGTATTTATTATAAACATAACAAAATGTAAAAGCATAGAGTTATGCAATGAAGATTTAAATAATTGCTAATTTTTATTAAATGCTTGTTATATCAATAGCACAGGACTTTTTAAAAAGTATGTTTTCTTATTTTTATTTTCATGAAGTAGCATTTCCATTTTCATTGTTTCCATTTTACAGCAGAAAAATAATTTATGATGTGTGTGTGTGTGTGTGAGTGTGTGTGTGTGTGTGTGTGTGTGAGGAGTAGTAGCAGTAGTAGTAGTAGTAGTAGTAAATTTCTGGGGTTTCAGAGATGGCTCAGTAATTAAGAGCAATTGGTGCACTATCAAAGGACCCAGGTTTGATCCCCAGCTCCCCTAGGGTTTCTCACAGCAGTCTGTAGTTCCAGTTCTGAGGACCCAATGCTCTCTTCTGTTATTCACAGGAACCAGACATACATGTGGTCTAAAATGCAGGCAATATTCACGCACACAAAGTAAAAATAACAAGTGTTTAAAAAGAGAAGTAGATATGAGAACCAGGCTGGTTGAACTCAGAGTATTCCTTTCAGTAACCACGCTATACACGAAGGGTGGCCATGCAGTTGAGGACACATACAAAGTAGGGACAGACATCAGGGTGGCATTTCAGCTTTCTGATGGTTGATACACAGGGAGTGCTTTGTTGCTAATACTGGTAACCAAGTCTGCCTCTTCTCTAAGTAAGGTCATATCTTGATCAGCTTTCAGAAGATGATAAATTCTCATGTTAGAACTGAGTAGATGCAGAAGACATATCACTGTAAAATTCCAACTTCCTGCTGTAAACTCATTTAATATTTTAAATACTTCTAAATAGATCATCACTCTCTGAAGTACTTTGAAATATTAATTTCATCAAGCAAAATATGAACAGCATTTAGCATATTATTATTATTAATTTTTCATTAGGACACTGAATCCTCTCCCAGTGTCACAGTGTGTTTTAACAGGAGTATGATGGAATAAATTCACAGGATTTTCAATAGAGGACACTAATCTATAAATACTTCCAACTAAGAAGTTGACACGTATCAAGGTTCAGTAAGCATGGCACAGATTGGCTCTAGTGCCTTACTTTTTATATTTACAGTATGTCTGCCTTCAGTGATGCTGGAACATTTGGTCCATAAATGAGGCAGATCTTTGCACATGAAATTTCCTGACATTAAGCCACAAAGCTAGTGTTTTTGTTTGCCTTTTGTGAATGCTACCTCTGTACACTTTGAAGGTCATGTTGCTTTCTGGTCTTACCAATAGCTCAATAAATAAGGAATCTGGGAAAACTCAGTTTTATTCTTTATCACTACAAGTAATTGACTAATGAAATACAAGATGATTCTACAAAAGTTTAAGTTTTTTTCCTCTTCTGTTACATAATTGCCTGATTCCATCTGACTTGGTTCTCCACCATGGTTTATAAACACAGCACCATTCATAGAATAAATTATCTCCATTTACCAACACAGTCATAATCTTACCTCTTGAAATAAGAATTCCTTTCAAACTAAAGAGTTCAAAGTTATTATGATTTTATAGCTGCAAAGCTGTCTCCACTGTCATTGTTTTTCCCTGAGGATAAGTGCCTGCTGAGGCTCTGGATTCCAATGTGAATTCAAATCATCAGGGATTATTAGCTTTGTCCCAGCGAGTACAGAGCAGTTCATTTCACACAAACACAATTTTCAAGAAGTCTGTTAATCTCAAGAAACCTCTGTTTTCTCTTTTCTGTGAATATTGGTGCATTTACTTTGTAATTATGAGATGTACATGATAACAATTTATTTTAGGTAAGCTTCTTGCAAGTTGGTATTTGTTTCAGGTTACCTCAGGCTAGAAGAGATTGAGCCATTCACTAAAATAGACTATTTTTGTTCCTTTTATTCATGTGCATCAGTCTGTTATTGTTGTTGTTGTTTTGTTTTGTTTTTTTAATATTTCAGTGGTTGATGTAACATACTGTACTAGGTGCTTTGGTGAATATAGGGAGGGATGATCTCAAGAAAAGTTGAATAATTGTTTGAGGCACAAAAGAATTAACATTTCAACCTTGTCTCAGCTTACGTGCTTATAATGGAAGGTAGAAGGCACAGTGATCCTCCATCTGAAGATTCAGTTTAACCCTCTCCCTAATCTTAATTTTATTAAAGTCTATATTGATCTCTTGATATTACCCTGATAAAAGTGGTTTGTCACTGAGCATCAGTCAACTTTCATTCAAAATGTCTTCTGGCACTGCTGGCACAAGATAGGCAGAGACAAAATCATCACTGGAAGCTCTGTGGTCCACTAGGCTAGAGTATGGAGCAGCAAATGATAGAAAAGACCCAGTACAAAACTGGTGGAAGATCATGACTGACAGTGACAGCGTCTTCTGACCTTCATATGCATGCTATGGCATGCATGCTCCTGGACTCAAATGAACATTTGCAAGACAAACAAAATGTGCATATATGTGTTAAATATTTGTTGTATTCTAGAAACTGGGTGAACACCGTAGATAGGTTAAGGTAAGTGGATGTTTAAGGAAATTTAGGCTTCAGTTGATAAGCCACTAGAAAAAAATTAGCGTAGTAAATGCAGTGACACCTTACTCAGGAGCCCCAGATACCATGCCATCCCAGTGCCAAGACTGACTTCACCATCATGCTATTAAAATCAATGTCAGATATGTTGATTATCATTAATTGCCTTTGATTTGAGATCATATAAACTAAAGATGCAATGTAACTATAACCTGTTGAGTTCTCTTAATGTTGAGATTGTGTATGTGATTTTAATGTTTACCACTTTGTATGGGATAACATATTAGGGGGCCCATATTTGGGAGAGACTAGTTGTCCCTTTACCAGCAGCCTGATCAACATGGAGCAAATCTTGCCTCATATTATAAACCTAACTAGATACTCGGGGCTAATGAGATTATGTGTCTTAGAGGAGAACCTACTACTGCTACTTTACTAGGTCAGCAGAATTCCTAATTGCATTCTAAATCTTATTCTTGCACAAAAAGATAAGTGAAGCTCTCATTCCAAATAAAAAAAAACTTCTCTTTTCAGGAGATGGAGATGATTAAACAAGACCATAACTGGTTTTAATACAGAATCAAATGATCACGGGAAGCCCAGCCTCAATGGTTCCATCTATAACATAAGTCCTGCATCCAAGGCTTGGGAAACATCTTAAAAGGGGAGATAGAAAGAATGAAAGTAGGAGGACTAACAAGTCATCTGAGAGACTTTGTCTCCAAGAAATGACAGGGCAACTGTGTCTATGATACCAACTCATAAATATGACTGTCTAGGTAAGACCTGAACAATGACAACACTAATTTATCATGCCAAAGTGTAAGTGTGAATCTCATGGTCCCATCCCTAGACATATTTTTAAATAAATTTCCAATGTTTTCATACATGAGTACACTACTTACATTAATTTCAAATAACCCAAAGCATAAGAATTCCTAGAAATAAGACTATTGTTGCTTTCCTCCTTATTCACTTACACCCTCTTAGAAATTACCCACATGATGAAGACCCAGCGTTCTCTTTATATCTTCCTCACCACCATTTTTAGCCATTATTTCTAACCTATCTTCATTCCTTTGTGACTATCTTGGAACCAGATGAACAGATCTTTACCAAGAACATCCCAGCCACCTCAGGTGCTTGATCTGAATGGACTAAGCAGGAACCTAGCTACCAGCCCCAGTGGACTGTCCCTGCACAATTGGCCAGAACAGACCCAGCCTAGCCAGGCTCCACAGCCTAGCACTGCCTCCCATGTACTCTGGAGAGGCTGGGCATGCCTGAGGGGATAGGGCAGAAAACTAACCAGCCATGCAGGGCCTCCTAAGCTCTAGGGAGAGGCTGGGCATGGCTGAGGAGATTGGGCAGAAATCTAGCCAACCAACAATAATCAGAAGACAGTAGCTGTTCTCTCTCTCTCTGGCAGGCAGAATCTAGGCCCTATTGCCTGGTTGGATCAGGCAGAAACCTAAGCTACCACTAGAAGCCAGCAGGGGTTCAGGCACTCTAGGGTGATCTGAGCCTAGGACCCAAAGCCCCAGGGCCTGATGGCAGGGTATTCAAAACCCAGCCAAAGACAGGAAGACCAGCTCTACATACACTACCTCAAACTGATCCTGGATCTGCAGAGCACCAGCACCTACCTCTGCTGGACCAGTGGGGAACCCAGGGTCTAGAGAAAAGTCTCCAGGAGCTGGAAAAGGTCACCTGCCTGTCCCAGGGAAGAGTTCCCTGATCCCCACAGGCAAAGGCCCTCGACTTATAATCACTCAGCAACAACCCACTCTCAAACACCAGTGAAGGACACCAGAAGCTACCTCACAACATCAGAGACAGTAAGATGACTAAAGTCCAGTGTAAAAGCATAGACAACAAAAAACAAAACACTATGACATCTACAGATCCCAGCTACCCCAAAGAAAGAAACCCTGAGAACACAATTTAAATACAAGAAAATGACCTCAAATCCTTAGTAATGAAGATGATAATTGAGGGAACAAATAAAATCCATAAACAAATGCAGGAAGATGCAGCCAAACATGTTAAAGACATAAAAGAGGCCTATAGAGAGGCAATGGAAGAAATTCAGGAAAAAAGAAACAATCATATGAAGGGAATTAATAAAACAGTTCAAGATCTGAAGATGAAAATGGAAAGAATGATGATAAAGGCATAGACAGAAGAAAAATGGGAACAAGAGACCTTAGAAAAGAAAACAAGAAACACAGACAAGCTTCTCTAACAGAATCCAAGAAATGGAGGAACAAATCTCAGGACTAGAAGACACAATTGTAGAACTTGAAGCAACCATCAAAGAAAATGCTAAATCTGAAAAATTCCTGACACAAAACATCTGAGAAATCAAGGACACCATGAAAAGAGAAAACCTGAGGATAATAGACGCTGAGGAAAGAGAAGACACCTGACTCCAAGGCCCAGAAAATATTTATAACAAAATCATAGAAGAAAAATTAACCAATTTAAAGAAGGAGATGTATATAAATATACAAGAGGCCTACAGAACACCAAATAGAATAGACCAGAAAAGAAAATCTTCTCAACACATAATAATCAAAATACAAAATATACAGAACAAAGAAAAAATATTAAAAGCAACAAAGGAAAAGGCCAAGTAACATATAATTGCAAACCTATCAGAATTTCACCTGACTTCTCATCAGAAACCATAAAAGCCAGAAGGACCCAGACATAGTCTAGACCCAGTGAAGCTATCAATAACTGTTGATGGAGAAAATAAAAATATTTTATGACAAAAACAAGTTCAAACAGTATCTATCAACAAATCTAGCCTTGCAGAAGTTACTAGAAGGAAAAACTACATCCCAAAGTGACAAGCTACAACCAAAATCACACAGGAAATAGATAACTGCACTGTTGCAAAAACATAACCACACAAACACTCTACTTCAACCAACATAAAAATCAAGGGACTTTTTCCACCCATGTTAGGGGGGGCTAGTTCTGACCTTTGCTAACTCCTTCCCTTCAGTCAATTTTTCAGCCTATGATCCTCTGTTCCCTAGACACGGTATACACTAGGTGCTGCCATCTTAGTTTTTCCAAGATAAAAGATTTTTTTAAAGTGGAAAGTTGAAAACTTTAGAGACAAGAAACCTTTTGGAATGTAGAGCAGAGTAAGTTTAAATACAAAAGATTTGAGAAGCATTTGTTTGTGCAGTGAGAGAAGTTATTACCATATGACATGGCCAAGCCATTTGCAGAAAGATAGCCAAGCTTTAACAGAATCCAAGGAGAACAAAAGAAAATGCCATATAAGGCCCAGGAGGGCATAAAGAAAAGACAGAGCAGGCATCTCTCAGGACAAGGTTAGGAAAGAGTCACAGTATAGGTTCAGGAGAGCATAGAAAGCTGTGGAACTTTCAGGAGAAAGCTGAGAGGTAACAGGTTTATAAAGTTTAAAGTCCACATGAGGAAAGATTCTACTTAAGGAAGAAACATAGCAGGTAGCTCCAAATGGGAAGAGAGGAAACTCCAGGAGTGAGTTGCCAACAAGTCTGAGGGGGAGGTGAGGGAACTATGAAGTCTCAGGACTATGTAGGGAAGATGAGAACAAAGAGATCAGAATGGGTCAGTATCCTGGTGACAAAAATTTCAATCTACAGGGAAGCTACAGGACTTCCTGAAGGGATTTGAGAAGGAAAACGGTCACAGTGTATGGGAACTGTGCCCATACTGTGTGGAATGAGGATTCTAATTCACAGAGGCTCAGGAGGGTGTAGAGAGGCTGTGAGACTACAGCTTTTAGCATGAGGCAAAGGAGCTCCAGAAAGACTGGGTAAGTGTCCTGGCAACAAGAATTTTAATATTGATCATCCCCAAATGTATTGAGAGATTTGTCAGAGAGAAATATCTCAAATTATGGAAGAAAGGCATCCCTTTTCACATTATAAGGGCCCAGGAGCATGAAAGAAGCACCCTGGACCACACTAATGTGACTTTTGTAGTAATTGTTGACAAAGCAGCAGCTCCAAGATGACACTTATTCAAGAGAGGAAGAGAAGAGGCAGCAGCTGAAGAGACAGACTTGGAAATCCTTTTGGGAAAAGAGAGATGATAACTGTCTTTGCATAGAAGCTCAGAGGTTTTAGCGGGCCAGATAAATGCCCACATAGGCACCTCAGGAAGACATAGCAAGCTATAAGAGCCAGAGAGAATGAGATGCCTATTTAATGACCAGGAGGTGTACATAGCTGCAGGAGCTAGAGAAACTTGGAGTGGAGGAGAAGACATGATTGATTAGAGCAGGTGAGGAGAAGAAGCAACTGAAGAGGCAGACTCTAGATCAGAGCCAGAAGTACAAATGGATTAAAGACCTCAATAAAAAAAATCAGATATGCTAAATCTGTTAGAAGAAAAAGCAAGGAAGAGTCTTGAGCTCATCAGAATAGGAGACAACTTCCTGAACAGAACACCAACAGCTCAGGCCCTAACATCAACCATTTATAATGGGATCTTATGAAACAGATTTCTGTAAGGCAAAGTACACTGTCAACAGAACATAAGGACAGCCTACAGAGTAGGAAAGGATCATCATCAAACCTATATCTGACAAAGGGATAATATCCAGAATATATAATGAACTCAAGAACTTAAATACCACCAAACCAAATAATCCAATTAAAAAATGGGGGTACAGAACTAAACAGAGAATTCTCAACAGGAATATCAAATGGCTGGAAAACACTTTTAAAAATGCCCAACCTTCCTAATTATCAGGGAAATGCAACTCAAATCAACTCTGAGATTTCATTTTACATCTATCTGAATGGCTAAGAGAAAAAACTGAGGTGACAGCACATGCTGGTGAGGATGTGGAGAAAGGGGGGCACTCCTCCATTGCTGGCATGAGAGCAAACTTGTACAACAACTTTGGAAATCAATCTTGTGCTTTCTAAGGAAATTGGGAATAATTCTACTCCAAGACCCAGCCATACCATTACTGGGAATATACCTGAAATATGTTCCATCATACCACAAGGCCATTTGCTTAACAATGTTCATAGGAGAGTTATTCATAATAGCTAGAATCTAGGAACAACCTAGATAGACCTTAACTGAAGAATGGATTAGGAAATGGTACCCATCCTCTGCTGCATCCATGAAACATTCCTTAACATCAAGGATAGACATTACCTCAGGGTAAAGAGCTGTAAAAAGATGTTACAATCACATGGACTTAAGAAGGAACCTGGTGTATCCATTTTAGTATCTAATTAGATAGACCTCAAACAAAAGTAATCAGAAGAGATATGGAAAAGCACTCCATACTCATCAAAGGAAACTCAACCAAGAGACATTTCAAATCGTAACATCTATCCCCAAAATACAAGAGCACTGAAGTTTGTAAACTAAACACTATTGCAGCTTAGGTCACATATTAGCCCTCAGACACTGATAGTGGGAATCCTCAGTACAGCACTCTCACACAATTCAGAACAAATAGATTAGCTGAATCCACATCTCTACGGTCAGAATTTGAACTGTTTCCTTTTTTATACATTAAGTGTTTTTTGAGATTTGATAACAGAAAAAAATTAATAGCCAGTAAAAAACATTAATTTACATAATTGTGAAGGTTTCTACTGTTCTCTCTCCCTTCCCTCCCTCGGCATATTTGAGGATAGTTTAGAAAGAAAGCAGGAATAAGTATAAAACACCAGTGATGTCTAACTTTATGATGTCAAATCCTTTATGGCATATTGAGTCAGAGATTGAAATTATTTTACAGGTAGATACAGGATAACCATTGAAGCAATTCTAGATATTGAGAATTTATTGTATTGCAGAACCAAAAAGATATGTTACTGAATTAAATAATTCTCATGAAATTGATACTTCAGTAGATAGTATACTTGTAAAAAAAATCAACATTTTAAAAGGTAGAATGTGGTGGAGAAGAATAAATGCAAATGTTATGAGTAATAAATATAGATGTGGTGGGAGTGAGTGCTTGTAGGTTGGCTATGTTAGTGATGAAATCTCTATGGGATAAGTGATGTTTGATTAGGAAACCCAGAAAATTTGATCAGGAAACCCAGAAAAGATTATAAGTATGGAAAGCAGACTACTATCTGCCAAAGAAAATAGCAAATGCACCAAATTGATAATCTCAAGAAATAAAAATCAAGTAATGACAATCAAAGGAGAGAATCATGGAAAATAAAGGAACAGCTGGATTCTATTCTGAGGTGAATTAAAGAAATTAATATTTGCAAATGTTAGTAGCCTAATAATTACCATATTTATAAATGTCTCATATGTTGTATAGAAAATTTGTCTCATGAAACTTACAAGATAAAGTAACCATCACGCTAGTAAGACATGCCTATTCTTGCTGTAGTGGCACAAATGTCATGGAACCACCAAATGCTTACTGACTGTATCTAAGGCAAACTCCACAAGATGAAGCACACACTTAGCATCACTATCAGGGCCAAAACCTGCACTGGAGAGGCCATATACCCTAGTAAAGAACCTACCACCATTATCCTGCTAAATAGACATAGTATCAATCCAATTGCAATGACTTGACATTATACCCATGGATTAGTTCATCTACCAACCCTTATCAGAGAAGATTCTTTTTGTAATAGTTGATGATTAATACACAACATGTCAGTGTGTAGAGACTTAGAGGCTGTAAAATGCTCAGCTCTAAATGAAACTTGTATATCACACACCTTTCTCTCCACACTCAAGAATCACTGTGAAAGAGTAGGTGAAAAGATTGTGAGAGAAAAAGGTGGTGGATGACTATAAAGAACCATTGCTTTCAGGACACAAAAGAATGGCTGTAGATATGAACTTATGGTGTCTGTGTCAGTGTCTACAAGCTCAAAATTGACAAAATACCAGCATAAAGAGAGGGAATGATGTTTTCCCTTAGCTGTGTTGTTTTGGGCAATGGATAATTGCTAAGAAAAGGAGAGTCAATTTTCTTTAAGAGTGTTGTCCCATCAGGCTAACCATGCATCAATAGACGCCTACACACCTAAGTGTATAAAGACAGTCCAAGTTGAATTTGACAAAAAGAGCATAGTGTTGGTTGTATAGGAGATGGAACTATAGTACTGAGAAGAGTTGAATAATATTTCCAAAAATACATTAAAAATATAAAAAGGAGAAATGCAATAAAGTACAATAGTTATATATACTGAGAGAAATGGGTTATGGCAAAAAGAGTAATGATGAGGCTAATAACCAAAGCTGAGATGATGGTCATATTGACCTTGCATGATTACCATTATTTTATTAAGCTTCACCAAACAACTGATTACTCTATGCAAATGTTTGCTTATAAAATAATCTCTTCAGAGCACCCTTAATCTCCTTACTTCTGAGGCTATAGATGAGGGGGTTTAACATGGGGATCACCACCATGTAGAACACAGACATGACCTTGTTCTGGTCAGTGGAGTAGCTTGACTTTGGCATCACATAGATGAAGGTGATGGTCCCATAGTAGAGAGCGACAGCAGTGAGGTGGGAGGTGCAGGTGGAAAAGGCTTTCTGTCGACCCTCGGTGGAGCGCATCTTCAAGATGGTGATGAGGATATAAAAATAAGATATGACTATGACAAAGAGTGTGGTAATAGTGATTGAGCCAGCAGAAAGTGAGATAACAACTCCAGAGACACTGACATCAGAACAGGAGAGTTCTATTAAAGGAGCAAAATCACAGAAAAAGTGATTGATTCTATTAGGTCCACAAAAGAGAAAGGAGAAAAAGGAAACTGCAATGATGGAAGCATTAAGAAAACCCCCTATGTAAGATCCTACAGCCAAGTGGATACAGACCTGTGTGGACATTTTGGTGGAATAAACCAGTGGGTTGCAGATTGCCACAAAGCGATCATAAGCCATGGCAGCCAGAAGGAAACACTCAACTGACCCAAAGAAATCAGCTAAACTGAGCTGTATGCCACATCCAAAGTAAGAGATGTTATTTCTTTCCACTAGGAAGTTGACAAGCATATTGGGTGTGACAGAAGAAGAAATGCCTGTGTCAACAGAAGCCAAATGGCTGAGCAAAAAGTACATGGGGTGATGGAGCTGGGAAGAGACTCTGATGAGAAGGATGGTGATGAGGTTCCCAGACAGTCACCAGGTAGATGCACAGGATGATGGTGAAGAGGATGAGTCTAAGGACGGGGTCATCTGTTAATCCCAGTAAAATGAACTCTGTTACTACAGTGTGGTTCCCATCCTTCAAGAAAGCCATGGGACAGTGTAGCTGCTGCCAGATAAAGGCTGTGATGGAGAGAGAACAGGAAAAATTTATGAATAGTTCAATTCTCTTACTATAATACAGACATGGTGAGCCTTATAAGCGAATATATTATCCAAAATTATTTCAACATTGATGACTTACTCAGGGTTTTCATTGTTTATACATTTATGTACAATAAGTTCTTCAAGATATTTAATCAGAAATTCAAGAAATGTGCCACAAATAATAAATAACTTTTATTATCAACAAAACATATTTACTTGTCATTAATTTCAAATATGTAAAAATCATTAAACTTAAGCTGGTAAGTTAGGTTGGCAGGTAAAGTTTCTTGCCACCAAGCCTGAGACCTGA
>OU015752.1:121954467-122000990 GCA_907169655.1 Acomys percivali | reverse complement strand
CCATTTCAAACAATCACTTGTTTTTCTCTTTCTGTGAGTGTGCATGCACTTTCAGTAATTATGGGATGTACATGACAGGAAATTATCTTAGATAAAAATTTCTACAAGTTGATATTTGCTTTAGGTTAGGTAAAGTTAGAAAATGTTGAAACTATCATTAAAATGGACTATTTTGGTTTTTTTAATCCAATGTGCATCAGTTTTTCTTTTAGTATTTTAGTGGTTGGTGTAACATACTCTTTTAGGTACTTTGGTGAATATAGAGAGGAATCAGATGTGAAGCTGAATAACAGTTATTTGAGGTACTCAAATATTTATACACAAGAGTGTAAAATATGTTAAAATGATAGAAACGGTATGGATGAATTTCTATATAATAAACATTTTATACTTCATACCTCAAATAAGTGACAGTTGGTGTCAGATTATATGATGTAATGTAGAACAGAAATCACAGTTGATCTGAATAGTCTGCTCAACTCTTTCTTTTTTCTTTCTTTCTTTCTTTTTTTTTTTTGTTAGAATGTCATTCTTTGATAGCACTTTATGTAAGTAACACTCAAGCACGGCAACATAATAGCCCTGGGAAATACACAATTCTAACTACTCGAAAGTAGGGTTTTATGAGGTGGATTGATAAATGCATCAGGGCTACTAGAATGAAGATGACATTTGTTAAACGATGAAGCTTGGTCTTCTATTTCCCGATGCCTGGCTAATGAAGATAATATCATTGTGGAACCATAAAAATAAGAATGTCCATCAGAGGTTACCTACATGAACAGCTTATTGATGGTAAAATCAGCCACTTGGAATGTACATATGGTTTTTCTTTTGTGATCTGTTTTGCTTTTGCAAAAGGTTTAGATTCTTTTGAAGAATTTGGTCAGTTCAAAGAATGGCAGATAGATTCTTACAAAATGTGAACAAAATGTTTTTTCCACAATGATCTATGACTGTATTATTATGCATAGAATTCAACAAAGCTCTAAATATCAAGTAAAATAAACAGTGTGCTTTGCTTGGTCTGCTTAAGTCTTCATCTAGACGTCAGCTTTTTTTAATTAATATATTCATATTACATCTCAATGCTTATACCATCCCTTTTGTCCACCCATTCCTCCCTCCCTCCCATTTTCCTCTTACTCCCCTCCCCTATGACTGTGACTGAGGTAAACCTCCTCCCCCTGTATATGCTCCTAGGGAATCAAGTCTCTTCTTGGTAGCCTGCTATTCTTCCTCTGAGCACCACCAGGGCTCCCCATCCAGGGGACGTGGTCAAATATAAGGCACCTTAAAAGGAATATCTTTGCATGCCCCACACCACTTAACTTCCATGAACTTCCATTTCACTGGGAAGAAGGCCCTTGATTTTGGTTAAATTTATTTCCAATCCCTAGATGCACATAAAGTGTTACACACAAATTCAAAGTGATTCTATCTCTGCTGTTCAAATCAGGATAATATTGATAGATTGCACCAATGTGATACTTTGTGGAAGAGGCAGATGATGCCCTTCTAACTAAATTATGACTCAGACCTAAGAGGTAAAAACGAAAAGGTATACTATTGTCCTTGCCAACTAAAAGCAAATTGCTTCTGGTGGTCCTTATGGAGAGGTACTGAGAAAAAGAAAATTTCTAGATCAATAGCTTCATACCACGTACCAGGAGATATGATAGTCTGCTCAAGTAAGGACACCTCTCAGTTGCAACAGGAGTCACTGCATGATTGAGTTTTGATACCCAACAGTCACTCTCCACAATCCAGCTGTGTTTTGCACTGGGAGACAGAAAAATTAAATGGAGACATGGTAGAAAAACTCCCTTTTCATCTTTCAAGTCCTTTATAGTGGTACTAGTTTCTGCAATTTCTTCAGAGATGTGATACCATTTTTGATTACTGTTTTCATTGGCAGAGGGAACTCTAAAGGCTTCCATTTAGCATTTCCAACCCACACAGGTCAGGGAAGCAATGTGAGAATTTGGCTAACTTCTAAGTATATCTTTCCCATTTATGTATCCTGGGGACTGGGGAAATTACCACAGCATGAGTTCTGGGATCCACTGGACCTACTGTGAGTCAGAACTTAGCCAACACTCCAATTAATCACTTGACCTCCATATGCCCCTACTTTAACTGGTGGGTCACACTGTACAGTTGCCCTTGTAAAAGGTCATAAGTTCCTCTGGGAAAGGACTGGAAAAAGGCTAGAAACTATACTCAGAGGTCTCATATCTATAAACTCAGCCTGATCTAGCTTTATGTTCCTTCTACCAATATTCCACACCATTAAAATCCATTCCTACACAGATTCCATAGACTTCCATTTGAATGAATTTGCTAGTCATTAAGCTCTTTAGTAGTGTAGCACACTTTCACATACTATACTAAGGAGGCTGTTTTGCATTAAGTCTGGTAATAGGTCTACAGGCAACTATTGATGTGTACAGGGAGACATCACTGTTGGTTTAGCAGACAATAAAGGGTTAATTTCCTCAATCAAAAGTGGAAAAGGCAGTATTTCAGAAGGTAGGGGTGTGAGTACATCTTTTGCTGAGGATGGAAAGATCTCAGATGACATAAACCCCTGAGAATTTTAGGGTTCAAAGTCCTCAGCTTAACAGGGTCCACACATTCCCATCTTAAATTACAGGGTCTAATCCTTTACCAATTAATGTCCTTATTTTAACAGCTGACACTGTCTGAAGCTAGACTTGGATTTTCAGTGTAATTCAGCCAACCTTATGCTGAGGGCTTTGGTTTGACTTTCCACATCTTACATTATGATTATGATGAAAAGAATATTCTTTTCCAGGGCATGCTTAGAAATCTTTAGACTCTTTACACACACCTGGATCCAGTCAATTTCATCCTTATGTTCATTTTTTGTCCTTCATGATGTTGAGATGCTAGAAGTTGGTTAATTTTTATAATTTAGATTATTTCTTTCCTCTGTCAATTTATCCAGAGACTTAAGAGCAACCAACCAACACCATCATTTCACCCCTGCCTCCCCCCCAAAAAAAACATCAAATTTTTATATACAGGGACACTAAATCTGTTGCATCTGTGAGTACAGTTGATGAATCAGGATACTCATGTTTATTTATCACCTTTGTAAAATAGTTCACACCAAGAGCTTTCAGTACTCTCTGAACTCCTAGGAACTGAATAGTCTTTGGTAACAATAAGTCTTGGCAATTTGGAACGCCCATTCCTGCTACTAAAAAAGACTCAATTCTTATACTTCTGTTGCTCTAGAACCCTTCTGGTACCAAATCATTCAGGATTCTCTACAGTAACAGAACTCATAGGATGAATCTCTCTCTCTCTCTCTCTCTCTCTCTCTCTCTCTCTCTCTCTCTCTCACCCCTTTTTTCTAGATAGATAGATATAGATATATAGGTGTGTGTAGTTATGAGTATACCCATTATTTCACATCCTTGCTGTCACTTGAGTTATTTTTGTTAGTCATTCTGACATGTGTATATTAAAATATAAAAATAGTTTTGATTTGCACTTCCATGATGGCTAAAGATGGTGAAGAACACTCTTTTAAGTGATGCTCAGCCATTAGAGATCCCTCTATTGAGAATTCCCTGTTTAGGTATGTACACTATTTTTTGGTTGGCTTATTTAGTTTTAGGATATCTAGTTTTTTGTACTCTATATATTTTTGGATATTAATCCTTCATCAGATGTGGAGTTGGTGAAAATATTTTCTAATTTTGGATGCTTCCACTTTTTCCCAAGGGCAGTATCCTTTGCCTTACAGAAGCTTTTTGTTTTCATGAGGTCCTGTCTATTAATTGCTGATACTGGTGCCTGTAGTATCAGTGCTCTGTTCAGGAAGTTGTCTTTATCAATGATTTTGAGGCTATTCCTTACTTTCTCTTGTATTAGTTTCAGTGTTAGAACCTCTTCTATCAGGTTCTGGTTTTATGCTAAGGTTTTTGATCCACCTGTAGTTGAATTTGTGCAGGATGATAAGTACGGATATGTTTACATTCTTCTACATGCAGGCATCCATCTTGACAAGGGCCATTTGGTCAAGATGCTGTTTGCTTTCTGTTCTGTGTTTCTGGATTTTTTTTTCATCAAAAATTAGGTGTGTGGATTTTTATCAGGGTTTTTTTACTCTATTCTATTGATCACTGTGTCTGTTCTATGCCGAATACTGCTGTTTTTATTTCCATAGTGCTGTAGTCCAACAAGAAATCAGAAATAGTGATGCCTCCAGCAGCTGTTTTACTTTATTTTTTGATTTTTTATTATTAATTTATTCATATTACATCTCGATTGCTAGCCCTTCTCTTGTTTCCTCTTATTCCTCCTTCCCTCCCACTTCCTCCCTTCTCCCCTCCCCTTTGTCTGTGATTGAGGGAGACCTCCTCTCCCTATATATGCTCTTAGAGCATTGAGTCTCTTCTTAGTAACTTGCTATCCTTCCTCTGAGTGCCCCCAGGCCTCACCATCCAGGGGACGTGGTCAGAAAATCGGCACCAGAGTTTGTGTGAGAGTCAGATATCACTCTCCACTCACCAGTGGAGAATATCCTGTTCATCGGCTAGGTCTGGGTAGGGGTTCGAAGTTTACTGCCTATATTCTCCTTGGCTCGTGCCTTAGTTTGAGCAGGCCCCCAGGACCCAGATCTGCCTGTCATAAAGTTCTTCTTGTAGGTTTCCAGGACCCTGTGGATCCTACTATTTCCCCATTCTTTTATGCTACTCTCACCTAAAGTCTCAATAGGATGTCCTCTTCTCTGACCCACTTTCCTGGTAAGTAAGATTTTTCATGGGATGTATCCCTTGGACTAGTGTCTTGATATCAGTGAGTATATACCATGTGTCTCTTTTTGCTTCTGTGTGAACTCACTCATTATGATAATTTCTAGATCAATCCATTTGTCCACAAATTTCGGGAATTCCTTGTTTTTAATAGCTGAGTAGTATTCCATAGTGTAAATGTACCAGTTTCTTAGTCCATTCTTCTACTGAGGGACACTTAGGCTGTTTCCATGTTCTGGCTATTATGTATAAAGCAGCTATGAACATAGTTGAGCATATGCCCCTGTTGTGTGGTAGGGCATTTTCTGGGTATATTCCAAGGAGTGGAATAGCTGGGTCTTGAGGAAGCCATATTCCCAGTTTTCTAAGATAGCGTCAGATGGATTTCCAAAGTGGTTGTACTAGTTTGCATTCCCACCAGCAATGAAGGAGTGTTCCTCTCTCTCCACATCCTCTTCAGCATGTGGTGTCACTTGAGTTTTTGATATTAGCCATTCTGATGGGTATAAGATGGAATCTCAATGTCATTTTGACTTGCATTTCTCTGATGACTAACGAGGATGAGCATTTCTTTAAGTGTTTCTCAGTCATTTGATATTCCTCTGTTGAGAATTCTCTGTTTAGTTCTAAGCCCCATTTCGCAACCCATTGGGTTGTTTGGCTTTGTAGTGTTTAATTTCTTGAGTTCTTTATATATTTTGGATATTAGACCTTTGTCAGATGAAGGGTTGGTGAAGATCTTTTCCCAGTCTGTAGGCTGTTGCTTTGTTCTACTGACAGTGTCTCCTGCCTTACAGAAGCTTCTCAGCCTCATGAGGTCCCATTTATTAATTGTTGACCTTAAGCCCTGGGCTGTTGGTGTTCTGTTCACGAAGTTGTCTCCTGTGCCTATGTGTCCCAGGCTCTTCCCCCACCTTTTCCTCTAACTAAATTAATGTCTCTGGTTTTAAGTTGAGATCTTTAATCCACATGGACTTGAGTTTTGTTAATGGTGACAAATAGAGATCTAATTGCATTTTTCTACATGTAGTAATCCAGTTAGACCAGCATCATTTGTTGAAGATGTTATTATTTTTCCATTGAATAGATTTGGCTTCTTTGTCAAAAATCAAGTTAGCACATGTGTGTAGATTCATATCTGGGTCTTCAATTCTATTCCATTGATCCACCAGCCTATTGCTTTGCAAGTACCACCCAGCAGTTGTTTTATTATTTAGGAATGTTTTAGTTCTCTTGTTTTTCCTTTTTCCATTTTTTCTTTTTTAGTGGTTCCATATGAAGCTGATAATTGTCCTTTCAAGATATGTGAAGAGTTGTGTTGGAATTTTAATGGATATTGAATTAAATCTGTAGATTGCTTTTGGTAAGATGCCATTTTCACTCCATCGATCCTACTGATCCATGAGCATGGGAAGTCTTCCTATCTTCTGATATCTTCTTTAATGTTTTTCTTCAAAGCCTTGAGGTTTTTTTTTTTTTCAAATAGATCTCTCATTTGCTTGGTTAGAGTTACCTTAAGACATTTTATATTGTTTGAGACTATTTGAAAGGTATTATTTCCCTAACTTCTTATTGAGATAATTTATTTGTATATAAGAAAGCTATGGATTTTTGATTCTGTGCCGAAAATGTTCATCATCTACAAATAAAGATACTATTATTTATTCATTTATAATTTGTATTTATTCAACACCTTCAGTATTTTATTGCTCTGATATATCAATTACTATATTGAATAGGTTTGGAGAGAGTGAACAATCTTGGTTTGTTCCTGATTTTAATGGACTTGCTTTTGTTTCTTTCTATTTATGTTGCTGTGAACTATGGGCTTGCTGTAAATTGCCTTTATTTTGTGGAGGTAGGTATCACTTTCTATGCAGGACTTTTATCATGAAGGGGTATTGTATTTTGTCAAAGGCCTTTTTCTGCATATGAGATTAGCATGTGTTTTTTTTTTTTTTGCTTTCATTTTGTTTATACGTGGATCACCTTTATTGACTTTCATATAGTAAATCAGTCCTACAACTCTGAGATGAAATGTATTTGGTCAAGGTAAATCATCTTCTTGATGTCACCTTGGACTCAGTTTTCAATTATTTTATTGAACATTTTTATATCTATGTTCATAAGAAAAAATTGCTCTGTAATACCTTCTTTGTTGGGCCTTTATGTGCTTTGGGTATCAAGGTAACTTTAGCTACATAAAACATTTTAGGCAATGTTCCTTCTGTTTTTATTTTGTAAAGTACTATGAGGAGTACTGTCATTTATTCTTATTGAATGTCATTAAAAGGCTGTAAACAACAACAACAACAAACAACAACAACAAACCACAGGGCCAGGCCAGATGATTTTAGCACAGAATTCTACTAGACATTCAATAAGAGTAAATTACAATACTCCTCAGAGTTTTTCATAAAACTCCATTTGCCCGTGAATTAATGACAACAATTGACAAGCGGAACTTCATAAAATCCAGAAGACACAGCACAGCAAGGTAAACAAACTGTCAAGTGCAGAGGATTCCCCCAAAAAAGTAAAAGAAAATCATTGTCAACTGTACATCTGATAAAAGATGAATAAACAATACAAAAATTAAAAAAATAACAAGAAAACAAATTGCCTTATCCAAAAGGTGAGAAGCTTAGGAAAGAATATGTTTTATTTGAAAATTATGGCTGTGGATGATGAACATAAACTAACTTAGAATTTGAGGCATAGAAATAAAAGCTAGGGGTGCTGGTCCATGTGGCGGGCATGGGTCTGTGGGATTTAAAAGATGAGGTCCTCAATGCATTCTGAGGAGGATGATTGTGTTCCAGAACTACACAGAAATGTTCACCTCTGAAAGCAGCCTGATTGTAGGGAAATACTTAGCACAATGTATTAGAAATACCCAAGCCGAGATCATCCAAGATGACATAGATGCACACTGTGTCTCATCTGCAGAACAGTAGTGACTGCACAGCCACCAAAGGACCATACTGAGAGCACCAAAACACAGTACTGGTGTTCTTCAGAAATAAAGATATCCTGTCATGTGGATCATCCATGACCTCCTATCATAGGACCATGGGCCATGCTCAGGTAAGATCTCAGGGACCCCAGGCTGCCTCCCCTGCTGCCCACACAACTCTTCAGGTTGCAGACTGGTGCAGTGTGGGACAAGGAGATGGCATTCAAAGAGGAGGTGCTGTTTGACTTGAGCCCACACCACAGGCCTCATGGACCTCCTCTCACAGGCTGGGGCTGTTCCCAGTGCCAAGAACTGGATTGTGCAGAGGTGATACTAGGGGCAGCATTGAGGCAGGGCCCCATGGTGGATGGAGCACACAATGGAAGCAGAGACTTGGAGGTATGAATGAACAGAGCCACAAGTTCCCCGGGACAAGAAGCTGAGCTGGGCCAACATCAATGGTTTCTGCAAGCTACTCAATGAAGACTTTGAGGTGCCTCCACTTGCCACCTGCTTGATGGCCCACAAGATCCAGTACCCACAGGAGTAGGAAGCCATCCAGGCCTTGACGGCCAGCAACAATCTGACAAATTGAATTGGAGAAGGAGAGCTGAACCTGAGGACACAAGAACAGGAGAGCTGGCCCTTAAGATGTGGGGGCAGGTGAGCCATCCCTGGGGACATGGGAGCCTGAGAGCCAGCCCTGCTCTGAGGACATGGGAACTGGTGAGCCAGCCCTGTCCCGATAGCATGGGAGTGGGTGAGTCTGCCATGCCCTGAGGACATGCTAGCAGGAGCTCCAGCCCTGCCATGATGACATGGGAGCAGGAGAGTTGGCCCTGTCCTGAGGACATGGGAGCAGGAGAGCCAGCCCTGCCATGATGACATGGGAGCAGGAGAGCAGGCCCTGCCCTGAGGACATGGAAGCAGGAGAGCAGGCCCTTCCCTGAGGACACAAGAGCAGGAGAGTGGGCCTTGCCCTGATGACATGGGAGCTGGTGAGCCGGCCTTTCTCTGAGGACACAGGAGTGGGTGAGCTGGCCCTTTTCTGATGATGTGGCAACAGGATAATGGGCTTTGCCCTGATGACACAGGAGTGGGAGAGCAGGCCCTGAGACAATGACATGGGAGAAGGAGAGCGGATCCTGTCCTGATGACATGGGAGCTGGTGAACTGACCCTGCTCTGAGGACATGAGAGTGGGTGAACTGGCCCTGCCATGATAACAGCTAGCCCTGCCACAATGACGTGGGAGCAGGAGAGTGGGCCCTACCCTGAGGACATGGGAGCAGGAGAGCTGGCCCTGCCATGATGACATAGGAGCTAGAGAGTGGACCCTGCCCTGAGGACAAGAGAGTGGGACCTGATCCAGGGCTCTGGGTGTACCTCACCCCAACATCTATGCCATGTATTACCTGATGGAACACATGAAGGCGCTGAACCTGCAGATTCAAATATTAAGAGTCTCCTTGACACACAGCAACAATGGGATATCTGACAGCAGTCCCAGTGAGGATCTGGTAATGATAGTGTAGGCCTCCAACCAGACTCATGACTTGTGGCAATGGATATTTGAAAATAAACATATGTGGAAAAAAGGCTATACTACATGATACCTACAGCTTCTGTGACAAGATTTTTTGTTTGTTTGTTTTATTTTACTCTGAGGAGAAGAGGGATTTTGGTGCATGACGTGTAAATCATAGACATGCAATAAAAGTAAATAAATAAATAAATAAATAAAAGCTTGTGAACTACTATACTATTTAGCTTTCCCCAGAAAAACAAGAATAAACACAAATGTAAACACATATATGTGTATGTGTATATACACATATATGTGTATATATAGACACATTCACATATCCAATCTCTCTTGTCAGATTTTTATTGAACTGCCTCATATAATTCACATAAAGAATGAGAAACAGATAAAAAGGGATATGTGTGTGCTGTGTATGTGTGTGTGTGTATCCACACATTAAAATTCCACATATATGCATATATATTGAAGATTTGTATGTTTATATATACATAGGCTATATAATATATGTGGAAAAAAATATATATATGGAATTTTCCCAGGAAACTGCACAATGGACAATTTAATATCCATGGGGGTAGGCAAACACCTTGAATATAGCAATAGGAATTGATGCCAAAACTTAGAATTCAAAATAATGCAGGAGGCAAAATACTCTTCATTCAGAGACACCTATCTTACAGCCCTGATCTGATCAGAAAAATTTGTTCATGTTGAGAGATAATCTGCTTTGCTGAATGAGTGGTAGATGCTAATTACCTCCTGACATCATCCAGGGCTTACTTGCAGTGGTATTGGCTCAAATATCTGAGAACCACATCATAGTTGAAATGTTAAATTAGCCATCTTATTGGCACTATTTACCGGGAAAGAGGTCAGCTTGAAGTAGAGACACTGGCCATTTACAATAACAGGTAAATATGGAGTTCAACTCAACAAACTGTATGCCAAAGTAGAGCCACCGAAAGGGGAGAGAGAAAATACTCTTATGTTCCTAAAGAAATGAACTGATATAATGATGGGGTCCCTAAGTGTATGGAAATTGTTGGAAGAGAAAGATAAATAATTATACTTCCCATTATCATACAGAGATTCTCAGGGGTGCTGGGGCTATGGCTTACAAGTGGAGCACATGGATTCTGCAAGGCTTTGGATTCCATGCTCATAAATAAAAGTAAAGTGTTTCCTATGGTACCATATGATCCCTTCAGCATCTCATTGTTACGACATGGGACACCCTTCCTACAATGGCCAATGCCGGCAATAGCAGATTGGAAGACAGATTTAATTTCTACAATGGGAAAAGGCCCATCCAAACAGATACCACTGTGCTAAAAATATCTCAAACAATTTTATTGCCTATTCCACCTTTTAATTTTCTCTGTACATGTGCTTGATTCCAACTATGGTTACTATAGTCCTAAAGAATAGCTATTGTTGAAAATGGACATAGGACTAAGAATAATACAGTCAATAGTTTCTACCTAGCAGTGGATTACTTTAAATATGAATATAAATGAAAATAATTTTTATGATATGACTTGTGTGAAAAAATGGGTTACACATGAAATGTATTAGGTACAACTTACTATGAACATATGATTTACTATATGATGTATGAATACCCAAACTGTATATTTACTATCAACCTCCAAGTCTGGTTAAATTTTTTATCATAACATGCATTCACCCATTAATACCCATTTTCCTTTTAATACAATGTCTATGGCATATTGTTACTATACAGCATGTGACAGCATAATCAACTAGGAGACACATCTAAGAAAGTGTATTTTTGCTAAACTGTCTCTTCAGAGCACCCTTAATCTCATTATTCCTAAGGCTGTAGATCAGTGGGTTCAACATGGGGACCACCACCATGTAGAAAAGAGATATCACCTTGTTCTGGTCCATTGAGTAGCTGGACTTGGGCATCACATAGATGAAAGTAACAGTCCCATAGAATAGAGTGACTGCAGTGAGATGGGAGGTGCATGTGGAAAAGGCTTTCTGGCGGCCCTCAGTGGAGTGCATCTTAAGGATGGTGATGAGGATGTAGGAATAGGAGATGGCTATGACAAGCACTGTTATCATAGTGACTGAGCCAGCAGAAAATGAGATCACAAATACGTAGACACTGACATCAGAACAGGAGAGTTCCACCAAAGGAGCAAAATCGCAGAAAAAATCATTGACTTTATTTTGTCCACAGAAAAAAAGAGAAAAGAAGGAAAGAAAAAAGGAGGAGGCATTAAGAACCCCACCAATATAAGCTCCTACAACCAACTGAATACAGAGTTGTGTGGACATTTTGGTGGAATAAAGCAGTGGGTTGCAGATTGCCATGAAGCGATCATAAGCCATGGCAGCCAGAAGGAAGCATTCAGATGCCCCAAAGAAAGCAGCTGAACTGAGCTGGATGCCACATGCAATGTAGGAGATGGTATTTTTCTTTACCAGGAAGTTGACAAGCATATTGGGTGTGACAGAAGATGAAATGCCTATGTCAGCAGAAGCCAAGTGGCTGAGGAAAAAGTACATGGGGTGATGGAGCTGGGAAGAGGCTCTGATGAGAAGGATGGTGCTGAGGTTCCCAGACAGAGTCACCAGGTAGATGCACAGGATGATGGTGAAGAGGATGACTCTAAGGACGGGGTCATCTGTTAAGCCCAATAAAATGAATTCTGTCACTGAAGTGCGGTTCCCATCTATGAAAGCCATGAGACAAGGTAGCTGCTGCCAAAACAAGGCTGTGATAAAGACAGAACATGAATGTATTTATAAATATTTGGCATCATTTTCTTTAACACATAAATTGAAAGTATTACAAAAATATATCAATAAAAAACATAATATTGGGGTATAGTAGTGGACACTCAGTGTTTGTATGTATGAATGTGTTGAATCTTTCATAAATTTCAAATGAAATGCTAGAAATTTTCTTTAAATAATATATTTTTAGTTTACATGTATGTATGTATGTAATAAATTATGTCTATGAATTTAAAATTATGGTGGCACTCAGAGGAATGACAGCAGGTCACCGAGAAGAGACTTGATACCCTATGAGCATATACAGGGGGAGGTAATCCCTCTGAGGAACAGTCATAGGGGAGGGGAATAAGGGGAAAATGGGAGGGAGGGAAGAATGGGAGGATACAAGGGATGGGATAACCATAGTAATGTAACAAGAATAAATTAATAAAATTAAAAAAATAAAATTATGTTAGTGTGAGACTTATAAAAATCACTAAGAGTTATAATATGTACAAGAAAATTTACAAATGTAAAATTTGTAATGATCTCTAAGAATTCTTTCCAAATCATCTCTCCTGGATTTAATAGATTATATTGCTCCTACTGCCATTTCCAGAATATTAGGACTCTTATTGATTTAATTTCATAGTTGATAAAATGTGTGATTTGAAAATGTTCATTGGCTAGGCATGGTGGCACACAACAGTAATCCCAGCACTCATGGAGGCAGAAGCATACTGATCTCTGAGTTTGAGACCAATCTGGTCTACAAAGCAAATCCAGAACAGCCGACCGAGGCTATACACAGAAACCATGTGTTGAAGCAAAAAGAGAGAAAGGAAGGAAGGAAGGAAGGAAGGAAGGAAGGAAGGAAGGAAGGAAAGAAGGAAGGAAGGAAGAAACCAATGTTTAGTAATCTAACTTTATTTAAGACACACCAGAATGAGCATATGAACCCAGGCAGAGTGAGTTTGGTTTACTCAGAGTACACTGTGTATTAAGAGTGGCAATAAAGTGAAGAGCATGTGTTAATTTGAGAATGGCAACAGGTCAGCTTTTTGTTATCAACAAGAGGTCCTTGTTTAGGGACGGGGGTCAACAGTTACCTGATTACATTAAGGCCCTTTTTATAGCAAGAAATAGGATTTCTTGCAAGAACTGGAAAGAGATAATAAATAACTCATGGGAAAATTATAAATGAAAGGACCAACAATAAATTTGTTAATTTATTAATTGCTTTAAACACTAATTAATCCCATACTTTATCAAGTCCTTTGTATTATCAGTCTAATCACTTCCAAATATGTCAATACTAATTCCCATAATATTAATTTGTGCTTATTCACACACTCACCAAATCCTTTCCTAAAATGAGGATGTTTTCCAGTAGACGTACATTGGAATGAAGTAATAAAATTGTTACAGAGACCACAGGGTAAATATTCAACCTGGAATACTATGTTTATCCAGATTCACCCAGGTAGGAGCAGGCCAACTCTCATGTCTTAAGGTTTTCAGCCCATATTCCTGTGTTTTTCCATGGTGTCTGGAGCCATTATGTTAAAACATTTAGTCAGTAAACAAAGTTTGTGTTTCCATGAGATATTTGCCAACAAATCATCAACTTATATCAAAGCTGGTGAATTTCTCAGCATTTTTCCCTTTGGACATTAAGCTCACGTGCCATTAAAGATGATGTTGGTTTCTAGTCTTCTAAGTATTTGGGTAAATAAGAATGCTCTGAAAACCAAATATTAACAGGAATTGGACTATAAGAATTAGTTTATTCAATTAATTTTTTTCTTGATTATACCTGATTGGTTTCTCAACAACAGTTTATAAATGTATAAACACTTTCAAAAAACAAAGTATTCCCCAACAATAAAGGGAAGCCAGACACTCACCTCTTGAAATAAGGATTCATTTTAAAGTAAGAAAGTCAAGATGATTATAAAATGATTTTATAGCCGCCTAGCTGTCTCCCACAATCATTGTTTGCTATTGAGAATAAGTCTCTGAAGAGTTTCAGGATTCAAACATGAATTTAAATCCCCAGGTACCATTAGCTCATGTGAAAACGAGCCATTTGTTACATATGAACACAATTTTTCAGTATTCTGAGTTTTTTCTTTTTAATATGAGAATTGGTGCACTTTCATTTGATAATTATTAGTAGTATATGATAAATTATCTCTGGTGAGTATTGGTTCTAGGTTAATTTTATATTTCACTTTACTAGATATTGATTTTTAAATAGACAACATTGTCTTTAATTCAATATATTTTCATTTGTGTATTTTGCAGTGAGTGATGTAATATACTTTCTTAAGTACCTTAAGCCAACAACTCAGTTAGATGTAATTCATTTATAGCACTGGAGGTTTCACTTGTTGTTGACAGATGTCTAGTTGGGGCCTTATCGCCCCATTATTTGGTGACACCATTTAGATTTATTTTACATATTTATTTATTTAAAGAAGCTTCTACTGTAATAGGTTTCCATATTGCCCTGGCCACCGGGGGGAGGAGAATCACCTGAATGAGGGACAGAACACAAGACACAAAGAGGGGAGAGCAAGTCTGAATGTTGATCAAGCTCTCAAACTTTTATTTTTCAGGCAGCAGTTTTTATAAGGCAGCAGACAGGGAAGCATATTTATATGGCAACCCAGCTGTAGGCTATCTCAAAACACAGGGAATTCCAGGCAGGGTCATAATGTTCTGCCACACAGAATATCTTGCTCTATCTTTGTCTAGTCTAACTGATAAACCATAACAGGGTCAGCTAGTTTCTGGTAAAAGGCAAGCTCTGGGAGAAACAGAAACTTAAAGGTGCAGACTTGGACAAGATGGCTGAACTTTGGCCATATGGCCTACTGTCCCCAACACCATATGATTCTTCAAATGCTACTTACTGTTAGTTGGCCCTCTCTTATTTTCTCCCTTAGCTTCCTCTCTTTCCTCCTCCTCCCTATTTAATCCTCTCATTCCAGTCTCCCCAGTTTTCTCTCTAACTATATATTCTATTTCTCTTTCCTTAAACATATTTCTATCCCCCAAAATTATTACTATATATCTAACACCTGTGGTTATTCAGATACATTTAAAAGCTAACAATCACAAGGAAGGGGGCATATAGGATATTTGTCCTTTTGGGTCTGGGTTACTTCACTCAAGTTGATTTTTTTTCTAGCCCCTCCATTTACCTATGAATTTCATTATTTTCTTTTTAAATTTTTTTTATTCACTTTACTTCCGGATTTTAGGCCCCTTCCTGATTTCCTCCCAGCCCAACCCTCCATCACTCCTCCCTACTCCCCTGTTCACCTAGTACTCAGAAAGGGGGAGCACTCCTCTCTTACCATCTTACCTTAGTCTATCAAGTCTCATCAGGAGTGCCTGCACTCTCTTGCTTGTGGGCTGGTATGATCACCCTGCCAGGGGAAGTAATCAATGAGTGGGCAATAGGGCCCATATCAGAGGCAGCAACTACTCCCCATATTATGGGACTCACATAGAGACTATGCTGCCTATTTGCCACATCTGAGCAGAGGGTCCAGGTCCTCTCATGCATGATCCTTGGTTGGAGCATCAGTCTCTGTATGTACCTTGGGCCGAGATTTGTTGGCTATGTTGTTCTCCTTGTAGAGATCTTCTCCTCTACAGGTGCTTCTATTCCCCCATCTCTTCCCTAAATCATCCTGTGCTCTGCCCCCAAGTTTGACTGTGATCCTCAGTATCTGCTTTGATCCCCTGCTGGCTGAAGACTTTCAGATGACCCCTATGGTAGACTCCCATCCGCTTCCCTCTCTTCTAGAACTTCCGGTTTCTATTCTATTTGCCCTGATGAATGAGCATTAAGCATCCTCCCTAGGGTCCTCATTATTTAGATTCTTTAGGTCTATTGATTGTAGTGTGGTTATCCTTGTATTATGTGGATAATGTCTACTTATAAGTGAGTATATACCACATGCATTTTTCTGGGTCTGGGTTATCTCACTCAGGATAATCTTTTCTAATTTCATCCATTTCCCTGCAAAATTTCAAGATTTCCTTGTTTTTAATGTCTGAGTAGTATTCAAATCGTTGTGTAAAGGTACCACATTATTTATCCATTCTTTGTCTGAGGGACCTCAAGCTTGTGTCCAGATTCTGGTAATTATGAATAAAGCTGCTATGAACATCATTGAACAAATGTCTTTGTTTTTTGGTGGAGCATCATTTGAGTATATGCCCAGGAGTGGTATAGCTGGATCTTAAGGTAAAGCTATTGTCAATTTTCTGAGAAAGCACCAGATTCATTTCCAAAGAGGCTGTACAAGTTTTCACTACTACCAGCATTGGAACAGTGTTGCCCTTTCTCCACATCCTAGCCAGCATGTGCTGTCACTGTAGGGTTTGATCTTAGCCATTCAGACTGGTGTAAGCTGGAATCTCAGAGTTGTTTTGATTTGCACTTCCCTGATGACTAAAGATATCGAGCCTCTCTTTAAGTGTTTCTCAGCCATTCTGTGTTCCTCTGTTGAGAGTTCTTTGTTAGTTCTGGTCACCATTTTTAATTGGATTATGTGGTTTGTTAGCGTTTAATTTCTTGAGTTCTTTCTATATTTTGGATATTAGACCTTTGTCAAATGTAGCATGGGTGAAGAACTTTTCCTACTCTGTGGGTTGTTTTGTTTTGTTGAATGTGTCCTTTGCCTTACAGAAGCCTTTTCAGTTTCATGAGGTCCAATTTATTAATTGTTGATCTTAGAGCCTGGACTGTTGGTGTTCTATTCAGGAAATTGTCTCCTGCACTATTGTGTTCAAGGATCTTTCTTGCTTTTCTTCTAATATAATTGGTGTGTCTGGTTTTATGGTTAGGTCTTTAGTCCACTTGGACTAAGATTTTTGATAAACATTAATCTATTTGCATTTTTCTACATGTAGATATAAATTTAGACCAGCAACACTTTTCAATATGATATTTTTTCCATTATATGGTTTTGGCTTCTTTGTTGAAGATCAAGTATCTGTTGCTGTGTGGGTTTATCCCTGGGTATTTCATTCAATTCTATTGGTCCATCAGACTGTTTTTATGCCAATACCAAGCAGTTTTTATTACTGTTGCTCTATATTCCAGCTTGAGATCAGAGATGGAGATGCCACCAGAAGACCTTTTATTGTATAGGATTGTTTTAGCATTTTAGGATTTTTTTCCATATGAAGTTGAGAATTGTTCTTTCATGCTCTGTAAAGAACTGTGTTTGCATTTTGATGGGCATTTCATGAATCTTTTGTATACAGAAGGCCTACTGATTTTTTTACTTGATTTGGTATCCAACCATTTCCTTAAGATTTTTATCAGCTGTAGGATTTTCTCGGTAGAATTCCTCAAATAGTAATACTTTGACTTCCTCCATTCCAATTAGTATCTTTGATCTCCTTTCATTGTCTTATTGCTCTGGCTAAAGTCTCAAGTACTATACTGAAGAGATATGGAGAGAGTGGCTGCCTTGTCTTGCTCCTTATTTCAGTGGAATTGATTTAATTTTCTCTCCATTTAGTTTGATGTTGGCTATAAGTTTGCTGTATATTGCACTTACTATGTTTATGTGTGTGCCTTGTATGCCTGATCTTTCCAAAACTTTTAATGTAAATGAGTGTTGGATTTTGTCAAATGGTTTTTCAGCATCTAAGGAGATAATCATGTGGGTTTTTTCTTTCAGTTTGTTTATATGGTGAATTATATTGATGGATTTCTGTATATTTAACTATACCTGCATGCCTGGAATGGAGTCTACTTCATCATGATAGATATTTTTTGTTTTGTACTTAGAAATAGTTTGTGAGAATGTTATTGAGTATTTTTGCATCAATGTTTATAAGAGAAATTGGTGTGAAAATTGGTGTGAAATTCTCTTTCTTTGTTGAGATTTTAAGTGGTTTGGTAACAAGGTGACTGTGGCTTCATAGAATGAGTTTGTTAATGATTCTTTTCTTTCTATTTTGTGGAATAATTTGATGCGTATTGGTATTAGCTTTTTCTTTTTCTTTTCCTTTTTTTGTCTATATCATTTAGATTATCAAATTTTGTTTTTAGTTAATTTGGCAAAGTGTCTATCTTGTTTATTTTTCTCAAAAAAACAACTATTGCTTTCAATGATTCTTTAAATTTTCTTAAGTGCTTCCAATTTACTGTTTTCAGCCCTAAGTTTGATTGTTTCTAGCCATCAACTCCTCTTGGGTTTGTCTGCCTCTTTTCTCCAAGGGTTTTCAGATGTTTCAGTATGTTGATTGTATGAGATGTCTCTAATTTCTTTATGAAGGCACTTAGTGCTGTTAACTTTCCTGTTAGCACTGCTTTCACTGTGGTCCATAGGTTGGGGATATTGTGTGTTCATTTTCTTTGAATATTAGGAAGTCTTTATTTTTTTCTTTATTTCATCTCATACCAAGTTGTTGATGACTAGAGAATTGTTCAGTTTCCATTTGTGTAGGCTTTTTTTATTTCTATTGTTGTTCAAGTGCACGGTGGTCTGATAGTACACAAGGGATTATTTTAATTTTCTTGTATCTATTAAGCTTTACTTTGTGGTTGACTATAAGTTTAATTTTGGAGAAGGTTCTGTGAGTTGCTGAGAAAAAGGTGTAGTCTCTTGTGTTTGGGTGAAAAGTTCTGTTGAATTCTTTTATGTCCAGTTGACTCATGACATCTATTAGTTTCATTATTTCTCTGTATAGTTTCTGTCTCAATGACTTGTCCATTAGTGAGAGTGGTGTGTTGAAGTTTCCCACAATTTATATGTGTGGTTCAATGTGTAATGTAAGCTTTAGTAGCTTAAGTAATGTTTCTTTTATGAATGTGGGTGGCCTTGTATTTGGGACATAAATGTTTAAAATCAGATGCCATCTTGACGGAATTTTCCTTTGATGAATATGTGGTGTCCTTCCTGATCTTATTTCATTAATTTTAATTGAAAGCATATTATATTAGCTATTTGGACTGCTACTCCAGCCTGCTTCTTAGGTCCATTTGCTTGGAAAACCTTTTTCACTACCTTTACTCTCAGGTAATGTCTATCTTTGCAGGTGAGGTGTGTTTCTTGTATAAAGCAAAAGGATAAGCTCAATTTGTGCATCTATTCTGTTACTCTGTGTCTTTTTATTGGAAAGTTGATTCCATTGATGTTGAGAGATATTAATGACCAGTGACTGTTAGAACCTTTTATTTTGGTGTTGGTTGTGGAACTCTATTTTTGTTCTTGTTTAATTTTTGTTTTGCTGTAGTGAAGTTATTTATATTCTGTGGGGGTTTAAGGTATAGTTAACTTCCTCAGGTGGGCAGTTTTCCTTCTAGTATCTTCTGTAGTGCTAGATTTGACCACAGATGTTGTTTAAATTTTGTTCTCTCACAGAATATCTTGTTTTTTCCATCTATGGTGATTTAAAGTTTTTCTGCATATAGTAGTCTGCATCTTTGGTCTCTTTTTGTTTCCAAGACATCTGTGCAGCCCATTCTGTCTTTTATAGTCTCTGCTAAGAAGTTGGGTGTGATTCTCATAGGTTTGACAGTATATGTTACTTGGCCTTTGTCCCTTGCAGCTTTTAATGTTTTTCTTTGTTCTGTACATTTAATGTTTTGGTTAATATATGTCGGGAGGATTTCCTATTCTAGTTTAATCTATTTGGTATTCTGTAGGCCTCTTTTATTTTTTTAGGCACCTCTTTCTGGGGATTGGGGAAATTTTCTTCTGTGATTTTTTAAAAAATTTTTTCTGGGCCTTGGAGCTGGGAATATTCTCTTTCTTTGAGTCCCATAATTCTTAGGTTTGGTATTTTATGGTGTCCTTGATTTCTTGAATTTTGCTGGGGGGGGGGCAGGAATGCTTTAGCAATAATATTAACTTTTACGGATGCATCAGTTTCTTCCATTGTGTCTTCTACACCTGAAATTCTTTCATCTATCTCTCATGTTTTCCTGGTGATGCTTACCTCTGCAGTCACAGTTTTCTTCCCTAAATTCTCCCTTTCCAGGATTTCCTCAGTTTGTGGTTTCTTCATGGTTTCCATTTCCATTATCAGATTTTGAAACATTTTATTGATTTCCTTCATATGTTTGCTAGTATTTTCATCTATTTCTTTGTATTATTTCTTCAATTCCTTCTCCTGTTTATTTGTAGTATCCTGAAATTCTAACAGTGATTTATTCTTTCCTCTCTAAAGTCCTCAAATTGTTTGTTTATACATTCTAGTATTTCTTTAACATTTTCTTCCATTATCAATTTCATAAGTATAGATTTGATGTCATTTTCTTGTGTCTCAGTTTCATTAAGCCAGTACAGACTACTATATGCAGAAAAACTTTTAATTACCATAGATGGAGAAAACAAGATATTCTGCGAGAGAACAAAATTTAAACAATATCTGTGGTCAAATGAATGAATAGCTTGTCATTCAGTTTCATAAGTTTCATCCTGCTTATCATAGGATAACTGTGGTCTGAAGATGCCTACTTGCTCTGGATTTTGTTTATTATGTTTTTACACTGGCCTTTAGCCATCTGGTTGTCTATGGTGTTGGCTGGTAGATCCTGTGGCCTCCTGGAGTTCTTAGGGGAAGCATGCAGGAAGAGCCCTGGTCAAAAAGATGAACGTTTCTAAAGATGCCCTTCCTAGCTTGTTGGGAATGGTCTCAGATTGGCAGGTGATTTTCAGTGTCTTGCTGAGGGCACTCCTCAGCTGTATGATCATGGGGGCCAAGTGGCCTCCTGAGGAATCTGGGGACCCTCTTTTCAAGAAGTGAAGTCTCACAGTTGGCTGCCTCGCTACTGGTTTTCTTGCTCCAAGGTTAATGTGGTCCAATGCCTAACCACTGTGCTCAGTTATTGTGGTCTAACACTGGGCTTACTGTGTTGGGGAGCCTGGGTTTGGATCTGCCTGCCAGGATATCAGAAGGTATCCATTCCTCCATGGGAAGGGCTGAGGGTACTGTATGATGAAAATTTCTGTTACCTGGAAGTGAGTTTGGCACCTGAGATATGAGCTTCCTGTCCCTTCCTGGAAGTTGATCACTTCATGGTAGGGTCCAATGTTTGGGTCATAGGACAGAAAATCCTCTGCTTCAAGAGGGGGCTCCCAGAAAGTCTCTCCAGTGTGGCTGTGATAGTGGGCACCTGAGGTAGTAGCTGCATGTCCCTATCCCAGAAGGTAAACATTTCATTGCAGGATCTGAAGTTGGAGCCCTCAAGCTGCAGTCTGGAAAGTCTCCTCTTAGTGATAGTGAGCCAAGGCCGTGATTGAGAGATGCAAGCTATAAATAGTCCAGATGCCTGAACTGTGGGCCTTTTTCTGTAGATGGAGGACACACCCCTCCTGATTAGCCTTGAGCTGGGAAATAAAGGAGTGTACCCCATGCTGGCAACAGTACACTAGACCCTAAACAAAATGTTTCAAGATGCTAGTTTCTTGCAGAGACACTTTCAAAGCAAACAACACAGACTTTAGGCCAAAAGGTGTCAAAAGCTGCCTCTTCGAAGAAGCACATATCAAAGATGCCCTGAGACAAGCCCCAGGAGGTGTCCTGAGTATACCTTCTTCAATTTACATACCCTTGATTTAAAACCCAGAGGTCTGGTTTGGGAGGTCAGACTCCCCCCCCCATTTCTCCCTCAATAGCTCCCTGACTATGTCTTTCTTTTATCATTAAGTTTGGATAGAACATTAGCTTAGTATATTAAAATCTAGCTCATTGACTCGCCACAGTCTTAATTTTAACCAAGCACACTTGGTTATCCATCCTTTTCTCAAGTCCAAGGCTTCCCTGTGCTGGAAGGTATGTGGAATCCCAATATCTCAATTCAGCTGAGTGCATGGTTACCCAGTGCTGCCTCAAGCTCTGAGATCTGGCCAGAGAGCTCCCTCCCTGCCAGGGAGAACTTCCACAAGACCAGTTCTCGGTACAGAGCCTTCCTCAGCTAACTTCCCAGGGGAAAACTCCACATATAGGCTAAAGAAAACTCTCCAACCAGATTCTCAGCCCAGACTCCCCAAGAAAGAACCCACACTGAACCTTGATCATGACAATTCTGGGATATGTCAAAGTGTTTTCAAAGATCACATGCAGGTGGGACCTACAGTCAACTGTGTCTAGAATTTGCTTGATTTGTGACTTTATTAATATTCTTCCATCTGTCTCAGTTCTGCGTCCTTCTACAGGGTTGGTCTGTGATGGTCCCGTATTAGTCAGAGTTCTCTAAGGGATCAAAATGGATAGACATGATAATAAAAAGTGATTTATTCGACTAACTTTCAGGATTCAGTCTTAGTGGTCCAACATGGCTATCTCTCAAAAGAATTGGGTCAACACACCTGAAATAACTCAAATAATAAATTATCACAAATAGATAAATTATCAAAGCCAGATTTAAAAACACAAAAAAGGGAAATTCAATAAAATAAAATAGTTATATATCCTGGGAGGAAAGTGAGATGAGGTGTAGAAGAGTAAGGAAAAGGCTAATAACTAAGTCTGAGATGGTAGTCACATTGGGTGTACATAATTACTATTAATATGTTAAGTTTTACAAAACTACAGATTACTCTAAGAAAATGTTTTCTTACCAAACTGTCTCTTCAAAGCACCCTTAATCTCATTATTCCTGAGGCTATAGATGAGGGGGTTCAACATGGGGATCACCACCATGTAGAACACAGACACCACCTTGTTCTGGTCAGTGGAGTAGCTGGACTTGGGCATCACATAAATGAATATGACGGTTCCATAGAACAGAGTGACTGCAGTGAGGTGGGAGGTGCAGGTGGAGAAGGCCTTGTGGCGGCCCTCAGTGGAGCGCATCTTCAAGATGGTGATGAGGATATAGGTGTAAGAGATGGCTATGATAAACACTGTAATCATGGAGACTGATCCTGCAGAAAATGAGATGACAACTACAGAGACCGTGACATCTGAACAGGAGAGTTCTACCAAAGGAGTAAAATCACAGAAAAAGTGATTGATTCTATTTGGTCCACAGAAGAGATAAGAAAAATAGTAAACCATGGCCACCAAAGCATTAAGAAACCCTCCTATGTAAGATCCCACAGCCAGCTGGATACAGACTTGTGTGGTCATTTTGGTTGAATAAAGCAGTGGGTTACAGATTGCCATGAAGCGATCATAAGCCATGGCAGCCAAAAGGAAGCATTCAACTGACCCAAAGAAATCAGCTAAGCTGAGTTGAATGCCACATCCAAAGTAGGAGATGGTGTTTCTCTCCACCAGGAAGTTGACAAGCATATTGGGTGTGACAGAAGATGAGTAGCCTATGTCAACAGAAGCCAAGTGGCTGAGGAAAAAGTACATGGGGTGATGGAGCTGGGAAGAGACTCTGATGAGAAGGATGGTGCTGAGGTTCCCAGACACAGTCACCAGGTAGATGCACAGGATGATGGTAAAGAGGACGACTCTAAGGACGGGGTCATCTGTTAAGCCCAATAAAATGAACTCTGTCACTACAGTGTGGTTCCCTTCCTCCAGGAAAGCCATGGGACAGTGTGGTTGCTGACAGAACAGGGCTGTAATGGAGACAGAACAGGAAGGGGTTTACAAATAGGTTTTATTTGTTTCATTTAATACAGATATAGAGAGAATTAAAAGCTAATTTGTATTCTAAAAGCTGGCCCAATAATGGATATTTTTCTCAGTGGTTTTTTTTTGTCTATATATTTAAGCAAAATAAGGTCTTGAAAATTGTTTAAGCAGAAATGCTAGAAATATATTGTAAATAATATGTACCTATTATTTACATTTATAATAAAACATAATTGATGTTACGTCCTTAGATTTGAAATTATGAGATTTTGCTTGATGATATGGCTTTTCAGGTGAAGGTTTTTTCCACCAAGCCTGACACCTGACAGCCAGAGTTGGAAAACTCGAGCCCAGAGGATGGGAAGAGAGCACCAACTCCTGAATGCTGGTCCTTTTGCATCCACACATATGGTATTTTCCCTGCACCATTCTCTTCACACAAATAAACAGAAAATATACAATAATATGCATCTTAATAACAATGTATTTATTATAAATGCAACAAAGGATTAAAATCTAAGAGCATATTATCATTTAAGGAAGACTTAAGTCTATGTTAACTTTTATTGAATGCTTACTAAATCACCAGCACAGGATTGAAAAGTTATGTTTTTATCTTTATGTTTACAACACATTAATGTATTTTATAATATCCACTTTACAGTAGAAAATAATTTCTACTTTAATAACGTGTGTGTGTGTGTGTGTGTGTGTGTGTGTGTTGTATTTTGAGAGAACCCAGGTTTGACCTATGTCTCCAGTTATTGGAACCCAGTGACCTCTTCTGGTGTTCACAGGCACCAGGCATACATATGGTGCACTAATATATGCATATGCACACAAAACTCATACACAAAAATAAAAACAACAAAATTCTAAAAAGAGAATTAAAACATGATGTAAGTTGGATTCAGTCTATTCCTTTTAACAACCACGCTATACATGAAGGGTGGGCACATACAAATTAATGACAGACAGCAGGATAGCATTTCAGTCTTCTGATGGCTAATACACAGAGAGATGCTTTGTTGGTGATGCTGGTCACATAATGTATCATTTCTGTAAGAAAGATCATGTCTTCATCAAGTTTTATAAAGCTCATAAATTTTCTTTTCAGAATTGAGAAGAAATACAATAGAGATCACACTAAATAGAACTTCCTGTTGTAAGCTCATTAAATATTGTAAATGGCTATAAACGCATCACTGTCTTTAAATTAATTTGAATTACCAATTTTCTTATCGTGTACAGTATGAATAATGTTACCACATTATTATCAATTTTCTATTAAAACACTATGAATTATTTCCCAATGTCACAGCATTTTTTTTTTAAAACTGGAGTGTGATGTGATAAATTCACATGATTTTCAACAGAGGGCACTGCTCAATAAATATCAAACTAAGAAGTTAAGAAGTCCAAAAAGGGGCAGATTGGTTCTCTTTTCTCACATCCTATATTTACATTTTTATTTGTCCACTGTGATGCCCATGATGTTGGAAAAATGAGTCCACCAGCAAAGCAGGTCTCTGCACATAATATTTCCTGAACTTAGTAGTCTTTTGGTGAATGCTACATATGTACACCTGATGATCATGTTGTTTTCTGGTCTTACAGGTAGATGGTTAAATAAGGAATTTTTTAAAACTTCAGTGTAAATGAGGTGAGTGGAGAGAGAATAAACTGTAATCAGGATGTAGTGTATAAGAGAAAAAAAATCTACTTTCAATAAAAAAGAGGAAACAGTTTTATACCCAATCATCTTGATTAATTTGCCTATGTAACTATAAAGTCATTCCATATAGCTCATTTTCCTTCAGTTACATATTGGCCCAACTCCATCTGATTTCATTCTATACCATATCTGTTAATATTATGCATTTTCAAAGAATAAAGTATCTCTATTTACCACCAAAGTCAAAATTTTACATCTTTAAAAAAATTATTTCTTATAATTTATTCACATTATATGCAATTGTAATGCTCCCTCATCCCTCCCGCCCCCACCTGCCCTCCTCCTTGCCCTTATCACCTTCCCCAAAGTCCTTTCAGAGGGGAAACCCTCCTCTCCTACCATCTGACCCCAGCCTATCAGGTATCATTAGGACTGCTTGTATCCTCGTTCTTTGTGGCCTGGCAAGGCTACTCAACCAGGAGGAAATGATCAAACAGTGGGTAAGAGTTTGTTCCCCTCATTAGGAAAAACAAAAATCCAGATTAACTAAAAGAGTTCTGTACAAGAAAAGATCTTCCAGAGGAATCTCCATCCCTGATCTCAATATGTACTATAGAACAACAGTGATTTTTTTTTAATCTGCATGGTACTGGCACAGAAACAGACTGATGGATCAATGAAATTGAATCAAAGAGCCATAAATAAACCCACATACCTACACACTTGATTTTCTACAAAGAAGCTAAAACCATATGATGGAAAAAAGATAGCAGCTTCAACAAATTGTGCTGGTCTAAACGGATGTCTACATATAGAAAAATGCAAATAGATCCATATATATGACCCTGCACAGAACAAAAGTCCAAGTGGATTAAAATCTTACCTCTTCAAATAAGAATTCATGTCAAAGTAAGACGTTGAAATTTATTGTGATTTTATAGCTGCAAAGCTGTCTTCTCTGTTATTGTTCATCAGTGAGGATAAGTCCCTGGTGAGGCTCTGGATTCCAGTGTGAATTCAAATCATCAGGGAGTACTGAGCAGTTCATTTCACACAAACACAATTAATTTTCAAGGAGTCTGCCAATCTCAAGTAATATCTTGTTTTCCTCTTTGAGTCCTGTTGCACTTTCATCTGGTAATAATGCCAGGTAGTGGTAACAAATTATCTTCCTGAAAGTTTATATTTGATTCAGGTTAGTTCATGATCAAAGATATTAAATCAATTATAAAAATGGACTAATTTTGTTTTTTTAATTCATGTACTCCAATTTTTTTTAGTATTTTAGTGGTTGATGTATTTTATGTCTAATAACAACTATTAGGGACATTGGTGAATATAGGGAGGGATGAGATGCAAAGTTGAACAGTTATTTGAGATACACACAATTTTTATAGGCAAGAGTATAAAATATAATAATTGTTACCTAGAAAATAGTGTGTAGAAAGTGGTATGAATGTTCTCCAGTAATAATTAACATTTCATAATTCATACCTCAATAAGTGACAGCTGGTATCAGCTTACCTTACTGTCTTCGATGAGGTTTCTTTATCAGATATGGGGAAATATTTCTTTCATTCATCTCTTTCAAAAATATATGCTGAATATTTGTTGTATTCTAGGAACTAGAATGACTTCTTCTAGCCTTGTTAATACCCTCTTATCCTGTTGGTTTAAGAGCAATAGAAGATCAAAGTCTTCCTAGGATAAATAGTGTGAGCTTCCTGTTCATTGGAATGTTTGTTGTGGCTCCTGGGAGGAGTGCTCTTCCCTTGCCTGGAACCAAAACTTCTAGGCAAGCAGAGAATGAGATCACAGGAGCAGGAAGCAAAATTTTTTCTAGTGACTCAGTAGAGGTGATAATGAGCAGAAGTATGGATCTCTTCCTTTTTCTACACCTTGATTTCTGGACCCATAGATCCTATTTAAGAAAACCTACCATATATATTGAGTGCTGATTCAAAGCATATGATTTTTCTTTAGAACTCTGTCTCAGACCTCTATGGTGCTGCCACCGAGTGGGTGTTGTAGCTGTCTTCTAAAGGCCATTCATGTTTCTATCAGTACAGCTGCTTTTGGATTGTGGGAAACATGGAAATAGATATAGATAGATAGATAGATAGATAGATAGATAGATAGATAGATAGACAGACAGACAGAAAGATAGATGATAGATGATCTAAATGAAATCAACAAATAATGGGATTGAGACAGAGTCCTAACTGGCTTTCTTGTCACCAAAGCTTCTGGTACTAGAAATAGGTTAAATCTAATTAAGTTGTTAGATGAAGGACCCTAATGGTAATTTCCTCATAACCCAAGTCTATAGTCCACAAACTGACAAAAGCCACATTGCTGAAGACAACACATTCACAACTCATTGAATAGGGAAATATTGAGCCAGTGCCTATATAGAACTCTTATTCCCATGTTTCAGAATTTGTAGTAAAGTAAGGTACTCTAGGTGCTCTCAAAAAAATGTAAACACCAAGCTAAACAAAAAATCTTCATCTACAGGGGTGTAGTACCTAAAATATGCTAGACCAATGTTGACACAAAGCTTATATGAGTAACAACAGACTTAAGGCCCACTCCATGATAATTAACCCATACTCAATACTGCTCAGGGTGACAAAGAAGCTGACACTAGATCACTCAGGGACCTAGTCCCCTCAGTCACAGTCACAAGGGAGGGAAGTAAGGGGAAAATGGGAGGAAGGGAGGGAGGAATGGGAGGATACAAGGGATGGGCTAACAACTGAGATGTAATATGAATAAATTAATAAAATATATTTCAAAAATAAATTAAGGCCCTTTTAATGAACATGAGCAGAGCTCATGTGAATGCAGAGACAGAAGAAGCACACAGAGGGGCTGCAGTGTCTGTGCTGGGTCCTCTTTTATTATATTATGGCTTCCAGTTGAGAACCTTTATGAAATTCCTCTGTGAGAATGAGTGTTTCCCTGACTCTTGTCCCTTCTCTTGGGCTCTTTTCCATAGTTTGTCTTGTCCAACTCCAAAGAGGTAAGTTTTGCATTATCTCATTATTTTTTCTTTTGTTATATTTTTAATAAAGGAGTGGATGAATGGATGAAAAACTATCCACTTGGTTGTCTCCAGTAGAGTAACAGCATACAAACCACTTCAGGACAGGATTCATATTCAGGAGTAGCTGGGAAACATATCTCTTAGTTTGATTCGATGATGATGATGATGATGATGATGATGATGATGATGATGTTTTGGTTGTTTTCCTTCTGCATGTAGTTTTATCCTGTTTTCTTTTTAACACATTTTTATTGAAAAATAAAATAATTCATATTACATCTCATTTTCTATCCCATCCCATGCATCCTCCTATTCCTCCCTCCCTCCCACTTTCACCCCAATCCCCCTTCCCTATGACTGTGACCAAGGGGGACCTCCTCCCCATGAATATGGTGCTAGTATCAAGTCTCTTCTTGATAGTCTGCTATCTTTCCTCTGAGTGCCATTGGGCCTCCCCAACAAAGGGACATGGCCAAATATGGGGCACCAGAGATTGTGTGAAAATCAGTCCCCAGTCTCCACTTAACTGTGGAGAATGTTCTGTCCCTTGGCTTTGAATAACTACCAAATGTTATTTATTGTATAAGAAATAAGAGAAAAATATTACTTGAGATGGAATGCCTCCTTGAAAAGTAGTTTTGTTTATGAAATGAACTGCTCAGTACTTACTGAGAATGATATAATAATCCCCGATGATTTGAATTCACACTGGAATCCAGAGCGTCAGCAGGGACTCATCCTTAGTAACAAACAATGACAATTGAGACAGCTTTGCAGCCATAAAATCATAATGACTTTAAACTTCTTACTTCATGATGAATTCTTGTTTGAAGAAGTAGGTTTTGAGATTTGTGGGTAAATCTGGCTTACTGGTTTGAGATTTATCATTTGAAACTAGGCCAGCCTGGTCTACAAAGTGAGTCCAGGACAGTCAAGGCTACCAAAAATATAAAAATATAATAAAATAAAACAATGCCTATAAATGTATAAATTTTAGTGGACACAGAAGTCAGATAAAATAAAGGCAATAAACTAGACCAAAAACTAGCTGAATTAACTTGTATTTTCATATCCAAACTCCTGTGGATAATCGGGTGACCTCAATTGTTAAAGGTTTATTATTTATCTAGACACTAATGAATCCAGGACCCAGCATGAGCTCTAACAGTATAGAAACTTTCTACTCAGGCAAGTGAGATCAATATTCCTTGAAATGATTGGATGGCATACTATTGGTAGTGCCTTGTGGAAATGCTTGCTTTGATTATTGGATGAATGTCCGACCATCATAGGCATCAGATATTTTAGAAAAGCAAAAGGAATAATATTAAAATTCTTGAGGTAAGAGTGCATGTAGCCCTTAGATGGATGAACCTGGGTAAATTTCTTAGCTTTTAGGTTGAATATTTACTCACAATTTCACTGTGTTGGAAACTATATGATTTCATTCCATCACACTCTGGTCAGAATACACAGATTTTTTTCTGTTTTTCCAAGTTGTAATAAGCAAATTTATATGGATGTGGCCTTGCTTCACTAACAGGCTGTGTACTGCAGAAGCTCATCCTTTGTGTATTGACCACATAGTGGCAGAATTACCCTGCTGTATGTCCCAAATGTGTATGTGCTCTGAATTTCACTGACTCTTTCATAAATAGTATTTACTGAAAAGTTAGATAAAGTTTATTGGGCTGGAGGTTGATATACTTATTCTAGACTTCTTATGTAGTCTTAATACATTTACCAATAATGAAACTAAATATGCTCAAATAAATAAAAATAATAAAAGTGTTCAATACTACCTCATGGAAACAAAAGAAATGTCCTGGTGCTTAATGTGTATTCCGTAAAGGTTAGCCATTATTTAAGTTTTCTTCACACTGTTCTGTGGATTCATATTTTAACTTTTGTGATATTTAAATTTTCTGACATTTATATAAGCATCACCTTTTTAAACCTTAGATATAAAACTACATAGGTATATTTTATGATATTTATATACTTAAGAAATAAAAGATATATTACTTGAAGAAATTTTCTGGAATTTGTGTTTAAAATTCTAAGTCACATTAATTAAGCATAAATGTATGCACACCAAGATTCCCAACAAAACATTGTCAGATGAAACTGTCAAATTTTCTTTGAATGATATATTTATTTTCTCATGTTTCAATGATGACCTACTATTTGAGTTAATGAAAATGATGGCATATATTTATAAATTATCTTCCTATATTGTCCCCATCACAGCCTTGATCTGGCAACAGCAATGCTGTCCCATGGCTTTCCTGAATGGAAACCACACTGCAGTGACAGAGTTCATTTTATTGGGCTTAGCAGATGACCCCATCCTTAGAGTCGTCCTCTTCACCATCATCCTGTGCATCTACCTGGTGACTGTGTCTGGGAACCTCAGCACCATCCTTCTCATCAGAGTTTCTTCCCAGCTCCATCACCCCATGTACTTTTTTCTCAGCCACTTGGCTTTTGCTGACATAGGCACCTCATCTACTATCACACCCAATATGCTTGTCAACTTCTTGGTGGAAAGAAATACCATTTCCTACCATGTATGTGGCACTTGAATGTGTCAGCGACACCAGCAGCAGAGACCGAGGTTTGCAGCTCAGAGCCTTCCAGTGGAGGCAGTTAGTGTGGTGGCTGGTGGTTGTTGCTGCGGGAGAGGGGACACTGGAGAGGATTTGGGTCTCTTGGTGCTTTGTGACCCAAGCTGGACTCGGTGGACAGTTCACCCCAGAGTCCCGGATACAGCACAGGGAGCAGTGCTGTGGAGACACTGATTCAGCACAGCAGGCAATTCTGCCCAAGGCAACAGCTTAGCGCAGCCACGGCTCCCCTGCTGTGACGCAGGCTGGGCGGAGAGCTCATTTCCACCCTAGGTACCATCTCAGCGCAGCCGCAGTTCACCTGCTGTGACACAGGCTGAGCGGAGCGCTGAGTTCCACCCTAGGCGCCACCTCAGCGCAGCCGCAGTTCACCTGCTGTGACGCAGGCTGGGCGGAGAGCTCATTTCCACACTAAGCGCCATCTCAGGGCAGCCGCAGCTCACCTGCTGTGACGTAGGCTGGGCGGAGCACTCAGATCCACCGAAGGCGCCATCTAAGGGCAGCCGTAGTTCACCTGCTGTGACACAGGCTGGGCGGTGCGCTCAGTTCCACCCTAGGCGCCATCTCAGCACAGCCGCAGTTCACCTGCTGTGACTCGGGCTGGGCAGAGCGCTCACTTCCACCCAAGGTGCCATCTCAGCGCAGCCGCAGCTCACCTGCTGTGACGTAGGCTGGGCGGAGCACTCAGGTCCACCGAAGGCGCCATCTCAGGGCAGCCGTAGTTCACCTGCTGTGACACAGGCTGGGCGGAGCACTCAGGTCCACCGAAGGCGCCATCTCAGGGCAGCCGCAGGTCACCTGCTGTGACGCAGGCTGGGTGGAGAGCTCAGTCCCACCTGAGGCACTAGAAACATCAATGACCAGTTCTGCTCAAGACATTTGCTCTCCTCAGAGGGCAGTTTTGGGGCACTGATGCAGGCTGAGGTCTGCATGCAGATTCAGCCCAGAGGCCCTAGCTGGATTTGCCGGGCAGATTAGGCCCAGAGATTCTTCCTGAGCTGGGCACACAGACTCGGCGGCCCCAAGACTCTGGCTGGACTGTCCACGCAGTATAGGCCCGGAGTCCCGGGCTGAATTCAGCGTGCAGTGTGGGTCCATAGTGTCTGGCTGAGCTCGGTGCACAATTCTACCCCAGAGACTCGGGTGGAGCTCGGCGTGCAGCTTAGGGCCAGAGTCTCAACTGTGCTTGGCAGACAGATTGGGCCCAGAGTCTCTAGTAGAGCCTTCGGCACAGTCCCGGCTGTAAGACTCTGGTTGGACACAGTGTGCAGTTTGAATCCAGAATTCTTGGCTGAGCTGCGTGGATGTTTCAGACATGAGTCAATAACTGACCACAGCAAGCAGTTTGGCCAAACACTCCAAGCTGAGCTTGGTGCACAGTCCCAGCTCGAAAATTCTGGCTGGACCCTGTGTGCATTTTGAGCCAAGAATTCCTAGCTAAGCTCGGCAGACAGTTCAGGCCCTGAGATTCTAGCTGAGCTCGGACGGTGGTTTGGGACTAGTGTCCCTGGTTGGACATGGCAGGGAACCCAGAAGGCTGTGGATACCTCGGCCTGACCCAACGCTCATCCAGAGACCCAGAACAATTGCAGGACCCACAGCACAGGAGAGCTGAGGATCACTGGCTGTGAGAGCCCAAAACGTCAGGGCTAACCTCCTGCCATCCTTAACAGTGAAACATAAGAGCTTCCAACCTACGAAAATCGTGAGAAAACAAGTGAATCTATCATCAGATTCCCTCCACCCAACTCGGGAAGCCACCCAACAAAATTAAAGATGGCAAAATGTCTAAAGGACAGCGTAAAAGCATACGCAAAAAACCCCAAAACAACATGGCGTCTCCAGTTTCCAGCTATCCCAAAGAAAACAACCCAGAGAGCTCAAATACAACGGAAATACAAGAAAATGACCTCAAATCCTTAATAAGGGGCAAATTAATGGAGGAAACAAATAAAATTCGTAATCAAATACAGGAAGGCGCAGTCAAACAGGTGAGAGACATAAAAGAAGCACATAGAGTGGAACTAGAAAAATTTAAGGAAAATGCAAATACCCAGATGGAAGAAATAATTAAAACGGTTCAAGCTCTGAAGACCTATAAAGAGGCAATGGAAGAAACTCAGGAATATACAAAAAATGAGGTGAAAGAAATAAAAAAATCAGTTCAAGATCTGAAGATGAAAATGGATTCAATGATAAACACACAGACAGAAGAAAAACGAGAATGTGAGACCTCAGAGAAGAAGGCGAGCAACACAGAGGTGAGCTTTTCTAACAGAATCCAAGAGACAGAAGAATGATTCTCAGGTCTAGAAGATACAATCACAGATCGTGAGGCAACCATTAAAGAAAATGCCAAATCTGGAAAACTCCTGACACAAAACATCCAAGAAATTAAGGACACCATGAAAAGAAGAAATCTGAGGATAATAGGCATTGAAGAAAGAGAAGATATCAGACTCCAAGGCCCAAAAACTATTCTCAACAAAATCATAGAAGAAAATTTCCCCAACCTAAAGAAAGAGATACCTATAAACATAAAAGAGGCCTACAGAACACCAAATAGAATTGACCAGAAAAGGAAAACTGCCCGTCACATAATAATCAAAACACAAAACATACAGAACAAAGAAAAAATATTAAAAGCTTCAAGGGAAAAGGGCCAAATAACATTCAATGGCAAACCTATCAGAATTACACCAGACTTCTCAGCAGAGACCATAAAAACCAGAAGAGCCTGGACAGAGATCCTGCAAACCCTGAGAGAGCACAGATGCCAGGCCAGGCTACTTTACCCAGCAAAACTATCAATAAACATTGATGGAGAAAACAAAATATTCCATGAAAAAAACAAATTCAAACAGTACCTATCTACAAACCCAGCTTTACAGAAGGTACTAGAAGGAAAACTACAGCCCAAAGGGTCAAGCTACAACCAAAACTACTCAGGAAATAGGTAACTATACCATAGAAAAAAACACAACTACACAAACACTCGATTGGAAACAACATCAAAATTAAGACTGTTAACAGTCACTGGTCATTAATATCTCTCAACATCAATGGTCTTAATTCTCCAATAAAAAGACATAGACTAACTGAATGGGTGCATAAACAAGATCCAACATTCTTCTGCATTCAAGAAACACATCTCACCTATAACGATAGGCATTACCTCAGGGTAAAAGGTTGGAATAAATATTCCAAGCAAATGGTCACAAGAAGCAAGCAGGCATAGCCATTTTAATATCAAACAAGATAGACTTTCAACCAAAATTAATCAAAAGGGATGCAGAAGGACACTTCATACTCATCAAAGGTAAAGTCAACAAAAATGGCATCACAATTCTGAACATCTATGCTCCCAATACAAGGGCACCCACATTTGTAAAAGATCGGCTAAAAAAACTTAAACCACACAACGATCACCACACAATAATAGTGGGAGACTTCAACACCCCACTCTCACTATGGGATAAGTCATTGAAACAGAAACTCAGCCGAGAAATAACATCATTAACCAATGCCATGGGTCAAATGGATCTAACAGATATCTATAGAACCTTTCACCCAAACAAGAAAGAATATACCTTCTTCTCCTCACACCATGGAACCTTCTTCAAAATTGATCACATCGTAGGTCACAAAGCAGGCCTCAACAGATACAGGAGGATTGAAATAATACCTTGTATCCTATCAGATCACCATGCTCTTAGGCTGCAATTCAACAACAACAGAAACAACAAAAAGCCTACACGTACATGGAAACTAAACAACTCTCTGCTAAATGACACATAGGTCAGGGAAGAAATAAAGAAAGAAATCAAGGAGTTTCTGAATTCCATAAAAATGAGGGAACAACATACCATAATTTGTGGGATACATTGAAAGCAGTGTTAAGAGGAAAATTCATAGCACTAAGTGCCTTTAAAAAGAAATTGGAAACATCACACATAAGCAACTTAACAAAACAGCTGGAAGCCCTATAAAAAAAAAAGAAGCAGAAACACCCAAAAGGAGTTGACATCTGGAAATAATCAAACTCAGGGCGGAAATTAACAAATTAGAAACTAAGAAAACAGTCCAAAGAATCAACAAAACCAAGAGCTGGTTCTTTGAGAAAATCAATCAGATAGACAGACCGTTGGCCAAACTAACTAAAAGCCAGAGAGACAGTACTGAAATCAACAAAATCAGAAATGAAAATGGAGACATAACAACAGACACTGAAGAAATACAAAGAATCATAAGATCCTACTTTGAAGGCATATATGCCAGAAATTTTGAAAATCTAAGGGAAATGGATGACTTTCTTGATCAATTTCACTTGCCTAAATTGAGTGAAGAACAGATAAACAAGCTAAATAGTCCCATTTCCTCTACAGAAATAGAAGCAATCATTGATAGTCTCCCAACCAAAAAAAAAACCCAGGGCCAGATGGTGTCAGTGCAAAATTCTACCAGACCTTCAAAGGTGAGGTAATACTGATACTCTTCAAGCTACTCCAAAACATAGAATTGGATGGAACATTACCAAATTCATTTTATGCGGCCATAGTCATGTTGATACATAATCCTCACAATGACTCAACAAAGAAAGAGAATTTCAGACCAATTTCTCTTATGAACAGTGATGCAAAAATACTAAATAAAATTCTTGCAAAACGAATACAAGAACACATAAAGGATATCATTCATCATGACCAAGTAGGCTTCATTCCAGGCATGCAGGGATGGTTTAATATACGGAAATCCATCAATGTAATCCACCATATAAACAAACTGAAAATAAAAAACCACACGATCATCTCTTTAGATGCAGAGAAAGAATTTGATAAAATCCAACACCCATTCATGTTTAAAGTTTTAGAGAGATCGGGGATACAAGGCACTTTACTCAACATAATAAAGGCTATATACAACAAGCCAATAGCCAACATCAAAGTAAATGGTGAGATACTCAAGGAAATTCCTCTAAAATCGGGAACAAGGCAAGGCTGCCCACTCTCTCCATATCTCTTCAATATAGTACTCGAAGTTCTAGCCAGAGCAATAAGACAACAAAAGGAGATCAAGGGTATCCAAATTGGAAAGGAGGAAGTCAAATTATCCCTATTTGCAGATGATATGATAGTGTACATAAGTGACCTTCAAAATTCTACCAGAGAACTCCTACAGCTGATAAACACTTTCAGCAATTTGGCTGGATACAAAATTAACTCAAAAAAGTCTGTAGCCTTCTTACACACAAATGACAAACTGGCAGAAGAAGAAATTAGGAAAGCCACACTCTTCACATTAGCCAGAAGCAATATAAAATATCTAGGAGTTACTTTAACTAAGCAAGTGAAGGACTTGTTTGAAAAAAATTTCAAAACTCTGAAGGAGATTGAAGATGACATGAGAAGATGGAAGGATCTTCCTTGCTCATGGATAGGGAGAATTAACATAGTAAAAATGGCCATCCTACCAAAAGCAATCTACAGAATCAATGAAATACCTACCAAAATACCTACACAATTTTTAAAAGACATTGAAAGTTCAATTCTTAACTTCATATTGAAAAACAAGAAACCCAGAATAGCTAAAACAATCTTATACAACAAAAGGTGCTCCGGAGGAATCTCCATACCTGATCTCAAATTGTACTATAAAGCAATTGTAATTAAAACAGCATGGTACTGGCACAGCAACAGGCTGGTTGATCAGTGGAATCGAATTAAAGACCCAGATACGAATCCACACACATAAAGTCACTTGATTTTTGACAAAGAAGCCAAATCCATTCAATGGAAAAAGGATAGCATCTTCAACAAATGGTGCTGGTCTAACTGGAGGTCTATGTGTAAAAAAATGCAACTGGACCCTTATTTGTCACCTTGCAAAATCTCAAATCCAAGTGGATTAAAGACCTCAACATAAAACCAGAGACACTAAGTCACTTAGAAGAAAAAGTGGGGAAGAGCCTGGAACATATTGGCACAGGAGACAACTTTCTGAACAGAACACCAATAGCCCAGGCCTTAATGTCAACAATTAATAAATGGGACCTCATGAGGCTGAGAAGCTTCTGTAAGACTAGAGACATTGTCAAGAGAACAAAGCGACAGCCTACAGACTGGAAAAAGATCTTCACCAACCCTACATCTGACAAAGGTCTAATATCCAAAATATATAAAGAACTCAAGAAAGTAAACACCACCCAAACCAAATAACCCAATTGAGAAATGGGGCATGGAACTAAACAGAGAATTCTCAACAGAAGAATATCAAATGGCTGAGAAACACTTAAAGAAATGCTCAACCTCCTTAGTCATCAGGGAAATGCAAATCAAAACAACTCTGAAATTCCATCTTACACCCATCAGAATGGCTAAGATCAAAATCTCAAGCGATACCACATGCTGGAGAGGATGTGGGGAGAGAGGAACACTCCTTCATTGCTGGTGGGAATGCAAACTAGTACAGCCACTTTGGAAATCTATCTGGTGCTATCTCAGAAAACTGTGAATAGGGCTTCCTCAAGACCCAGCCATTCCACCCCTTGGAATATACCCAGAAGATGCACCAGCACACAACAAGAAAATATGCTCAACCATGTTCATAGCAGCCTTATTCATAATAGCCAGATCATGGAAACAGCCTAAATGTCCCTCAGTAGAAGAATGGATAAAGAAACTGTGGTACATATACACTATGGAATACTACTTAGCTATTAAAAACAAGGATTCCCAAAATTTGTGGATAAATGGATTGAGCTAGAGATGATCATAATGAGTGAGTTAATCCAGAAGCAGAAAGACTCAAATGGTATATACTCACTTATATCTGCATACTAGCCCAATGGGCATGTCCCACGAAAGCCTTCCCTTACCAGGAAACTGGGACAGAGGGGAGGACATTCTATTGGGACTCTAGATGAGAGAACAATGGGAGAATAGCAATGTAGAAGGATCCAGTGGTTCCTAGAAACCTACAAGTAGAACATTATGATATCAGATTTGGGTCAATGGGTCCCGCTCAAAGTAAGGCACTAGCCAGGGACAATACAGGTGGTAAAATTTAAACCCCTACCCTGATCTAGCCCATGGACAGGACAGTCTCCACACTTGAGTGGAGAGAGGGACTTGACTTTCTCATGTACTCTGGTGCCTCACATTTGACTATGTCCCCTGGCGGGGGAGTCCTAGTGGCACTCAGAGGAAGGACAGCAGGTCACCGAGAAGAGACTTGATACCCTATGAGCATATACAGATAGAGGTAATCCCTCTGAGGAACAGTCATAGGGGAGGGGAATAAAGGGAAAATGGGAGGGAGAGGAGAATGGGAGGTTACAAGGGATGGGATAACCATAGAGATGTAACAAGTATAAATTAATAATAAAAAAAAGATTTGGAAAAAATATGTAATTTAAAAATAAATAAATAAGGCTGGGCGTGGTAGCGCACGCCTTTAATCCCGGCACTCGGGAGGCAGAGGCAGGCGGATCACTGTGAGTTCGAGGCCAGCCTGGACTACAAAGTGAGTCCAGGACAGTGAAGGCTACACAGAGAAACCTTGTCTCGAAAAAACCAAATAAATAAATAAATAAATAAATAAAATGTAACAAAATATAGATACACACACATAAATATATATATGTGTGTGTGTGTGTGTGTGTGTGTGTGTGTGTGTGTGTGTATATATATATATATATACATATATATACATATATGTAAGCATTTCACATCAGTGAGGGTTGGATTAGCAAGTTAAAACCATTACCACAGAAGCCTAATGGGTGAGTTCACTTCCTGGAATCCACACAAAAGCAGAAGAAGAAAAACTGTCCCTCATTCACACACAATAAGAAATATACCCTTTTTAAATGAAAGAATTTGAAATTTGGAAGAAAATTCTACAAAATTATGTTAAATTTAATATGACTTGAGGGATAAAAGAGGCAAGTATCATAAACTTAGTCATGTCCTTTAGAGAGATATGATTAATATATCTACATATATCCACAGAATAAAGGGGAAAACAGGCAAACAAGCCTTGTAGCCACAGTAGGTTAGGGAAGCTGAGTCCTTGACCAGGGATATAATACAGCCGAGAATAAATGGAATACCAAGACTAATTGAGTAAATTATTAAACAAGCCTCAATTATCCTTGTCAAACACAGAGAAAAATATTAATTTAATGAATAGAAGCCCAGGATCCTAAACAGAGAATCCAATGATACTGCATAAGAGAAACAAAACCACTATGATTGAAAATTTGAAGCTAAGTCCTTTTATCTTTACCTTTGGCTCCTTTCAGTCACTCTCACTTGATGGGACTGCTTTGTTAGTTCACAAGGGAAGAGGATATACTCAGTTCTGATGTGACTTGGTGACCTGGGGTGGGTGGGTCTGAGGAATACAGGAGGATGTTAGGAAGAGCAGACTGGAAGTAGAGGAGGAGGGGGCTATGACAGGAATGTAAACTGAATAAATAAAAGAATTAATGAAAAATAAAAAATGCTATTAATATACACAGTGCTATTATGTTCACTGAAAGGGTAATGGACAGCTGAAATGTATGTAGCAACAGAAAATGAAAAATAAAATCTTTCAGGGTTTCATAAATGAAAAATTCTTGATTTCGGCACTCTCAGCAGTTATTTGTTTTTAGATTGCATTTCTTGTGGCAGTACATGCAGAAATCACCCTTGCTAAGCCCCCTGTGACTATGCAGAGAAGTCCCCTTGCTAAGACCCCTGTGACTCTCTAGATGAAAGATGTATTAAAATGTTAGGTGCTTTTTCAATATCCATGCAAGAGTTCTTTAGACTTTTAGGAATCACTGTACAGAGATTCAAGATGGCAGCACTAAGTGCACATGGTTTCTGAACAGTAGAACAACAGTGAGAGCAGAGTGACTAACAGGCTGTGCTGTGGACCCCAAAATCCCAACATTTGCATTTCCGAGGTAAGATGGAATCCCATGATGAGGGAAACTCAGAGGTCCAACCTCAGGTCATGTGGCTAAACCTGAGGGAAAGTTTCCCACGCTCCTGCTGGTGCTGCCTCAGCCTCAGGCCACACACCCACTCCTACTGTCTGTGGATACCTTGGAGTACCAGGGCACAAAAAGCTCAAACCAAAATACAGATACCTTCTGGGTACTAGAAGCACCAGCCTAGACCATCCTGTAAAGTGGATAATGCCTTCCTGGTATCGGAGGCTCATAGTCCCCGCTGCCAACATGGAAACCTTCTGGGTACCTGTGGCTTGAGGTTCCAAGCTTGCACTGTCCCCTGGAGGGAATTTCTTTTAGGTACAGGAGACCTGTAGCTGCAAGCACAGGGGCCCACTCTCACTATCCCAGGCATACAGATTCAATCCACAAAAACAACCCCAGCCACTGCTCCAAAAGCTCAACCCACACTCTGAGCTCACAGGTACTCCAAAATGGCTGTGTCCAGTGATCACAGTGTCTAGTGTCTGAGCATAGTGTCTTGGAAACAGGACCTCATTAACCTTGAGCAAGAAAGATAGTAGCAGGGCAGCTGACTCTGGGACTTCCCTTGGCAAGAGGAAGGTCCTTGGGTTCCTAAGCAACCCATTTGTTCTCCAGAATCATACATTTGAGGAGAGTCACAGGCAAGTCCCTGAGAACTATCCACTGGTTCAAGACCATTCCCACCCACCTTGGGAGGGCACCAGCAGGAACATCCAGCTTCCTACGTAGGGCTCTTTCCACACCCACAGAACTACAGTGGGCAGCAGGATCTACTAGCCATTTCCATAAACAACCAGCTGGCTAAAGGCCAGCATAAAAACACAATGAACAAAATTCAGAGCAATATGTCATCTTCATGACCCAGTTATCCCATGGAAAGCAGCTCTGGATCCCCTAACACAACTGAAATACAATAGAATGACATTAAAATTATGCTTATGAAGATGATAACAGAGGAAACATAAATCCTTAAATAAATACAAGAAGGTACAGCAAGGCCTTTAAGAGGAAATAAATCACTAAAAGAATTAAGAATTACAGGAAAATACAAACAAATGGGTGAAGGGATTGAAAAAATCACTTAAAGAAATGGAGGACGGAATCAGGAGGTGAGGAGGGAGGGGGCCACAATCAGGATGTAAAGTGAGCAAACTAAAAAAATTTTAAAAAAAGAATTGGAAGAAAATGTAAACAAACAGATGAAGGAATCAATCAAATTGATTCGAGATCTGAAAATGGAAATAGAAACAATAAGGAAAGCACAAATAGGAAATCCTGGAGAGAGAGAACTTAGAGAAGAAAACCGGAACTACAGAGATATGCGTTACCCACACAACACAAGGGATGGAGGAAAGAATCTAAGGTGTAGAAGACACAATAGAAGAAATCAATGCTTATATCAAAGAAAATGTTAACGCCAAAAATTTCCCAATACAAAACATCTAAGAAATCAAGGACACCATGAAAACATGAAACCTAAGAATAATAGGAACCAAAGAAAGAACATTCCTGGCTCCAAGGCCCAGAAAATATTTTCAACAAAATCATAGAAGAATATTTCCCTAATCTTAAGAAAGAAGTGCCTATAAGCATACAAGAGGCATGCAGAACACCAAATAATTAGACCAGAAAAGAAAATTCTCCACCCACATAATAATCAAAACACTAATTGTACAGAATAAAAAATAATAATAAATTAAAAGCTGTAAGAGAAAAAGGCCAAGTAGCATATAATGACAAACCCATCAGAATCATGCTGGACTTCTCAGCAGATATCACAAAAGCCAGAAGGGGCTGAGAAGACTTCTTACAACCCCTAAGAGACCACAGATGCTAGTCCAGATTACTATACCCATCAAAACTTACAATCAGCACACATGGAGAAAACAAGATGTTCAAACAGGCAAATGGTCTGAGAAAGAAATTAAAGAAACAATACTTTCCACAATTGCCATATAATCATAAAATATCTTGGTGTAACTCTAACCAAGCAAATGCAAGGCATGTATGAAAAACTTCAAGTCTCTGAAGAAAAAAAAAATGAAGACACTATGAGAAAATGGAAAGAGTGTTAATACCCGGCTGCTGCTCTGTGAAGGTCCAGGGTAAGGTCTTGGGATAGGATGCGGATTCCCTTCCAATTTGCTTCATCTCTTGGGTCTCCAAAGTTGATGGCTCAGGCAACTGATAAAGACTGAAAGAAGAAAGAGGAAAGGGAGCCCAGTGTTCCTCCTTTAGAGACTGGCTGGAAAACTTAAAACTGACCACAATTATTCTATAGCTGAGGCTATAAGAGCAGCTTCTAGCTAGAAACTGCAGGGGTGTCTAAAAGCTCTTTGATCTGTAGATAGGCCTCTTTTTGGAGATTTCCAGTAAGCTAATGTAAACTTAGACCTGATTGCCCTACAAGGCTGATGGTAAAGTTCTGAGTCTACTAGCTTATTTGGGAATCAACAGAGAAATAAGAAATAAAAGAGAGAAATAGAAAGTAAACCACTCTCACACACATAAATTCAAAAGAAAAGGTGGATGAAGTTAGGCACCTTAACTTCAACTGAAGTTAAGCTTCCCAATTTCAGTACCATTTATTGTTGGCCACCATACTTGTACTTCGGAGAAAAGAGAATTACCTCATAGTCAAAACAGGGCAATTAGTCAAGAAAACAGATGAATTCTAAAATACAACAGGTTACATGTTTTAAACCTAAACATTTCTTTTTTTAATTAAATTAAAAATTTTTAATTAAATTTTTTACATATACATTTATATTATTACACATACATACAATAGGTTACCTATAGCAAGAAGAACTATGACACAATCAGGAGTTATATAAATGTTACATTCTTAGTGTTTTGAGTATCTGTTTTGAGCTGGTAGCTCCTTGTAACAAACTTGAATGCACAAGATTCGTGGCGAAATATTCTTAGGGTGAGGCTATAGAGATGCTGGGAACTAAATACCCACTACTGGGATCCTCCTGCCCCCATCATCATATTCACCACAGTAAAGCTAAACATTTCTTATCTATGTATCCATTACATAAGTTCACAGTGAGGTCAGAGTGACAAAGGATGACATGATCTAAAGGTTAACAGGGTCTAAATTTTACAAGAATATATGACTTAACAATTAGGACTGACCTAACTATCTCTTAGTTATCTCTTAGTTAGCTATCTCTTAGTTCATAATGAGTTCAGGACAAAATTTTTATCTGTCTTTTATTCTAAGAAATAAGAGTAAATTTAAAATGACAGCATATGATTCCACAAAGTGACAAGGTATAAGAGAACAGTTTGTATATTTAGACATTAAGGCTCATACTTATTTTAGACATTTCTAGGTAGTCCCATTATATCTTGGTTTCATGGGAAATTTAAACCAACTTGCCTATATTTATGGTGAATACCAGGAATCATGGTGCCATCTGGAGTGAAGGCTTATTTGAGGCAACAAATCTGCTTCAAGGCTATCCCCTACTGAGGCATTTGGATGTCCACAAAGGTATTTACTGAAGTCATAAACTCCCTAAAATTGTTTTAGAAGACCTAAAACAGTTTAACTTTTAAAACTATCAAATCAGGAATTCCATAATCAGAAATTAATTCATCTGAACAACAAATAGCACATCCTCAACAAGATCCTGTAGGAAGTTTGTTTAATCAAAGATAGTCAATACTCAGAAAGTAACAGTTCACACCAATGCCAGATGTTTTTTCTTTTTGGTTTTTCAAGACAAGGTTTCTCTCTGTAACCGTGGCTTTCCTGGAGTTGCTTTGTAGACCAGAATGGTCTTGAATGTAGTCTTGGCTATCCTGGATTTGCTTTGTAAACCGAGCTGGCCTTGGACTCACAGACTTAGATCCACCTGCCTCTTCCTTCCTGGGTGCTGGGTTTAAAGACATGCCCCACTATGCCTGGCTCTAATGCCAGATCTTAAAGAGATGCAGCAGTGCACAATTGATGGGGTTGTCAGAGGTTGGAAGCAATTCAGGGGTGCATCACGGTACAGACCTTGCAAAATACTGGATCCATTCTAGAGATCTCGCATGCCTACTGAACTTCCCCAAATCAATGGCTCTTGGCATTATGTCAGAGGCTGGAAGCAGTTCTGGTAGTGCATCATGGTACAGACCTTGCAAAATACCAGATCACCTCTTAGAAAGCCCACATGCCTAATAAGCTCCTTTAACAGGATGGCTCTTGGCAAAAGAGCTTCCATGCTCATGAATAGGTAGGATTAACATAGTAAAAATAATCATCTTCCCAAAAGCAATGTATAGATTCAATGGAATTCCCATCAAAATACAAACATAATTCTTTACAGACCATGAAAGTATAATTCTCACCTTCATATGAAAAAAAAAAAAGAATAGCTAAAACAATCTGGAACAATAAAAGATCTTCTGAAGATATTTGCATCCCTCATCTCCAGCTATACTATAGAGCAACAGCAACACAAACTGCATGGTACCTGCATAGGAACAGACTAGGGGATCAATGGAATCAAATGGAATACCCAGAAATAAACCAACATACCTATGCACACTTGGTTTTTGACAAAGAAGCCAAAACCAAACAATGGAAAAAATAGCATCTCCAACAAATGATGCTGGTCTAACTGTATGTCTACATGTAGAAAATGCAAATAGATCTATATTTATCACCTTGCACAAAACTAAAATCCAAGTGGATTAAAGACTTCAAGATAAAACCAAACATACTAAATCTGTTAGAAGAAAATTGGGGAAGAGCCTGGAACACATTGGCAAAGGAGCCAACTTCCTAAACAGAACACCAATAGCCCAGGCTCTAAGATCATCAATTAATAAATGGGACCTCATGAAACTGAAAAGCGTCTGTAAACCAAAAGACACTGTCATTAAAACAAAATGACAGCCTACAGACTGCAAAAGTATCTTCACCAACCTGACATCTGACAAAGGACTAATATCCAAAATATATAAAGAACTCAAGAAATCAAACACTAACAAACCAAATAATCCAATTAAAAATGTGTTATAGAGCTAAACAGAGAATTCTCAGCAGTGGAATATTGGGTGGCTGAGAAACATTTAAAGAAATGCTTAGCATCCTTAGTCATGAGGGAAATGCAAATCAAAACAACTCTGAGATTCCAACTTACACCCATCAGAATGGTTAAGATAAAAAGCTCAAGTGGCATCACATACTGGTGAGAATTTGGAGAAAGGAGAACTCCTCTATTGCCTTGTGAGTTCAAACTTACACTTTGGAAATCAATCTGATGTTTTCTCCAAAAATTGGGAATAGCTCTAATGCAAGAACCAGCTATGCCACTCCTGGACATATACTTAAATTATGTTCTACTTTACAACAAGGACATTTGAAGGAGAGAAACCTGTTCTTTAGGATCCCAAGTGCGAGATCGGAAGGGTCTAGTGAGAGAACAGGTGATTTTAATTCACTAGAAGAGGAACCACCTCATGCAGGAGCTTAATTGCTGCCAATTGAAAAGATCCCGTGAACAGACTCTGGGAGGAGAACTGACGGTGTGGCGGATTGGAGACTTGGGATAGATTTGGCTGTTCATCGCTGCCCTTCAAGACGCTCCTAGAGAAAACCGCTCAAGGGAAGGCTGCAGAGCTCTGGCTCCTGCTGAGGCTCTGGGGTCTTGTTATCCCAGGTTCCAGTGGAAGAAATACTGCAGCTCCCAACCAGAGAATCGTTCCTTGGAACTGATATCCTTAAGGTTTTGTTATTGTGTCCATTAATCTCCATTTCCTACTGTTTTGGTTAATTGGGTTATAATTGACATAGGCTCAGTCACTAAGTTGTTAGTAAAATATTCTGGTTAAGAAAATTGAGTCTACAGACATTTGTTCAACTATGTACATACCAGTTTTATTCATAATTGCGAGAATCGGTAAATAACCTAGATGTCCCTCAACCAAAGAATGGATACAGAAAGTGTGCTACAATTACACAATGGAATATTACTCAGATACCAAGAACAAGGAAATCATGAAATTCGCAAGCAAACAGGTGGAGCTAAAAAAGATCATCCTGAGAGAGGTAACCCAGACCCAGAAAGACATGCGTGGTCTATACTCATAAGTGGATATTAACAATATAATACAAAATAACCATAGTACAATCCACAGGCCTAAAGACGACAAATAACAAGGAGACTTTTAGGGAGGGTGCTTAGTTCTCATTCAGAAGGGCACCTAGAATAGATATCAGAAGTGCTTAAAGAGAGGGAACAGGGTGGGAGCCTACCATAGATGTCTTCTGAAAGACTCCTTCCAGCTAGGAATCAAAGCAGATGCTCAGACTCACAGCTAAACTTTGGGCAGAGTGCAGGCAGTCTTATGGAAGAGCTGGGGCATAGAAGTACTGGAAGCTGACCAGAGATCCACAGGGAAACCAATACAGCCAGCAAATCTGGTCCCAGGGGAGCTTGCAGAGACTGATATGCCAACCAAGGACCATGAGAGGAGAGGACATATATCCCCTGCTCAGATGTAGTTGAAAGGCAGTTCAGTCTCCATAAGGGTGCCCTAATATGAGAAGCAGGGTCTGTCTCT
>OU015752.1:121930470-121948486 GCA_907169655.1 Acomys percivali | reverse complement strand
TCTCTCTCTCTCTCTCTCTCTCTCTCTCTCTCTCTCTCTCTCTCTGTCTCTCTCTCTCTCGTCATTCCTGTCAGTTTTCTCCACTTCCTCTTATGTTTCTCTTTATTCCTCTGTGTATGTAAATTCAGAGCACAATTATTTCAAATATCTCTTGAGACATGAATTTGAGTATGCTTATATGTACTCGTATGTATGTATGTTCTGTTCACATATGAGCAAGCCTACTACATCCCCTAAATGCCTTTCCTCTTCTGGCCTTGCTCTCTTCTAATTTATTCTTCATGCTTCAGACATAGCCATACATTTAAAGAAATTATTTTCTTTCTCAAAACCAAAGATCTACATTACTTGCTATGCCTTAGAGGTTGCTGAAATGTCATCATTGTGGTTCAGATTAATTGTCAGCTATATGGGATCTAGAGTCGGCTATGGGGTAAACGCCTTGTACGTCTGCACATGGATAATTCATAGAAGAATTCACAGAGAAGTAACACCTGCAACTCACCCAGTTTCATTGGCTCAATGGAGTGGCAGGGGTGATTCAACCTATCATCCTTTCTGTTCAGTCCACCTGGGCTAGCTATTATACTTGGTAAATGAACCCCTTGTCATCCTGTAGCCTAGTGATATATTGGATAGATGATTTTTGTCAATTTGAAATCACCTAAAGTTATATGGGAAGAGGGGACAGCAGCAGTTGAGAACATGCCTTTATAAGAATGACCAATAGGCACTTCTATGAGATATTTCTTATTTACTGATTGGTGTGGGGAGACCCAGGTCACTGTGGGTGATGCCACTCCTGGGCAAGACTCTTGTATCTTGTTTAAAGCAAGGTGAGGAAGCCTTGGGGACCACTCCATTAAGCCCGATTATCCATGCACTCTGCTTCAGGACCTGCCTCCATGTTTCATCTTTGAGTTCCTAATTCAATGATGGACCATGATATTGAAATATAAGCCGATTGAATTCTTTCCTCTCTAACTTGGTTTTGTCCAGTTTTTAAAAATAATTTTATTAATTTATTCTTGTTACATCTCAATGGTTATCCCATCCCTTGTATCCTCCTATTCTTCCCTCCCTCCCAGTTTCCCATTATTCCCCTCCCCTATGACTGTTCCTGAGAGGGATTACCTCCCCCTGTATATGCTCATAGGGTATCAAGTCTCTTCTCAGTGACCTGCTGTCATTCCTCTGAGTGCCACCAGGTCTCCCCCTCCAGGGACATAGTCAAATGTGAGGCACCAGAGTACGTGAGAATGTCATATCCAACTCTCCACTCAAGTGTGGAGACTGTTCTGACCATTGGCTAGATCTGGGTAGGGGTTTAAAGTTTACTGCCTGTATTGTCCTTGGCTGTTGCCTTAGTTTGAGCGGGACCCCTTGGCCCAAATCTGCCTATCATAATGTTCTACTTGTAGGTTTCTAGGACCCAATGGATCCTTCTACTTTGCTATTATAACATGGTTCTCTTATCTAGAGTCCCAATACGGTGTCCTCCCCTCTGTCCAAGTTTCCTGGTAAGGGAAGGCTTTTGTGGGACATGCCCCTTGGGCTAGTATGCAGATATAAGTGAGTATATACCATTTGAGTCTTTCTGCTTCTGGGTTAACTCACTCATTATGATCATTTCTAGCTCAATCTATTTATCCAAAAATGTCGGGAATTCCTTGTTTTTAATAGCTGAGTAGTATTCCATAGTGTATATGTACCACAGTTTCTTTATCCATTCTTCTACTGAGGGACATTTAGGTTGTTTTCATAGTCTGGCTATTATGAATAAGTCGGCTATGAATATGGTTGAGCAAATTTTCTTGTTATGTGCTGGTGCATCTCCTGGGTATATTCCAAGGAGTGTAATGTTTTGATTATTATGTGACGGGCAGTTTTCTAACCAGCCAGAGTCTTGGGGCCACCGAGCATTTGTGCACTGCTCAGCTAGACTCTCTGGTCCTAATCTGCCCGTCATGTCCAGCTAGTGCTGACCTCAGCCTGCATCAGTGCTCCAAAACTACCCGCTAAGCTGAGTTAGTGTGTTGGGCAGAACTGCTCGTTGATGTGAGTTAGCGCCTCTGGTGGAACTGAGCACTCCGCCCAGCCTGTGACACAGCAGGCGAACTGCGGCTGCACTGAGTTGGCACCTTCGGTGGACCTGAGCGCCCGCGCAGCCTGTGTCACAGCAGGCGAACTGTGGCTCTGCTGTGCCTGCACCTTTGGTGGACCTGAGTGCTCCACCCAGTCTGCGTCACAGCAGGTGAACTGTGGCTATGCCCAGCCGGCACCCCCGGTAGACCTGAGCGCACCACCCAGTCTGTGTCACCTCAGGTGAACTGCGGCTGTGCTGATCTGGTGCCCCTGGTGGACCTGAGCGCTCCGCCCAGCCTGTGTCACAGCAGGTGAACTGCGGCTGCACTGAGCCTGCGCCCTCGGTGGACCTGAGCTCACCACCTAGTCTGTGTCACCACAGGTGAACTGCAGCTGCGCTGATCTGGTGCCCCCCGGTGGACCTGAGTGCTCTGCCCAGCCTGTGTCACAGCAGGTGAACTGCGGCTGCGCTGAGCCGGTGCCCTTGGTGGACCTGAGCGCTCCACCCAGCCTGCGTCACAGCAGGGGAGCCGTGGCTGCACTGAGCTGTTGCCCTGGGCAGAATTGCTTGCTGAGCTGAGCCAGCGTCTCCACGGCACCGCGCACTGAACTGTACCCGGGACTCTGCGGCCGAACCGTCCTCTGAGTCCAGTTTGTGTCACACTGCACCACACTACCCAAATCCCATCCGGAGTCCCCTCTCCCGCAGCAACTCCTACCAGCCACCACACTAACCGCCTCCACTGAAAGGCTCTGAGCTGCAAACCTCAGTTGCTGCCACTGGTGCCGCTGGTGTCGCCCCTGCTGCTCTGATCCAAGAAAATCCACACTCCTCCCGTGTGCAGGGGCATGCAGGTCCTCTGCACCCTGGTACCCCGAACCGTGGAGCACTCCTGCCATCGTGGTGTCGGGACCCCAGTGCTCCTGGCTCAGAAATCTGCGCAATTCCCCGAATTGTTCACTGGAGCCTCCAAACATGGTCCACACTGCTCACCGCCATCTAGGATCTCCTCTCCACCATGTTCTCTTTAAATTGACTCTTGTCCAGTTTTTTTACAACAGTAAAAGTGTTCCTACAGAAAGAGAGAACAATGAAATCACAATCATGAGCCAATGTTCAAAAAATATCGTGTGACTAAGTTTTCACTGTAGTGATTAAGGAAAATCTTTTCTAGATGCAAGCTTTACACCAGAGTAAGTTTTGCAAGAAAACTGATGAGTGTCCGATCTCAGTCGGCAGTACTGCCCTGCAGGGTCCACACCCTCTGCTCTTCCAGCTCTGTAGTCCTGCCTCAAGGAAATTGAGTTGCATTTTAAAAAACAAGAGAGAAGGAGAGAGAGACTGAGAGAGACACAGAGAGAGAGAGAGAGAGAGAGAGAGAGAGAGAGAGAGAGAGAAGGAAGGAAGGAAGGAAGGAAGGAGATAAACAATCTAACCAACTTAGAAAGGGCAATGTTTTGCCTATATTGAAAAGATTATAATGAATTCTGACTGCAATATAATCTTTCTTATTGATATGCAGACAACTCTTATTTGAAGTTTAGGTGACTGTGTACATCTGCCCAAATGAGTTGCACTTCATGGTAGTTAGTACCCTGTTCTCCAGATGAACTAACCTAAACAGTTTCATACTCCATGACAAACTGTAATGTAACAAAATAAAAGAAATTAAAATATCAAAAAAAATATCGTGTGAAATATTTAGCATTGGGAAAATAACTTAAAACAATGTCCACTAACACACAGGTCATCAGGAACAGTACAGTTAATAATATTCTGTCTCAAACCATAAAATCAGTAAATGTGCAAAAATGCAATGTGAAAAATATAATGAATTGTACACTATCTCGCAAAAAAACCTATTTACATGCTTTTTAACTATCAGGTGGAACCATGTTAATTCTTACATAAGAAGAAAGTATCATGTGAGATGAAAGGCCTCTTTAAAAGGTAATTGTATGTGTAAAATGAACTTATCAGTACTCACTGGAAGTCATGTATTGGTCCCTCATGATTTGAATTCACATTGGAATCCAGAACCTCAGTAGGGACTTATCCTCAGGAACAAACAATAACAGTAGAGACAGATTTGCAGCTATAAAGTCATAATGACTTTGAACTTGTTGCTTTTCAATGAATTTTTGTTTGAAGAAGTAAGTTTTAAGATTAATGAGTAGATCTGGCTTACTGGTCTGATCTTTATCATTGGAGAATTCTTTATTTTTAAATCAATCTATCTAAATGTATAAATTTTAGTGGGCATGCAAGTCAGGTAAAATAAGGTCAAAACTACCTGAATCAACTTCTATTTTCACATTAAAACTCCTGTGGATATCCAGGTAACCTTCAATGTTAAAGGCTTATTATTTATCTAGCCATTGATAAATTCAGAACCCAGCATGATCTCTGTATAGAAACTTTCTGCTCAGGCAAATGAGATCACTATCCTTGAAATGCTTCAATGGAGTATTGTTGGTAATGTATTAGGGAAATACGTGCTTTGTTTATTGACTGAATGTTCTACTCTCACAGGCGCCAGATGTTCTAGATAAACAGAAGGTATAATGTCAAAAATATTGAGGTAAGAGCATACGTTGCTTTGAGCTAGATGAGCCTGTGTAAATTTCTTAGCTTTTAGTTTGAGTATTTACTCCCAATTTCACAGTGTTTGAAACCATGTGATTTCATTCTATCATACTCTGGTCAGAAAGAACTGATGTTTTTGCTATGTTTTCAAGTTAATAAGCTAGAGTCCCAATAGGATGTCCTCCCCTGTCCCAGTTTCCTTGTAAGTGAAGGCTTTTATCTTGATGTGGCCTTGCGTCACTAACAGACTGTGTACTAAGAAAGCTCACCTTTTGTGTATTAACCACATAGCAGAAGATCTACCCAGCTATATGTCCCAAATGGATATGAGCTCTGAACTTCACTGTGACTCTTTCATAAATAGTATTTACATGACGGTTAGGTAAAGTTTAGTGGGCTGGAGGTTCATGTCATTCTAGACTTCTTATGTAGTCTTAATACTTACCCAATAATGACATAAAAATAATAAGAAAGTGTTCAGTACTACCTCATGGAAACAAAACAACTTTCCTGGTGCTTAATGGCAAAAGGTTAGCGGTTATTTACATTTTCTTCACATTATTGTTTCGTTACATATTTTACCTCTGGTGATATTTAAAACTTCTGACACTCTATAAGTCTTCCTTTCTAAAATTAGAGATAAAGCTTTTTTGGTGTATTTTACAACATATAAATAAAAAATAAAACATAATATTTGATGGAAGCTTTCTAGAATTTGTGTTTAAAATTCTAAACCATATTAATTAAGCATAAATGTATGTACACCAAAATTCCCAACAAAAGTGTTGGCAGATTAAACTGTCAAATTCTCTTTGAATGATATATTTATTTTCTCATGTTTCAATGATGACCTCCTGTTTGAGTTAATAAAAATGAAGGCATCTATTTATAAATGGTCTTCCTATAATGTCCCCATCACAGCCTTGGTCTGGCAGCAGCTACACTGTCCCATGGCTTTCCTAGAGAATGAAAACCACACTGCAGTGACAGAGTTCATTTTATTGGGCTTAACGGATGACCCCGTCCTTAGAGTTGTCCTCTTCACCATCATCCTGTGCATCTACCTGGTGACTGTGTCTGGAAACCTCAGCACCATCCTTCTCATCAGAGTCTCTTCCCAGCTCCATCACCCCATGTACTTTTTTCTCAGCCACTTGGCTTTTGCTGACATAGGCACCTCATCTTCTGTCATACCAAATATGCTTGTGTCCTTCCTGGTGGAAAGAAACACGATCTCCTACCATGGATGTGCCATCCAGCTTGGTTCAGCTGCTTTCTGTGGGGGACTTGAATGCTTCCTTCTGGCTGCAATGGCTTATGATCGCTTTGTGGCAATTTGTAACCCACTGCTTTATTCCACCAAAATGTCCACACAAGTCTATGTCCAGTTGCTCCTACTGGTTTACATTGGTAGTTTTCTCGATGGCTGTTCTTTTATTGTTTGTTTCTATCCATTGGTCTTCTGTGGACCCAATGAAATCAATCACTTTTTCTGTGACTTGGCTCCATTATTAAAATTATCATGTTCCAATGTCAGTTTCACTGTAGCAGTTCTCTCATTTACAGTTGGATTCGTTATTGTGGTGACAGTGTTTGTTATAGGCATCTCTTATACCTATATCCTCATCACCATCCTGAAGATGCGCTCCACTGAGGGTCGACAGAAAGCCTTCTCTACCTGCACCTCCCACCTCACTGCGGTCACTCTTTACTATGGGACTGTGACATTCATCTATGTCATGCCCAAGTCAAGCTACTCCACAGATCAGAACAAGGTAGTGTCTTTGTTCTATATGGTAGTGGTCCCCATGTTGAACCCTCTCATCTACAGCCTCAGGAATAATGAGATTAAGGGTGCTCTGAGGAGACAACTTGCTAGGAAAATATTTCCTTAGAGACATCTGTGATGTTGTGACAATTGATATAGCAGTAGTGTTTCATAAATTAGTAATAAAAGGAAGTTGAGTGTCTGTGATTGATGAAGTCTGTGGGTATATTCTTAGAAAATGAGGAGCATAGCAATATATATTAGATTTCAGTTTTCAGATTTCAGAAGAAATAACAGGGTCATACTGAGTGACTTTCAGTTAAAATTAATTTAATTAAAGTATACATTGACTCATATAAAATATAATCTGCTGAAAGTATTTTGAAGTTATTTTCTCTTGCATTAAGTATTATTTTATTTTTACATATACATTTATATTATTATACATATATACAATAAACTATCTGCAGCAAGAAGAAGCACAAAATAATCAGGAATTATACAAATGTTATATTCATAGTGTTTTGGCTATTTGTATTTGGCAGCCTTGAAGGAAACATCTATTCTATCTTGGTGCATCTAAATTCTGAATGTAAATCAATATCTTTTATATCTTGTCACTATCAACTTTAAATATCTATCTAGACCTAAAACAATCTTAACCCCTAAGCAACTTAGCATCATTGTAAAACTAAACTACCTGGTCTTCAAACCCATCAGAGACTTGAGAAGGAATAAAATTAGTTACCTGAGTATACAGGGAGTACAGCTTAGTGGCTTCCCAAATGAGAAGATGACAGAGAAAATTTGCTGTATGAATAGTCACCCAAAGCTCTCTATAATGTTGGAGCATCATCTTCACCCTTCTGGACCAATATAACTGATATTTATATTTGTGAGGCAGGAACTATTGAGGACTTGCCTACCCTGTCTTGGCAGAGTTTGGCCTTTGAATCTGCCTGCATTCAAGATTTTCCACTTGGCCGAATTCATATTCTTTTAAATACTTCATAGCTAACTCTTTTCCAGATTGCATATTAACTGTCTCCAAAGTCATGTATTTGGTTAACATATATTCCCTAGTGCTGTTGGGAAGGGCAGGAATCAGAGACTTTGAGCCTAGTGGAAGATCTTTAGTTTACTGGAGACATGGCATAAAGCAGAGAGTGGCTTTCATAATGTTCTTTGTGTCTTCTTCTCTTTATGGAAAATAAAATGAGGAGTTTTGCTCCACTATGTGTTCCTTTGGTGATACACAGACACACATCAATGAATTCAATGAGAATGAGGCCTCAAAAAACTTCATCATAATAGAAAACTTTTTTCTTTCATACCAGTTCATTTCCTCAACTCTTGGTTCTAGAAACAGAAAGATTACCTATCACAGTGCTTCGGGTTATGACTGGTACAATACCATCATATACTGAGATAAGTCTGATGACTACTGTTAGCTATGCACATTGTAACAGAAATGATAGAGAGATACTAGGGGGTAAAATTGGTGGAAATGTTCTTTTTATAGAAATGCTGTATGGGATATAGATTTTGTGTACCCATAAAGATCTGATGTGTGGTACAAGCCTGTGGGACTGGCCTGACATGACATCCATACAAAAGAGCAGGAAATCCATCTCTCATTAATCTGAATTATTGTCAAGAGCAAAGAATCAGTTCCTATGTTAAACTGAGTGTAATTCTTGAGCTTGCAAAGACCATGAAAAGCAAGCAAACACACAACAAAAATGATATCCCAGAAGAGAGCCAAGTTCCTAAGATCAAGAGGTGAGGCTGTGAAGAGGACATTTTTAGGGAGACTTCATGGTCAAGCCCCTCATCCTCATGTGCACAAGGCAGAAAACCTGGCTACATCTCCTTTGAAATCTGACTGCTTTTAAGAGAGATGTAATCAACCTTAAGTTGTTGATGATTATCACATTTTCCTCCTTTTTCTGTTCATTTTAATGTTTCAGAAACAAATTCCATCTTATTTCTCATGGAATGAAAGACATTGATCGTTTTGTTTATCCATTTACATTTTCATACATTCTAGAATTGTGTCCAGTGATCTCACATTGTAAATATTAGTTTAGTTCAGAGAATAGGGTTATAAATGAAAACTGGTAAGGATGAAGTTTGTCTTCTAATATGGGATGTTTACAATAAAATTAAAAGGTAAGTTATTTAGACTATCAGAAGATGTTCAATACTGTTGGTAAAGCAATCAACAACAGAAACCTAGGTCATGTGTGAGAGGTTGGTACAAGCAAGGTCACAGTACAGGTGTCACTGAAAACCTAATACCAGGACTGACAGTTGTGAAGACATTCAAGTCACACAAGGCACTACCACTGTTTGCAGCACAAATTTTAAGGTATCATTTCTTACTTGAAAGCAAGGCATAGATTTTCTTTCTTTAAAGTTTTCTTTACAACAATATTTTATAGCTTTTTGTAAGAATCATGTTTGTTTTAAATAACTGTTATTTGAAAATAAAATTTACATCTCCTCCAATTTCATATTCATCAAGGTATCTAATAAAGTGTATTACTTCACTAACTAAAAAAATACTTATACAAATGAAAAGATATTGAATGAATGAAGCTAATGTTGTCTCTTTTAATTAGTGGAAATTGACTTAGTATGCACTAAAAGGAATACAAAATGGACCTAGAACCAACATTTACCTGAGATAATTTATCATATACCTGTAATAATTATCAAATGAAGGTGTATAAATTCTCACCAAGGAAATCAGATTGACTCCTTGAAAACTGTGTTCATGTGAATGAACAATTTTTATCTAAGGTAATAGTCTTTGAAGGTTTTATGTCGTGTTTGAATGCCAAGATTCTTCAGAGAATTAATTTCAATGGTAAACAATGATTGTAAGAAATAACTAGGAAACTATAACATCATGTTTAATTATCTTGACTTCCTAGTTTAGAATGAATCCTTATTTTAAAAAGGTGGCTGTTTTGACTTCATTGTCAAAGAACAAAGACATTGAAAGATCTTTGTTTTTGATAATGTATGTATATATATATATATATATATATATGTTGTATTTGAGAAATGAGTCAGTTATAGTAAAAATATAACTGAAGCAACTTATTTTAAGTCAAATTCCTGTGATTAGGCATAGAACCTAGCTCTCAAAGCTTTTTTATTCATCCAAGCACTTAGAAGAAGACTTGAAACCCCGTTGGTCTCTAATGGCATGTGAGCTTAGGGCTCAAGGAAAAATTGCTGATAACTTCAGTAGCTTTGACATAATATGATTTATGACAAATATATTGTGGAAACACAAACTTTGTTCACTATCTAATTGTGAATGTAAAGTCATCCATTTTGAATGATATATTTTTAATAACTTCTATTTGTGTATTAATGAAAATGCAGTCATGTGTTTATAAATTCATTCCTATACCATTTCCATCACAGCCATGATCTGGCAGCAGCTACATTGTCCCATAGCTTTCCAGGAGGATAGGAACCATACTGCAATGACAGAGTTCATTTTATTTAGCTTAACAGATGCCCCAGTCTTTAGAGTCATCCTCTTCACCATCATCTTGTGCATCTACCTGGTGACTGTGTCCAGGAATCTCAGCACCATCCTTCTCATCATTCTCTTCCTAGTTCCATCACCACATGAACTTTTTCCTCTCACGTGGCTTCTGTTGACATATGCACATCATCTTTTGTCATTCCCAGTGTGCTTGTCAATTTCCTGATGGAGAGCAATACCATTTTCTACATTGGATGTAGCACCCAGTTTGGCTCAGTGTCTTTCTTTAAGTCAGTAGAAAGCTTCTTTCTGTCTACCAACGCTTATGATTGCTGCGTGGCAATCTGCAACCCATTGCTTTATTGAACTAAAACATTTGCAGAAGTCTGTGTACATTTGCTTGTAGGATCTTTATTTCCCCTTAATTATTCACTTTACATCCATGTCATAGCCCCTTCCCTCCTAGTTGTATGGTGGGCCATACGCCCAGGAATTGTATATCTATGTCTTAAGTTAGCACTAGTCCTAATTTTCTAAGAAAGAACTAAATTGATTTCCAAAGTAGTTGTGCAAGTTTGTAGTCCCACCAGCAATGAATGAATGTTCCCCTTTCTACATATCCTGGCCATCATGTGTTGTCACTTGAGTTTTTTATCTTAGCCATTCTGAGGGGTGTAATATGGAATTTCAGAGTTGTTTTGATGTGCATTTCCCTGATGACTAGGGATATTGAACACTTCTTTAGGTTTTTCTAGGCCACTCGATATTCCTTTGTTGAGAATTCTCTGTTTAGTTCTGTACTCCATTTCTAACTGGATTATTTGGGGTTTGGTGTTTTATTTCTTGTGCTCTTTATCTAATTTGGATATTAGCTCTCAGTCAGATTCAGCGTTGGCAAAGAGCTTTACCCAGTCTGTAGACTGTTTTGTTCTATTGATAATGTCCTTCGCCTTACGGAAGCTTTTTAGTTTCATGAGATCCCATTAGGAAGTTGTCTCCTGTGCCATTGAGTACAAGGCTCATCCCCACTTTTTCTTCTAACAGATTTAGTGTGTCTGGTTTTATGTTAAGATCTTTAATCCAATTGTACTTTAGTTTTGTGCAGAGTGAAAAATAAGGGTCTATTTGGTTTTTTCTACATGTAGACATCCAGTTAGAGCAGCACCATTTGTTGATGATGCTGTCTTTTTTTCCATTATATGGCTTTGGCTTCTTTGTCAAAAATCAAGTGTCTATTGATGTCTCACTTTATTTATTCGTGAAAATGTGATATTAAAGTATAAATCCCATCCTTGCCAGTTTTTATTTATAACCCCTTATACAAAACTAACATTTAAAATGTGAGATCACTGGATACAATCTGGGATGTATGAAAATGAGTGAATAAATAAAAGTATCAATGTCTTTTGTTCTATCAGCAATAAGATGGAATTTATTTCTGAAACACTAAAGTGAATAGAAAAGAGAAGAAAATGTCATCATCATCTACAACTAAAGGTTGATTACATCTTTCCTAAAGCCAGTTGGATTTTAAAGGAAATGTAGCCAGGTCTGCTCCCTTGTGCACATGAGGATGAGGGGCTTGACCATGAATTCTTCCTAAAACTGTCCTCTTCACAGCCTCACTATTGAACTTAAGAACCTGGCTCTCTTCTGGGAAATCATTTCTGTTGTGTGTTTGCTTGCTTTCCATGGTATTCTAACATAGGATCTGACCCTTTGCTCTTGACAATAATTCAGATTAATGACAGATGGATTTCCTGCTCTTTTGTATGGCTGTCATATCAGGCCAATACCACAGGCTTATTGCACACATCAGATTTTTATAGGTACACAAAATCCATATCTCATACAGAATTTATATGAAAATAATATTTCCACCAATTTTACTCCCTAGTATCTCTTTATCATTTCTCTTACTGTGTGCAAAGATAACTGTAGTCATAGGGTTCATCTCAGGATAAAATGGTGTTGAAGCAGACATACCCAGAAACACTGTGAGATATATTATTAAGGTTTTTGTTCCTAGAAGAAATAGCTGAGTGAATTAACCAGAACTGACGATGGACATTTACTCTAATGAAGAAGTTTATGAAGCCACAGTCCATTGTGAAGTGAATTCATTGATGATGAAACACATGCTGGAGCAAAACACCTCCTTTATGGTCATTGCAGAAAAGGGACAAAGAAAATTATGAGTGACACTCTCCTTCACCCCATGTCTCTAATAAAATAAAGATAGCCTACTAGGCTCAAGTTCTCTGATTCTAACCCCTCCTAACAGCACTAGGGAACAGACATTTAAAAAATACGTGGACTTTATAGATTGGTAAGATGTAATCTGAAACAAAGTTCACTACAAAGTATTTAAAATAATATGAAAATAATGTCAAATTATTTCAGCAGATTATATTTTATATGATTAAATTTATACTGGTAGTAAAGTTTTATTTTTATGTATAGTAATTTACTATGGCAATGCTATTTCTTCTGTAATCTGAAATTTGAATTTTAATGTATAATTCTTCTGGTTTCATAATAACATATTAACAGATTTTTATCACGGACAGTCAACTTTATTTTATTACTAAATCTATGAGACATAATTGCTATATCAGTAGCTACAATATAACAGATATCTCTAAGAAAATATTTTCCTACCAAGCTGTCTCTTCAGAGCACCCTTAATCTCATTATTCCTTAGGCTGTAGATGAGGGGGTTCAACATGGGGATCACCACCATGTAGAACACAGACATCACCTTGTTCTGGTCCGTGGAGTAGCTGGACTTGGGCATCACATAGATGAACATGATAGTCCCATAAAATAAAGTGATCGCAGTGAGGTAGGAGGTGCAGGTGGAGAAGGCTTTCTGTCGACCCTCAGCGGAGCGCATCTTCAAGATGGTGATGAGGATATAGGTGTAAGAGATGCCTATAACAAACATTGTCACCACAAGAACAAATCCAACTGTAAATAAGAGAACCACTACAATGATACTGAAATCGGAACATGATAATTTTAATAATGGAGTCAAATCACAGAAAAAGTGATTGATTTCATTGGGTCCACCGAAGACTAATGAATAGAAGCAAACAGTAAAAGAACAGCCATCAAGAAAGCCACCTATGTAAGCCACTAGGAGCAACTGAACATAGACTTGTGTGGACATTTTGGTGGAATAAAGCAGTGGGTTGCAAATTGCCACAAAGCGATCATAAGCCATTGCAGCCAGAAGGAAGTATTCAAGTCCCCCACAGAAAGCAGCTGAACCAAGCTGGATGCCACACCCTAGGTATGTAATGGTGTTTTTCTCCATCAGGAAGTTGACAAGCATATTGGGTGTGACAGAAGATGAGTAGCCTATGTCAGCAAAAGCCAAGTGGCTGAGAAAAAAGTACATGGGGTGATGGAGCTGGGAAGAGACTCTGACGAGAAGGATGGTGCTGAGATTCCCAGAGACAGTCACCAGGTAGATGCAGAGGATGATGGTGAAGAGGACGACTCTAAGGACTGGGTCATTAGTTAATCCAAATAAAATGAACACTGTCACTTCAGTGTGGTTCCTATCCTCCAGAAAAGCCATCGGACTGTATAGCTGCTGCCAGATCAAGGCTGTGATGAGGACATTATAAGAAAAAATTTATAAATAAGTGCCATCATTTTCATTAACTTAGACATGAGGTTATCATTGAAACATGAGAAAATAAATAAATTATTCAAAGAGAATTTGACAACATTTTACTCAGGACTCTTGGTGTACAAATATTTATGCTCAATTCTTGTGACTTCCAATTTTAAACATGAATGCTAGAAAATTTATATCAATTAATATATCTTTTATTTTTAAATTTGTATATTGTAAAATATACCTATGTGGTTTTATATCTAAAGTTTTAAAAATGAACTTATGTAAGTGTCAGAAATTTTAAATATCACAAGAGTTAAACTATAAAACCACAAAATAGTGTGAAGAAAACCTAAATAATGGCTAAACTTTACTGAGTGGTCACTAAGAACCAGGATGAGACGAAGAATTTTAAGTCTACTCCATTCATTTCTAAGAGATAGTATTGATCACCTTTATTGTTTTTATTTCATTGAGAATGTATAGTTTGATTATCAGTAAATATCTTATGACTTCATAAGAAGTCAAGAATGGGAATATGAGATTCAGGAAAGCTGAACTCATCGAACCTTTAAGTCAATACCATTTATGAAAGAGTCACAGTGAAGATCCAGAGCACACAAAAATTTGGACTTACGTCTATAAGGTTGAATACACAAAAGAATAGCTCACAGATTGTATTGTATATTAGTGAAGCAAGGCCACATCAAGATAAATTTTCTTATTAAAACTTGAAACATAGAAAAAATTCAGAGTTTTCTGACCGAAGTTTAATGGAATGAAATCAGATGGTATTCTACACAGTGCAATGGTGAGTGAATGACTACTCAATGCAAAAAAAAAAAATAAGATTTTTTTACAGGGTCTCATCCAGCTCAGGGCTACATGCACTCTTACCTCAATATTTTTGACTTTCTATTTGTCTAAAATATTTGGAGCTTCTGATACTAGAAAATTCAGTCAATAAACAAAGCAAGTATTTCTACAAGACACTACCAATACTCCATCAGAGCATTTCAAAGATAGTGACCTCATTTCCCTGAATAGTAAGTTCCTATACAATTAGAGATCATGCTGGGTTCTGGATTCATAAATAGATAAATAAGAAATATTTAACAATGGAGTTCATCTGGTTATCCACAGGAGTTTGAATATGAAAATAGAAGTTGATTCAGTCAATTTTTGGTCTAGTTTATTGCCTTAGTTTTCCTGACTTGTGTCCAGAAGAGCTTATACATTTAGATGCATTGTTTTAAAAATAAAGTATTCTCCAAAGATAAAAGTCAAATCAGTAAACTAGATTTACCCACTAATCTCAAAGCTTACCTTTTCAATCAAGAATTAATTGCAAAGTAAGATGTTCAAAGCCATTATGATTTTATAGCTGCAAAGCTGTCTCTACTATCATAATTTGTCACCAAAGATAAGTCCCTGCTGAAGCTCTGGATTCCAGTGAGAATTCAAATAATCAGGGATCATTACATCACTCCCAGTGAGTACTGAACAGTTCTTTTCACACACACTAGTACTTTCCTAGCAGTCTATAAATTTCCACTGGTACTTTCCTTTTATGTAAGAACTAACATACTTTCATCAGATAGTTCCTCAAACCATGTGATAAAAATTATCTCAGGTGAAAGTTTTTGAGAGATAATCTATAATTCATTATATTTTCAACATTGCGTTTTTGCACATTTATTGATTATATTGTATTCTAAATCTATGCCAGATTTTTACTTTAGTGTTATTATTTGAAACAATTTTTAAATATAGATAGATAGATAGATAGATAGATAGATAGATAGATCATATTCTTCCCCTATTCATGTCCTTCCAGAACCTCTCACACCCCCTAAAACAAGCAAAACACACATACCAAAAAATAGCCCCCCCAAACAAAGAAAACAACATAAAACTATACCCAAAGAGAAAACAAACAAAACACCAGGCTATAACCAAACAGAACAAACTAAGGAACATATAATGGAATCTATTATATGTTGCTCAGCTTCTCCTGAATAAGAAGCTAGTCCTGCCTGAGGTGATTTTTATGCTGGGTCATTCTATTGGAGAAAACCCGGTGGCTAGTTTTTTTTACCCATTGTTTCACTCATTTTTAAAAACGTAACAAAAGAAAATATAGTGAGATGACACAGAAACTATCTCTTGGAGTTCAAAATGAGGAACTCTGGGAAAGAACCCAGGGGAAGGGACAAGAATCACACTGAGGAATCTCATAAAAATCCCTGAACTGGAAGCCATATGATAAACAGAGGACCCTGTATAGACACTGCAGGCCCTGTGTGTGCTGCTTCAGTCTCTATGATGAGATTTGCTCATGTTCATTAAAAGGACCTTATTTTCCTGGTGTCCTCCATCACCCTGGCTTTTATGATCTTTCTGCCTCCTCTTCTGCAGGGTTCTGAAGAGAGGGTTTTGATGGAGACGTCATATTTGGGGGTAAGTATTCCAAGTTCTATTACTTCTGCATAATGTCAGCCTGTGGGTATCTATATTTGCTTCCATCTGCTTCAGGAGGAAGCTTCTCTTATGATACCTGAACAAGGCACTGATCTATGAGTATAGCTGAATCTCATTACATTTTCTTTCTTTTTCAGGACCAGTATTATTTGGTTTTACCTTAGGTCCCTGAGCTATATATAGTCTGAGATTCTCGGTCACCCTGAGTGATGCCAGTTATGGGTTTCTTATCAAGGAGTGGGCCTTAAGTAAAATCAGTTGTTGGATAATTACTCCTGTAAGCTTTGTGTGAATATTGGTCTAGCATATCTTCAGGTACTATACCACTGTAGATAAAGGTTTTGTGTCTGGCTTGGTGTTTACATTTTTTAAGAACACTCAGAGTATCTTGCTTTATGAAAGATGCTGGAACATAGGAGTGAAAGTTCTATGTAGGCACTGGCTGAACATCTCCCTATCAAATGTGCTGTGAACATGTTGTCTTCAGCAATGTGACTTTGCTGTCAGTTTGTGGAGAATAACCCATAGTCTCAGGTTATTTGAGGATCCCCATTGGGCTCCTTTATCTAGCAACATAATTAGATGTAACCTAATTCCAGTAATCGAAGCTTCTTTTGGTGACAGAGATCCAGCTGGGACTCTGTCTTTCTTTCATTATTTGCTGATTTCACTTAGATCATACACATATAAATATATACATATATTTATATAAAATCTTGGTATATATTTCATATATGTATGTATATATATACATATATATGTTTCTGCTGTTTAAGTTTCCATGCTACCTTTCAAATGCTTATTAAATTTAGCTGTCACTCACTATATTTCTTCCATAGACCTTTCTCCCTATTCTGCCCCACTTTATTCTCTCATTCCTGCCCCATCCATCCATAACCACCTTTTCTATCTCTCTTTCTTATCAGAATATATTCAATCCCTCTAGTTCTTTTCTCTGTAACTATGCTTTCTTGTTCTATGGATTGTAACTTCACAGCTAATAGCCATATGTAAGAGAATATATACCATATTCATCATCTTTCTGTGTCTGAGATACCTAAGTTCCATTCATTTGCCTATAAATTTCATGACGTCATTTTTAACAAATGAATAATATTCCTTTGTATAAATTACCACATAATTTTTATCCATTGAAGGACATTTAGATTGTGTCCAATTTCTGGATGCTATGAATAGAGCAGCATGGAATATGTTTGAGAAAGGGTTAGGATGAAACATCCTTTGGGTATATGCCCAAGAATTCTATAGCTGGATCTTGAGGTAGACGATTGCCAATTTTCTGTGGAACTGTAGGAGGTTATCAGTAGGGTTTATTGAATAACTTGTGTATACTATCATATTCAAATAAAGATACTTTGACTTCTTCCTTTCCAAATTGCGTCTTTTTTATTTCCTTCAGTTGTCTTAATTGCTTTAGCTGAAACTATATTTAATCAGTATGGCTTTAAGTTTATTTTATAGTTCAGGTTAGAGTAAGCTAAAGCATAAATGCAAGTTTACCAATTCACTGCTACTTTTTCTTATGTCTTTTATTTTGATTCAATTTTATTGAAAATAAAGTTATTTTTATACAATATTTTCTGGGTTTTCCTTCCCCATCTTCTTGCAGTTCCTTCCCACCACCCAACTCTGCCAACTTCATGTCCTCTTTGTTTCTTTTTTAGGAAAAACAGGCAAGTAAAAAGACAAACAAGAGTTAAAAAAAAAAGAACAAACAGACAAAATTAGAAAGCAAAATCCAGGTTTGTTTGTTTTTTTTTGTTGTTACTAACAAAAAAGTTTATTTGTAATTCATTGGTATAGAAGTTTGCATATTGGTACAAAATAAGATTAACTTTGATACATTGATACAGAATTCATATTCAAGACTGTTCTCCACATACATTATATATATACATATACATACATATATATATACATATATACATATATATATAT
>OU015752.1:121885712-121921803 GCA_907169655.1 Acomys percivali | reverse complement strand
GAATTTTTTTGACAAAAAGGAACCTATTAAAAGCTCAACATCAGTAAACTATCATTATGAGAAGAAACAAAATATTAAATAAAAAGCAATTGAAGAAAGCAATGGATTGCAAAAAAGAAAACAAAAAGCATATATAGTAAGCTAGGTTAGGTTTAAGAAGGAGAAGGGAACAGTTTTAAAAAATAATTAGCATTTTTGGCTCCTGTGAGTGAGTATGTGACATCATTGTCAAAAAGCTTGTAGAGTCAGGTTAAAATGAGAAAAAAATAGCTCTCTTGCATAATTTTCTGCAAAGGTTTACTGAAAGGATCACATACACAAACTTGAGCATTCAGGCTGATGAATTTTCCTAGTACATATACCTCTATAACTTTACCCCAATTACAATATACATTGATTTTTGTCAACCCTATAAATTGATCTCCTTCTCTTAGACTTTTAAGCATCAATCCACTGCTATATTTTCAAAGATATGAGAAATTTTGTGGTTTCTAAGTGCCAATCCATTTCATAGAGGTAAACTTTACTGAAATTTATATTTTAAAAGATTTAAAATGTTTATATTTGAAAAGATTTATATTTTTAAAACTTTTTAAAAGAAACAGATAAGAATTTTAAATCTTTCCAGTTTGAATCCCTGCCTTCTAACTAGGAATCTTACAAATAATAAGTAAAGATCACACACACACACACACACACACACACACACAAACACACACACGCATACACACACACACACCTGTATGAGAGTTTTAGATTGCTCTCAATGGGAGTAGACTCATTATTGTTGATTCTTATTTATTAACTCAGTCTATTTTGGTGAAATTCTATTAATTGCCACTGATAGTATTTTTTATTTTTGTCTTTTCTCTTTTTAAAAAGGCATCTATTATTTGTGTTCCTGATACTTTCTAAGCCTGTATCCCCCTCTCTTCCAGGAATAAATTGCCCAATAATGAAACTTAATAGCAAACTAAGCATGCAGTTTTATTTCCTTGCTAGGTCTACCATAGCCAAGTGCTGTAAGGTACATGTCTTAGGCAATATAGATGCATGTCTTGCAGTTCTGGAGGCTTCGAGTCCAAGACCAAGGCATTGTTGCAGCTGTTTCTTCTTGGGGTTCTGAGGGTGAATCAATTCCATGCCTCTCCTGTAGCTTTTTCAAGTTTAAGTTAATGTTTGTTCATGTATGTTCATTTCCAATGTTCATTAGCATATAGCAGCAGCATCCAGATCTGTGTGGGGTTTTTTTTAATAGTGTTTTGTCCTTTGTGAACGAGAAGTCAGCTTGTAAAATGGTTTTTCCATATCTTCTCATGGTTTGTCCAACATTAAAACTATATTAATAACAAAAATACATTCACTAAAGTACTAATCATAAATCATTGTTAGAAGACCTACAGGTAGAAATTTCCATGGACAGACTGATCATGAGTTGGGTAAGCAGTGACCATAGACACCACCATACAGGTTAGAAAAGAGAGTGGCAAGTGTGTTCTCTGATTGAGCCATAATTTCCTGTCTATTTGATATTGTTCAAGGACAGTTTTCCCATCCTGTTGTCATCCTCCAAAAAAATGTCTGCTACCCAATTCCACACTAACAGCTATGTATGCAGACCTCAGTTGGCAGATATAGGCTGAGAGTCATTCAATTTCCTCTGTTATGTGATTTGGATCTTGTAATGGTAAAACAGAGGGACTATGATTTTTCCATTCTGGATCAAATTAAAGAAAAATAAACAGAATTTATTTTTTCAGTGACACTATGCCCACTGTTTCCAAAAGTTAACTGAGTCATTCACCATGTAAGGGAAATAAATACTTTTAGAGGGCAGTGACCTGAATCTCTAACTTGTCAGGCATTCTATTTGTTTCATATCTACTGGAAATTTCATTCCCAGGTGTTATTTTAAATAAGAGATTAAAAGATCTTTGAAATATATCTATTTAAATAACATTACAAAATTTGCAAATAAGTAATATTTAAAGTTATAACTTATCCTGTGATGTGTTCTTACCTTAAAAAAAAAATCCATATCTCACTTGAATGCAGCAGCTATCCATGTAAATGACACTTTTTGGGTTTTAAATGGAAATAAACATCAATATTCTGTACTTATAGGAGCTTTTCGTATATGTAAGTGTTCAGGTTAAGGATAAATAACATGGAAATATCACACACTGATGTTCTTCAGATTACTGATTTTATTAACCATGGAGTTTTGTCTGATTTCAAGGGAACCAATGTGTCCTGGCCATTAATTTTTTCATAGCCTCTTTCACCTCCTTGTTCCTCAGACTATAGATGAGAGGGTTCAACATGGGAATTACCACTGTATAGATCACAGAGGCCACTTTGACTTGATCCGCTGAATAGCTAGACTTGGGCATCACGTACACAAACAAAACTGTCCCGTAAAACAAAGTGACTGCAGTAAGGTGGGAAGTGCAGGTGGAGAAAGCTTTGTTCCTTCCCTCAGTAGAGCGCATCCTTAAGATTGAGTGTAGGATATAAATATAAGACACAATGATGGTAGAAAGCGTGCTCACCAAGACGGATGCAGAGGAGATGGATGGGGATATCTCAGCAATGTAAGCATGGCCACAAGAGAGTTTCACGAGTGGGAAGAGGTCACAGAAAAAATGGTTGATTTTGTTTGGGCCACAGAAGTTTAGATTCACAAAACAGCCTGTGAACGACGAAGCATTCATGCACCCACCCAAGTAGGATGCCCCCAGCAGAAAGATGCAGACCTCTGGGGACATCTGCGTGGAGTAGAGCAAGGGTGAGCAGATGGCCACGTAGCGGTCATAGGCCATGGCGGCCAGCAGGAAGCACTCTGTTGTTCCAAAAGCTACATCAGAGCCAAGCTGGGCTGCACAGCCAGTGAGAGGGATAGTAGTTTTCTCTCTTAAGAAACTGATGAGCATGATGGGTGTGACCGATGTGGAGTACCCAATGTCCACAAAGGCTAGATGACTGAGGAAGAGGTACATGGGGGTGTGAAGCTGTGGGCTGCTTCGAATTAAGAGGATTATACTGATGTTTCCCACTACGGTCACTATATAAACTGGTAGAAAAAACAGAAATAAGATGGCACGTAGTGTAGGACTATCTGTTAGTCCCAAAATAATGAATTCTGTCACCATGGTGTCATTTTCAGCCTCCATTCATTCACTCAGTGGTGCCTACTGGAACCAGAACCAGAGGAGAGTCACTGGCAGAAATGACCCTGAAGTTAGTATATGTACTAAAATGTAATCTTAAAATTTAAAATGGCAAATTTATCCTAGTCATAGAATGCTTTGTAAATTTTCTTTACAAATACCAAGAGATATTATAATAGGAAACTCAATTATTTTAGGATCCTAAAACTAGGATGTTCCTACTTGCATAGTGCAAACTGTGACTAATTTAAAGATTTATGTCAGGGCTGACTCTTGGTGCTCCCATCCCCATTACAAACTCGCCTCTGCCCCAGTGTTCTCTTCTCCAGCAAATAGAACCTCCTTTTGTGTAATTATCTGACTAATAACAATAGAAGTTATTTGGGCATCTTTTTTTCTAATGAAATGCTAGAATAAAATTTCTTAGTTTAAAAAAAATCAAGATTGGTGCAGTGGTGAGGCAGAAGCGTGCGCGCTCTCTTTGAGTTTGAAGCCAGCCTGGTCTACAAAGCGAGTCCAGGAAAGACAGAGACAGAGAAACCCTGTCTCAAAAACACTAAAAAATAAATAATAAAAGATAGATGATAGAGAGATAGAGAAATAGATAGAGAGATAGATAGATAATAGATAGATGGTAGGTAGATAGATAGATAGATAGATAGATAGATAGATAGATAGATGAGAGAAAGATACTAAAATAAAAATCAGTACCAAGTGCTATACCTTATCTATATTCAAAATAGAAAGGATCATCACAATTTTTATACTAGACATTTTGCAAAGTGTCACATGACTTTTTATCCACTCCTTTTATGCTTATGAGATTGTAGGGCATGATAAGAGTCTAGGTATTGCCATGTCTCTGCAGCAAATAAATGAACAGAGGTGTCTGGGAGCTTGCTTTAGGCAAGTTTTTATATCACCAGTTCTAAAAAACAGCAGTCAGAAAAGAAAAAGGATGTGTGTGTGGCATAGGGTGAGACAGTTAGAGTGGTCAGGGTGGAATGGGAAGGTGTAAAAACTAGCAAATTATAATGGAAGAAAGGCCAATTAGCATTTCAGCTCACATAAGAATAATGGGCCCTTCATTCAAGAGCATGAACAAGGTCCTGTCCGTCTATTTCCACAACCCTAACTAAATGCCAATGGATTCATTAAACTTATATTTTTTTTCTTCAAAATCTTATTCTGATGTCTAAGAAACATACATATATAGCCATCAGCAATACCTATATAGCTACTGGTAACTGAACTTTTATTCAAATTTATCAAGTTATATTAGGCCAAAGTTTCTCTGGTACTGTGACTCACAATTCCCCGATAATGGCTCCTAGAGAAAGATTCATACCAGAGACAAATTTACTTACAGAACATAAGTGTATGAAAGATATAAATGTTTTCAGTGTGAGGTGTGGCTGCCTGCAAGAAGACAAAGCAGTACGCAGAAATGCGATGGAGTGAGGGCCACATACAATCCGAGGACCAATTTGTGCCTCTCTCAGTGCTGGAAACACAGGCAAATGACAAGAACTATGTACCTCCTGTTTCCTACCTGTACAAAGGAGAACATACACACCACCGTGGATTCTTGTACTTATTCATAAGTGTGACTACAGACACTACTGAGCACTGTTCACACTGTAATTAAATAGAAAAAAAATCTCAATCTCCTACATTTCCCTCAAGACAAATAGTTACTTCTGCAATGCTTAGGAAATTTAAGTATTCTTCTATCCTTGAAAAGCCAGGCATCTAAGTCAGTGACACATCTACCACAATACCCAGGACGGGCCCCGAGGAATTCTTCCTGCACAGCAAAGCAACTTTTAAGTGAGTTTTTAATCATTTGGGATCCAGCTCAAAATAACTTACTTCCCTTAAAATTACAAGTTAATTACTTCATTTATTTTGGAAAATTGTACTGACAATCTAGTGGGACAGAGAACATCTAAGTATTCACCTATTGAGACAGAGAAATAAAATGTGCATGTGATTATATACAAGTGTATGAGTGAAATATTTTTAATTACCCATGGGTTTAATTTGTTTTTAATTGAATGAGTCACAAAAGGAAATGGCATCATTCCACTGTAATTTAACTGTGGCACTTCTAAAATATGGTTGTGTTCTGTGGCTAAGGTTTCATATTTCGTATTCAGAGATGAGTTGCCTTCACCAGAAGAATTTAGTTTATAGCCATACATCCAACCTATCTGAAATACCATTTTCAATAATGAAATCGTGTTTATTTTCCACATCTTGTAGGTTTGTTATAGAAGACTTGAGATATGAACTATACTAGTGGGCAAATACTCCCCCATTCTCTATTGCCTACTAACATTTATGATTCCAAATAGAATGATCAAACTTATACCAACATTTTAATGACCCTGCCATGCACACTGGCACAGTGACTGTCAGATGGTCCTAACCATGATTGACACTTGCAATGATCTTAAGTTGGGGCTTCACTTCCTTAGGTTAAAAGTCAGGATCTTTTCATTGTAGGCTTAAGGAGACCATTGCGCATCTCTCTCTAGTACAAAGCTAACACTAAGAGGATGTAGAACCTCAGATGGCCCAATTCCAGCTAACTAAGGAAGAGGATGCTCAGTTTCATCTGTTCATCTCATTTAGATTGTAAGAAAGTGCAGTGGATGATGAATGGTATAAACATCTAGCCAACAATTAAGTTAAAATATCCCGGACTACATCTGGGAGAATGAAGTTCATTTCACCTCTGTCTTCCCACTAACATTGTGCTCACACTAACTGATTTGTTATCATGAATTTTTATGTGCATATTTAATGATCTAATTCTAGAATACAGGAGGAGTTAGGAGTTTGTTGAACTCATGTTAAAATGTTTAAGAAATCAGTCTCTGTATCATAGTGTAGTTATTCTGTAGTAAATGGATAATATCCGCTTATGAGTGAGTACATACCATGCGTGCCTTTCTGGGTTGAGGTTACCTAACTCAGGATAATCTTTTCTAGTTCCATCTATTTACCTGCAAGTTTCAAGATTTCCTTGTTTTTAGTAGCTAAATAGTATTCCATTGTGTAAATGTACCACAGTTTCTTTATCCATTTTTCAGTTGTTTAGGGATTAAGATGTTTTTAGGTCTAGATAGATGTCTTAAGTTGATCAATATGAGATATGATAGGTATTGGTTTACATTCAGAATATTAGATGCACCAAGATACGAAAGATGTTTTTCTCAAGGCTGCCAAATACAAATAGCCAAAACACTAAGAATGTAACATCTATATAGTTCCTGATTGTTTCATTGTTCTTCTTCCTGTAGGTAGTTTATTGTATTTATGTGTAATAATATAAATGTATATGTAAAAACCTAAAAAATTAATAAAAGTATTTCTTAGAGTAATCAGTGTGGCATAGTTAAAGGATAAGATAAATTTCCTCAATCTTATCATTACTAAACTGCAAAGCATTCTATATGTCTTTCTCCATGACTTTTCTCATAGATGACTAACTATAGTCAACTTAGGTCCAATATTTAAATAACTTTGTCATCAATGATTTTCCTGACATCTTGAACTAAGACATTTTCTACTAATGGGCAGTCACAGAGAACCCTGAAAAATGCTTCAAACTTGCACTTACCACAGCTTTCAGTATATTCTACAATTACCCTAAGGGAGGGGTCTCATCTGCCTAGTTCTTATCTTAGTCCACAAGAGATTGTCATATACATAGTACTACCAATATCAAAAGAATGAATTACAAATCTTTTTATAGTTTTTATTTTATCATGGTAAGACTATCACAGGTAATCTACCCTCCTAACCATTTTTAAGCATGTAAGAAAGCATGGTTAACAACAGGAGTAGCATATCTGTAAAATATATTAATTCTTCCTACCTAAAAATTTATGATCATGAACTAGTAAGGGAAATAAAATATTTTCCATACTCTCAAGCCCAGAGTCCACAATTCCACTCGCTGGGTTTGTGAACTGATCTGTTTTATTTTTTGTTGTTGTTATTTATTTATTTATTTAAAATATTTCATTAATTTATTCATATTACATCTGATTGTTATCCCATCCCTTGTATCCTCCCATTCCGCCCTCCCTCCCATTTTCCCCTTATTCCCCTCCCCTATGACTGTGTATGAGGTGGACCTCTTCCCCTGTATATGCTCATAGGGTACCAAGTCTCTTCTTGGTAGCCTGCTATTCTTCCTCTGAGTGCCACCATGCCTCCCCATCGCGGGGACACGGTCAAATATGGGGCACCAGAGTTCGTGTGAAAGTCAGACCCCACTTTCCACTCAACTGTGAAGAACGTCCTGTTCATTGGCTAGATCTGGGTGGGGATTAGAAGTTTACTGCACGTATTGTCCTTGACTGGTGCCATAGTTTGGGCAGGACACCTGGCCCAACGTAATGTTCTTTTTGTAGGTTTCTAGGACTCTCTGGATCCTTCTATTTCCCCATTCTCCCATGCTTCTCTCACCTAGAGTCCCAATAGGATGTCCTCCCCTCTGACCCACTTTTCTGGTGAGTGAATACTTTCATGGGGCATGCCCCTTGGGCTAGTGTCCAGATATAAGTGAGTATATACCATTTGAGTCTTTCTGCTTCTGGGTTAACTCACTCATTATGATCATTTCTAGTTCAATCCATTTGTCCACAAATTTCGGGAATTCCTTGTTTTTAATAGCTGAATAGTATTCCATAGTGTAAATGTACCACAGTTTCTTTATCCATTCTTCTACTGAGGGACACTTAGGCTGTTTCCATGTTCTGGCTATTATGAATAAGGCTGGATAAACATGGTTGAGCAAATGTTCTTGTTGTGTGCTGGTGCATCTTCTGGGTATATTCCAAGGAGTGGAATAGCTGGGTCTTGAGGAAGCCCTATTCCCAGTTTTCTGAGATAGTGTCAGATAGATTTCCAAAGTGGCTGCACTAGTTTCTTTTAAAGAACTCATATTACTTGGAATCATACAATACTTGCTCTTCTGTGATAGGGTTATTTCACTTAGCATGGTGTCTCCAGGCACTATGAATACTTGTGGCATATTGCAGCTTCCTTCTGTTTTAAGATTGAATGATAGTTTGTTGTATGAGCATACTGCATTTTCTTCATCCATTCTCACATTGATGGGCATTAGATGTTTTTCAAATTTGGGTTATTGTGATGAGTACTATAATGATGAGCAATGTTAATAGTGTAAAATAGCGATTTCAGTTCTTTTGGGTAGAGATTGTTGGCTCACATGTTGTGCCGTTTTAGACTTTTATCTGTAAGACAGATGCTTACATACTCCAGGCTAATGAAACAAGCCTTGCTCTTGTTTAATCTTTTTCTTTGCATCAATGATCCCGAGAAGTATAGAAAATATACAACTGTGACTTAATTAACTTTTCAGCTATGATTTAGTGACACTAAGCATCCTTCACTGTGTCCATTGGCCATTTACACATCTATTCAATAGCTTAGCCCATTTTTATTTATTTTTAATTAATCTACTTTTTGTTTTTTTGTTTTTTGTTTTTTGGGGTTTTTTTGTTTTTGTTTTTGTTTTTGTTTTTGTTTTTGTTTTTGTTTTTGTTTTTGCTTTATTTTTGGAGACATTGTTTCTTTGTGTAGACTTGGCTGTCCTGGACTCACTCTGCAGACCAGGCTGGCCTCAAACTCACAGGAATTCACCTACCCCTGTCTCCCAAAGTGCTGGGATTACAGGTGTGCACCACTGCACCCAGCTTAATTTATTTATTTATTCTATGTATATGGGCATTTTACAGCAGGAGCCATTTGTAAAGGCTATCAATAGGCATTGCTGTCATGATCTCTGCTCCAGTATACGGATCACATGGATTGGCTGAGCCCATGATTAAAAAGGATGTTCTGCCAAGTATACACTTAAGGGCTTCAAATTTCAGAAAATGTACACTGTGGCCTCAAGGCTGAGAGTCCATTGAGATTAAACCATTTTCGCTGTGTCAGCATTATCTCCTGAGAGTGACCTTCTGCTTTTCCCCCATGTCTGATGTCTATAAATTGAACTGGTGAATAAAGTTAAGGGGTCATGCGGTATTCACTGCAAGCCCTCTCAAGCCTATTCTGTGTTTCCAACTATGCCTTGCCTCAGTTTCTCATTTCAATACTGTCCAGAGCAGGCTCTGGCAATTTTACCTGGATGTATATCTGGGAGCCAGAAGAGGGTGTCAGATGTCCTGATACTGGAGTTAACTGGCATTTGTGAACTGCCATGTGGGTGCTAAGAATGAGACCCAAGGCTCATAACTGCTGAGATATCTCTCCAGCTCAAATCCATTTTTAAATCATGGATTTTTCAGTTCAAAGAATTCTTTGCTTATTTTTGCAAAGTAACTCTTTTTCAAACATATGATGTGCAGATATTTTCAAGTTCCATAGGCTTTCTCTTCATTGTCCAGAGTATTCTCTGTGCTTTGGGCAAACTTTTCTTGTGATGGAATCTTATTTGTTTTTGTTTTGTTACTTGTACCCTTAAGTTTCATATACAAGAAATGATTGCTCATACAAATGTCAAGGATCAGTCTCCCACTTGTAATTCTAGGATATTTGTAGTCTCAGAACTGACATCAATCCATTTCAGTTGATTTTTTTTATTATGATTTAAGACTGAGATTGGATTTCATTCTTTTATATTTAGCTATTTATTTTTCAATCATTTGTTTTTAATATATTTTATTAATTTATTCATATTACATCTCAATTGTTATCCCATCCCTTGTATCCTCTCATTCCTCCCTCCCTCCCATTTTCCCCTTACTCCATTTGTTAATGTGAATTTCCATTATCTGCTAAGTAATAATGTCACAGTTGTCAAAGATCATTCAGAATATAGGTGACTTATACTGAGTATGAGTATGAGTATAAGATGGCTTATACTGAGATTCTCACATTATTGATTATTATTATCATCATCATTATCATCATCACATATATTATTTCACCTTTACTACAGTTTCCCCTCCCTCCTCTTTTCTCCAGTCTCTCCCTTCCACCTTCCCTCTCTCCCAGATCCACTCACCTCTGCTTCCCCTCATGAAAGTATAGGCCTCTCAGGGACATCAACCAAATACTACATTAGAATAAGACTAAGTATATACCATCACATCAAGGCTGGATGAGGCAAGCCAGAAGAAGTAAAACTGTTCCCCAAGTAGGAAATAAAGTCAGGGACATCCCCTGGTGCTACTCCCAAGATTGTCACAAGAACACCAAGCTAATTGCCCATTACATATATGCAGACTATCTAAATCAAACCACACAGGCTCCCTGTTCTCCTTCAGAGGTGGGATGGAGACAGGAGGGAGTGGGGACAAAAGGAATCAGATTCGGGTGAGGGAAAAATACTGGGAGAAAGGACTGTAGTGGTGGGAAGCATTTTAGAGGTAAGTTGGTAAACTAGTGCAAGGGAATCTATGATAGCAACCCTAGCAAAGACTCCTACTAATGGGAGACACAGAGCCTAAACTGGCCATCTTCTGTAACCAGGCAAGGCCTCAAGTGAAAAGACTGGGACACCAACCCAGCCACAAAACCTTTGGCCTACAGTTTGTCCTGCCTGCAGAGTGTTCTGGGATCAGAGCGTAGCAGAATCGTCATCAAAGAGACCAGAGAGACTTCATCCAGTAACTATGGGAGCAGACGCAGAGACCCACACCTAAATGTATAGTTCTGCAGAGGAAGGGGAGGAAGAATCAGAGAAACCAGATGGGTTAGGGACACCATGCAAACAGAGCCCGCAGACTCAACTAACCAGGACTCCTGGAGCTCACAAAGATTTTACTTCATTCATATTTTGGAGGTTTGAAGAGATGGTTGAGGCATTAAAGACTAGGTTAAAAACCAAAAATAAATAACTTTGGAAACAATTTGGGACACTTCAGCTATGTTCTTTCTCAAGAAAATCTTGATTATTTTGAATGTTCTGTGAGTGGATAAGAATTTTTGAGTTGACATTTCTGTTTATATAAAGAAGTCCTCAAGGTTTCGATAGGATTTAGGTGGCTCCATAATCACGTTAGATACAGTGGACATTTTAACAATATTAAATATCTCAATGCTTGAACCAAAGATGCCACACCATTTATTTACATCTTCGGTAGTTTTATTCATACCTCTTGAAGTTGTCAGTACAACACATTCCTGTGTTAATTTTTTTTCCTGTTTGTTTCATCTATGTTTATGCTCTTAGAAATGGATTTATTTTCTGAATTTCCTCTTCAAGTAATCCATGGTCCCTGTACAAAGAAGCAACTAACTTTGTTGGTTGGTTACATGGCATACAACTTTGATGATGAATTTTAGTTTTTTTGAAAAGTTTTTGTATTTTTTGTTTTTTTTACATATGCATTTCTATTATTACACATATATACAATAAACTACCTACAGCAATAAGAACCACGAAACAATCAGGAATTATATAAATGTCACATTCATAGTGTTTGGCCTTTTGTATTAGGCGATTTTGAAGAGAACATCTTTCCTATCCTGGTGCATCTAAAATTCTGAATGTAAATCAGTATCTGTCATAGCTCATTTTTGTCAACTTAAAACATCTATCTAGACATAAAAACATCTTAACCCAAAAAATAACTAAGCTTAATTGTAAAACCTAACTATCTGGTCTTTAACCTGATCAGAGACTTGAGAAGGAATAAAATGTGCCATAGATATCCAAAGAAAGCCCACTCCTCCTTCCTCCTCTACTTACATGTTTGTTGTCTTTTATTTTATTTTGTCTAATTACCCAAGATAGGACTTTCAGCACTATTCTGAATTAAAATATCAAAATTGGACACATTCTCCCCTGATTTTGTGGGGGCAACAGTTTTTCACCACTGAGTATAATGTTTGTTATGAGGTAATAATATGCAACTTTTATTATAGCAAGAGAAATTACTGTTTCCAAAGCTAGTTGTTTAAGAAATTAAATTATAAAAGTGCTTGTGTCAGAGGCTTCCTTTGGATTTACTGAGAGAATTCAGTACTTTTTATTATTAATTTTGTAACACATTGATTTACATGTGTAATAGAGCATTTTTCATGCCATAGATAAACTTAGAGTACCTGGTCTTTAAAAAAAACTATTCTTAAATTCACTTTGCTAATACTGTGTGGAAGAGTTTTGGATTTATATTCAACAAGGATAGTGACCTGTGGTTTTACTTTCTCATTAGTCTGTCAAGTTTAGTATTAATATGGCAAGTTTAGAATATTCTTTTTTCCTGTCTTCAGAATAGCTTGAGTATAGTATATTAGTATCCAAGACATAGCCTTCAATAAAGATTACTGGAGATGTTATAAGGTGTTATTTGGTGCTTAATAATTGAAAGGGCCAAGCTAAGAAATGGAGAACATGTTACATGTTATCAGAAATTTAAGAGAGAATCATGCCTAAAGGAAATTTCTTGAGGTTATAGATGTAGCTTGACCAATCCTGATGGTGATAAAAAAAATGTTCTACATCTTGCCTATAGACTATTACTGTGTTGATATGCTAATTATGAACTGTACTAACATTTGGCAATATGTTATTATTGAGGAAACATATAGAAATAAGTATATGCTGTCTGTGTTATTTCCTAAAATTGCATGTGAATTTCCAACTATGATTATTAAAAGATTTATTTTTATTGTATGTGTGTGAGTAGTTGCCCTTCGTGAGCATTTGTGTGTCACAAACATATAACACCTGCAGAAGTCAGAAGAGGGTGCCAGCTGCTCTAGTTCTGTAATGACTGGCTTTTATGTGTGTGTTCTTTATTTTTTATTTTTTTAAGTTTCTTAATAAATATTTTTTTATTTTTTACATATATACTTATAGTATTACACACACATATATATATATATAATAAACTACTTATAGCAAGAAAAACCATGATACAATCAGAAATTATGGAAGTGTTACATTCTTAGTGTTTTGGCCTTTTGTATTTGGCAGCCTTGAAGAGAACATCTTTCCTATCTTGGTTCATCCAAAATTCTGAATGTAAATTAGTATCTATCATATCTCATCATTACCAACTTAAAACATCTATCTAGATCTAAAAAGTATCTTAACCCCTAAACAACTAAGTTTAATTGTAAAACTAAACAATCTGGTCTTCAACCCTTTCAGAGACTTGAGAAGGAATATATATATATTCCATATATATATATATGGAGTGCAGATTAGTAGCTTCCCAAATGAGAAGATGACAGAGACAGTTTACTACCTGAATAGTCACCCAAAACTATCTATAACGTTGGAGCATCATCTTCAGCCTTCTGGGCCAATACATCTGACAGACATATTGGTGAGGCAGTAACTATTGAGGACTTGCTTATCCTGTCTTGGCAGAGTTTGGCCATCAACTCTTCCTGTATCCAAGCTTGCCCTTTTTAAAGGTATAATTCTGTCTGTAGTAGAGACAAGGATATTGTGCCCAGTGGCTTGTTTGCCACATTTGAAGCCATCTCCATAAGAAGGTTTTTTGATGCTCATCATCTTCTTTGAGGTAGGCTGGGTGTTGCCTGGAATTAACCTGTCTCATAGTCAGTGAATCTTTAAAATAATAAAAGCATTTTAAAATGCCATATTCTTTATGTCTCTGAGGTTTTTGAAGATCTTATCAAACTATTTTACCTTATCTTTCTATAGAATCATATTTACCTGTTGCACCTAAAATGTATATTCTTGGAATTACTGATTTTTAAATGACACGTGATAGTACGTATTTGATGTAGAAGAAAGAGCAATTCACTTCTTACTTTTGGAAAAAGCAATAAATACAAGTATGAGCTCTCGTGGGAGTATGGGAAACCAAACCTGAGTCCTTTGCAAGAGCGTCAAGTGCTCTTAATTGCTGAGTCATCTTTCCAGATGCAATTTCCAACTATTTAAAACTGAAAACTGAATTTTTTTTTTAAAAAAAGATGGTGTCATCTAGAGCTGCATTAAAAATACCTACTTCCTGAAAGTTTTCAACTTTAAGTTGAAACTGATTCTACATACAGTACTTTGATCATTCTTGCCACTTCCAAGAGAGTTAGAATAGTTTTTAGCAACCCACGAAAAGTTTTCACCAAAAAAGTTAATGCATGAAAGGTAAATAATAGATGTTAGCAGATAATACATACTTATATGAATGCAGGTAGCTGTAATTTTCACAGTCCAGATGGATTTTCAGTGGAATTTTAACAAGCAAGTCAAGTACTCGAGAGGTTATATCCCAAAAGGCATTGTTTCTCATAAACATAGCCTTGCTTTCCATCGGCAGTTCTTTGCCATTTGTCCTTATTGTTGAGGCACGGACACTAACAGGTAATTGTTTTCCTTTTCTATTGAAGCAATGGTGATTATTTCTCATTTTCATTACAATTTAAGGGTGGATTATTTAAGGCATTGATAATTTGTCCAACAACCACCTGTTCATATGCTCAATACATATTCTTGTACATATTCATCTTATTCAACATAAGAACTCTATGAGGTACATGCTGATGTACCTTATGATGAAGTAATGGTGGATTTTGTGTTTGTATGCCAATTGTCTAAAACTCCTCAGGTTGTCAGTAATAAAACCAAGTTCTTAATTCATCCCTCTTGAAACTGAACTCTAGAAAGAAAACATGTTTTCCCCATTTCAGTGGGGAAACGTAACTACCAACATAGCTACATATGACTTAATTATAAAAAGTAATAAATTTTTCTAATCATAAATGACCATACATCCTTGAATTTTATAAGTTGAAATTCTTCCATAAGCTCTCAAATGACAACATGTCCCTGCACATGTGTCACTATCTATTTTTTGTCACTTATATAATAAAAACAATATACAAGTAGCCCTACTGGATTCCATTCTAATAGCTTCTTGTTTTTCTTTCTGTGGCAGCTTCCTGACATAGATGGATCCCAGAAACTATACAGTGGTAACAGAATTCATTCTTTTGGGGTTAACAGAGGATGCTACAATCAGTGCCATTTTATTTGTTATGTTTCTAATAGTTTATTCTGTCACCTTAATGGGTAATTTGAACATAATTGTCCTAATCAGAAGCAGCCCTCAACTTCACACCCCGATGTACCTCTTCCTTAGCCATTTGGCCTTTCTAGACATTGGGTACTCCAGCTCAGTCACACCAGTCATGCTGAGGGGTTTTCTCAGGAAGGGGACACTCATCCCTATGGCTGGCTGTGTGGCTCAACTCTGTTCTGTAGTGACTTTCGGGACATCTGAATCTTTCTTGCTGGCTTCCATGGCCTATGACCGCTATGTGGCCATCTGTTCACCTCTGCTCTACTCCACGCAGATGTCCTCCACAGTCTGCATCCTCTTAGTGGGAGCTTCCTACCTAGGTGGATGTGTGAATGCTTGGATATTTACTGGTTGTTCCTTAAATCTGTCCTTTTGTGGACCAAATAAAGTTAATCACTTCTTCTGTGACTACTCACCACTTTTGAAGCTTTCCTGTTCTCATGACTTTTCTTTTGAGGTCACTCCAGCCATCTCTTCAGGCTCCATTATTGTGGTCACCGTATTTATCATTTCTCTGTCTTATGTCTACATCCTTGTGTCAATCCTGAAGATGCGCTCCACCGAGGGCCGCCAGAAGGCCTTCTCCACCTGCACCTCCCACCTCACTGCAGTCACTCTGTTCTTTGGGACCATCACATTCATTTATGTGATGCCCCAGTCCAGCTACTCCACAGACCAGAACAAAGTGGTGTCTGTGTTCTACACAGTAGTGATCCCCATGTTGAATCCCCTCATTTACAGTCTCAGAAACAAGGAAGTTAAAGAGGCCATGAGAAAACTGATGGCTAAAGCACATTGGTGGTCCTGAAATATTTTCATTTAAAAACAGCATAATGAAGTTCTTCTCAAACCTTGATTATCTGCAAGAGCAACAAGTGCTTGTAACCTGTGAGCAATATCTCCAGCCCTGTGTTCTCAATTTTTTAATATGTACTTCATTGGAAAAACAGCAGTCTTTGGAACTATTTCTCTGAACCAGACGGTTTCATATTAATAATTTAAAATTATTTGTCTTATATTTGACCCCTTTGGTACTTACATATCAATCTTTTTTGTAAATACATTTAAAGAAAAAGCATAACATTTGAAGAAGCTGCTTTTTTAATGAAAATGTAAGTTTTTATTAATCTTAATGCATCTTTTTTTCTGGTATAAAAAAATTCATTGTGAGAAAGAGAGAAGGTTCTATGTTACACAATGTGCAGTTGTTTTCACAGTTTTCAATATTAAGTCCAATTTTCCTGAGTGCTAGAAGAACAAGAACCTGTGTCAGTAAGATTTTGAAATTGAAAGTTTGATGGAAACTTCATAAATTCTACTTCTTTAGAATTTTCCAGCAATGTTTTAATATCAAATTATACAAGTTATATTATTCTGTGAACTAAATAATGAGGAATTGTTGGTCTCTACTATGCTAACTCTCTGACTAACATTTACCCTAGAGGTTTATTTAGGACCAAGCACTATATACAAAATTGATACTAGATAAGGCAATGTGGTCCACAAATGTTTCTGTGGCCACAAGCATTTAGTGACTGTGTTATGTGAATGCACATGATAAAAAATTAATTCCAGTAGGGTCTAGGTGTAAAGACACAAATGACAGAATCATTAAATGTTTATTTTCTTTGAAATAACATAAAAGTATGCAAAGGAGGATTCTTTGAATATGTAGCCTTTCAAGTATTTACTTCATTGTCTTTAGAATGCATTTTGAAACCATCTATGACCCAAAACACAGTGGCCCAAGGTGCTTCAAATGCAGCTAGAGTTTGTATATTTCAAATTGTTGAGGAATGAATTGGAGTTTGTTTTTCCTTCATCTCCCAGCACATGCTTGTATTGTGTTCTCCATCATCCCTAACTCTACCTGTTTTTCAGTTGGAATTGGGTAAGTGCATTTAGTATGATTGTTTCTTCTTCTGTACACAAATAGCTGCTTGTTTACTTAGAGATTATTAGGATTCTGCCAGTAGAATAGGATAAAATAAAAGATCAGGAGTTCAGGGCTGAGTGATTGATGGTAATGAGAAAGTATAGAATCTAATCTAATATGAAGCCACGGGGAATATGAGAGGAATGATTGATGTGTTCACTGTGAAATGAAGAGATCAAAGTTCCCATTGTGACTAAAGAATTTTGGCATAGGGTCACTAGAATTATGAATTCAAGTTACTTGGGGTTTCTCAAATTGAGTGTGTCATGAAATATGCATCTTATATAATCTCTGTACACTAACTGTTTCTATTCTCTTTGGTCTTGAAAAATGTAGATTAACAGTGTCTGAGAATTCTGTTCTTGGAAGTCCGTGTTTAAGATCTATGCAAATATCTATGCATCTAATGTGCATGATTAAGCTTAAAATAGTACGAAGGAGCAGAAGTTAAATAAGTGAGTGGCCAAGCCTTCATCCTCAAAGTGCAGCATGTTGATAGACTCAATAAGATCTTAAATAGAATACCTCCCTTTTCAGATAAAGTGTTTTTTTGGATTTCCACTACCAGAATCAGTCTGGATACCTCTACTGCCAACAGAGTATTTCAGTCTGATCCTAACCCAGCTCCTCTCTGCACAGGTTTACTTGGTCACCTGGTGGCAGGTTGAGCCAGCATGAGGAAGACTTGGTCATGGTGCCACATTAAAGATAACACCTGAAAGTTTGTATTTTTATCTTGCAGAGTTATAAAAACACCCTAAGGAAAGGTGTAAGACATATGGATAGTTTCAGTTTCCCAGCACTGAAGAAGGTAGTGGACTGCTACACTAAATAACAAACTCTGTTAGTTTTCTGCTGGTGCCATAAGAAGTTACTTCAGGGTAGTGCCCTAAGGCATTATCTTATAGGTCCAAATATCTAAAGTCCAGTGTGATTCTTGTTGAGATGCAGCCAAGAAGGCAATACCTCAAATATGCTTTGGAGGCTTAAGAGACAATCAGAACTGCTCTCTCTTCTTGGTTTCTACCTTTCTTTCTATGTATTCCACACCAACAAGGCTTTGTGTAGATTTCATTTTAAGTCACAGCTTTAAAGAACATTTTTTTCACCTAGGCTATTTTTAAGAACTGTTATCATTGTAACAAGACCCCTTTGATAAGACAATTTATTTTTCAACTGGTGAATTTAATTTATCTGAGTAATTTAGTATATTGTTAGTTGATGGGATTTGTTTCTGGGGATCTATGGAAAGCTGCTATTATGCCTACCACATTGAATAGTAAAATACATTTTGTTTTCAAGAAATTGAGACTATCAGAAACCTTTTCTCCAATTACTTGTGCAGTTAACTAATACCTAAGATTCAATATTCTTAACATCTTGTGGAAAATTTATACAAAATAAGTAAAATTCAAATGCACAGAAAAATTTTCTCTAGCCAGGTTGCTGGAAAATATCTTTAATGCCAGAATTTGTGAGGCAGAGACAGGTAGATCTCTGAGTTTTAGGCCATCTTGGTTTACAAAGTAAGTTCCAGGACAGCCAAGCTACACAGAGAAACTCTGTCTTGAAAAACCAAAAAGAAAGAAAAGAAAAATAAATGACTAAAGCAACATAGGATTTGAAAACTGAATTGAGTAAAGAGATAGAAATAAGGAAGAAATCTTAAAATTAAATGGAAGCTGGGAAGTGGTGGCACATGCCTTTAATCCCAGCACTTGGGATGTAGAGGCAGGTGGATCTCTGTGAGTTCAAGGCCAGCCTGGTCGACAAAGTAAGTCCAGGACAGCCAAGGCTACACAGAGAAACCCTATCTTGAAAAACTAAAAAAACAAAAAAAAAAAAAAACACTCAATGCAGAATTAGAGAATTTATAGAAAAGCTTAATGATAAAATGGAACAAGTAAAAGACTATCAGGACTTGAAGATGAACTAGAGATATCAGACCACTCAAGCAAAGGATATGAAAAAAATTAAAGACTCAGATACATTGAACATGCAGGAAATTCAGGATACCACAAGAAAATGAATCTTCAAATTATAGGTGTAGATGTAGGAGAATAATTCCAATGTAGTGATATAGATCATATAGATCTTCAACATGATCACAAAGGGAAACTTCCCCAAAGTAAGGAACGACTTACCCATACAGATATAAGAATCACACAGAACACCAAATAAATAAGACCAGAAAGTTAACTTCCCACAGCATATAATAGATAAAATACTAAATAAACAGAAGAAAGAGAGACTACTGAAGCCTTCAGGAGAAAAACCACAATTAATTATAAAGGAAATCTGTTGAGTAACAGCTGATTTCTTGATGGAAACTTTAAAACCAGAATAACCTATGTTCAGTTCTAAAAAACTGCAGTTGCCAACTAGACTGCTGTACACAGAAAAATTATCTACCATAGTTGAAAGAGAAATTAAAAAAAAATGTTCCATGATAGAACTAGACTAAAAGTGTTCTCACCAATTCAGGACACAGAGAGTACCGGAAGCATTACTTTTGACTGAAGAGAGGAAGCCAAGAGACTATAGAAATAAAACAAACAAAAAAATCCATCATTACTGAAACACAATATAGCTAAAAACAAACAACAAAAGCAAAAATGGTTTCAACCAAAACACACTTTTTTCAACAATAACTTTAAATATTAATGGCCTCAACTCTTCAATCAAAAAATGCAGGCTGACTTAATGGATCATGAAACAAAAATCTTTCTATTATCAATAACAGAGTCAAGGGATGAAAAAGTACTCTTAGTAAATGGAACCAAGAAACCATTATGTTATCATAATATCTAACAAAATATGCTTCAAACTAAAACTAATCATAGAAAATAGAGACACCTCATTCTATTCAAGAGAACAGTTGGCCAAGAAAATAAACCAATGACAAATAGACCTCTAGTAAGTACATATACATGGGGAACTAAAGGACTCATTACTGAGTGAATAATTTATTCAATAAGAAAAATAAATAAATAAAATAATTCCTGGAACTTAATCAAAATTAAAATGGAAACACAGCGCAACAAAACCTTGGGAAATTTTTAAAGCATTTCTTAGAGAAAATTGTATACCTCTAAATGCTTAAATTAAAAAAAGAATAGACAGAGAGGTGAGCTGCTTACTGTCCCCTCAGCTCCATCATGGGGTCCACAAGTTTCCCCTCCTCCACAAGGACACCTGTGGGGAACAAGGAACATTCAGGTCCAGCTGGGGCACAGCCAGCAGAGGTGAGCATCATGCTGTTCCCTGAGCTCCATTGTCAAGCCCATGGCTCTTCCTGCCTTCCCAAGGAGGCTTACTGGCATCAGAAACATGAAGACAACAGCAGGGACAAGCAGATGGCTAAAGGCCAGCATAAGAACACAATCGACAAGATCCAGAGCAATATGGAACCACCAGAGACCAACTACCCTACAATAGAAAGGCATGGATAGACTAAAACAGCCAAAACACAAGAAGATGACCTTAAATGCAATCTTATAAAGATGGTGGAGGTCTTTAAAGAGTAAATTAATGAATTCCTTAAACAATACAGGAAAATACAATAAAACAGGAGAAGTAAATGAATAAAATGGTTCAGTACCTGAAAATAAAAATAGCAGCAATTAAACTAAGAGAAACTGAGAGACAAAAAACCTAAGTGAGGAAATAAAAACTACAGATGTAGCATCACCAACAGAATACAAGAGATGGAAGAGAGACTCTCAGGAGTATAATATACAATTGAAGACATTGACATATCAGTCAAAGAAAACATTAAAAAGTTTCTGACACAAAACATTGAAGAAATAGAGGACACTATGGAAATAGCAAAACCAAGAAAAATGGAAATAAAAAGAGAAGACTCTCAGCTCCAAAGCCCAGAAAATCTTTTCAACAAAATCATAGGAGAAAATTAGCCCAACCTAAAAACCGGTGATGCCTATAAACATATAAAAAGCTTACAGAACAACAGATTGGAGCAAAAGAGAAAATTTTCCCAACAACATAATAATCAAAACACTAAATGTACAGAACAAAGAAATAATATTAAAAGCTGCAAGAAAAAAAACGCCAAGTAACATATAAAGACAAACCTATCAGAATTACACCTAACTTCTCAACTGAGATTCTAAGAGGCAGAAGGGACTTGGCAGATGTCTTGCAGACTCTAAGAGACCAGAGATGTCATTCCAGACTACTATATCTAGCAAACTTTAATCACCATAGATGAAAAAACAAGAAATGTAGTAAATCATATAAATGAGCTTAAGGACAAAAATCAATTTGCCATTTGAATAGTGCATTTTTTTAAAAGTCTTTGAAAGAAATACAACATGGCTTCCTGATAAAAGTTTCAGAGAGAGTAAGACTGGAAGGAATGAACCTGATAAAGGCTATATATGACAAACTGCAGCCAACCCTATCCTAAATGGTGAAAACCTCTAAGCAAACCCATTAAAGTCAGGAAGGAGAAAAGACTTCCCCATTCTTTTTCAATATAGTTATCAAAGCACCGGCTAAAGCAATAAAAGAAAGAAACTAAGGGGATACAAATAGAAAAGAAGTCAAATTCTCCATATTTTCAGGTAATATGAAACACAGAAAAGATCCCAAGATTTTCACCAGAAGACATCTAGAAAATAATCAGCAGTTTCAGGAACATGGCAGTATACAAATCAACTTACAAAAATCTATGGAACAATTTAGTAAGAAGACATTACAATTGCTCTTCCCTAGGCATGAGCCTTGTAATGGGTTTTCTAATACCAAGTGATCAGCTCTAAAATTTCTACATAGAAGCAATACTAAACAGATTCAATAGATAGTATTTATGAATTTGAGAAGCAATGGGTAGGCACTGGAGAGGAAGAAATTATATAAATACAATACTCTGTATAAAATATAAATATATATAGACCAGGGTCTTTGTTGATGTCTATGGCCTGAGTTACCACCAAAAGCCAAGCAAATGTCCATGGGTCTGGGCTGCCAGCAGAGACCATGTGGATATCTGAAGGACATGCTGCCAAGGTGGTACATGCTGATCTGAGTGGCCTGCATTGCTCTCTTAGGCCATGAGGGCATCTGGGCCAGTGATGCTGCTGGATGAAAGCCATGTATGCTAGAAGGTCTGTGTTCCAATACCAGCCAGAGTTTAATATCCCTGGTCCATGTTACTACTAAAGGCCATGTATATGTCCCTGGTCTGGACTGCCACCTGAGGCCCTGTGCTGAGCTGGCCCTACTCCCTTGCCACTCACCATACTTGGGAGCTCTGGCTCCTGCCCTAGCCTGGGCAGCACAATAGAGCTGACCCTAGTGGCTGGGGTTTGAGGTAAGCCAGCCCCTCCAAGGACATGAAAGCATGAAAGCTTTCCTGCCTCTCTGGTCTGCCATGGGTTGGCTTGGGCGATGAAGAGATGCCCTCCCCACTTAAACTTCACAGCCCATGGCAGGTGGGAGAGGTGGCCCTGAGGTCATGAGAATGGAAGAACTGGCCCTGCCCCTCAGCAGCTGCAGTACTTGAGAGAACTGACCTTGCACTTTGCCTGGGCAGCACAGTAGAACTGACCCTCATGGATGGGCTGTGGGTGATCCAGCCCCAAAAATGTGAGAGCAGGAGAGCTAACCCTGCCCCTTGCTGGCTGTGGCATTGAATGATCTAGCCTGGCCAGTGCCAGAGAGGTCATTCTGGTGGTGTGGGTGCCAGTGGACTGGCAAACCTATCAGCTCAGTTACCTCCCTAGGCCAGATGCAGAGCTTTGAGTTGGCCCACTCCAACATTTACCCTATCTATGCTGGAGGAGCACATGAAAGGGCCAGTCCTGAAGATCCAAAGCAGCAGAATCTACATGACACAGAGCAACACTGAGATATGCGAAAGGAGTTGCAGTGAGGATTCAGTATAGTGTACCAGAAGCCAGTGGCCTTGCAAGAACCCAATGGCTCATTGTAATAAACATTTGCAAATAAAGATGTAAGGACAAAGGGTTATACTGAGAGACACTCTACAGCTTCTACAACAAGATTTTTTAATCTGTCTTATTTTATCTTATTGGGGGGACTGCAAAGGGGGGTAGATACAAAGGGATGGGGAGATGAGTGGGATTGGGGTACATGTTGTGTAATTCACGAAGAATCAATAGAAAAACTTTGAAAATGTAAAATAATGTCTGTTGATCTGGGGATTTTATTTACCAGTTTATTTTTGCATGAACACATGTATTATATTTTAAGCTGATTTTTAATAGAAATAAATGATTCTCTCAAGTTGACTTTATTTTTTCTGTATTGCGATCATGTCTCACTCTCTGTTCTGTCTTGAGGAGTTTGTACTTCCTCCTTTGTCATCCAATCACACTGAGAAGTTCTACTCACTGCACTCCTCCCTCCCCGCCTCTCCTCCTTCTGTTTCGCTATCTGTATTCATAGCCTTCCTTTTTCTTCCTTAATTTTTTTCTTTTATATTTGTTCACTAATATAATAATTTTCTTTTCCACCAAAGCAACTGTGATCTTAAAAAAATCATGTTCAAAGCATTCTGATGTCTGCTAAATGCATGTACGTATCCATAAATGCTTTAAATCCATGATCTATTTGCCACAGGAAAGTGGTGAAACCAGGACTATTCAGACAATTAGGTAATATTTTAATTCTTTGTACATTAAATAATGGCTTTTTGATAGAAATACCCAATTTCCCACTATTGTTGTAAGTGCTCAATAGTTGTTCTTAAATAGTTGTTTCTTTAATTGCCAGGCAAGGCAAAATTTTACTAACACTGTCTAATACCTTCCTCAGGGCTATCTGCATTTCTTTGTTTCTTAGGCTATAAACAATGGGGTTGAGCAGAGGTGTCAGTACTGTATATGTGACAGCCATCAGCATGTCTTCACTGAAGGATTCATTGTTCTTGGGTATTAAGTAGACAAAGCAGGCAAATCCATAGTGCAGAGACACAACTGTGAGATGGGAGGAGCATGTTGAGAAAGCCTTATACCTCCCCTGTACAGAAGGCATTTTTACAACTAGGACTACTATGAAGACATAGGAAATCATGATCAAAACAAAGCTGCCCACGAGAACAAATGCAGAGAGGATAAAAATAATCATTGCATGATGAGCAGTGTAGTCACAGGCAAGGTGAACCACTGGCGAAATATCACAGAAAAAGTGCTGAATATTGTTGGAGTCACAGAAAGACAAGTTGAATATGGTGAAGGTGATGCCAAGAGAACAGAGGAATCCAACCACACAGGAAGCCACCATGAGCTGAAAGCAGACCTTTTGGGTCATAAAGATATGATAATGCAGTGGGCTATGGATGGCAGTGTAACGGTCATAGGACATGGCAGCCATGATGAAACAGTTGTTGGCTGCCAGTCCAAAGAAGAAAAACATCTGTGTGGCACACTCAGGGAGAGAGATGGCCTTGCTCTCTGACAGCAAGTCTACTAACATGCGGGGCAGGATCACCATGGTGGTGCAGGTTTCTGAAAAGGACAGGGCAAAGAGAAGAAAGTACATAGGGGTGTGAAGGCTGTGATTGAGCGTGATGGCCACCATGATGGATGCGTTTGCTATGAGGATGGTCACATGGGAGAGGAGAATAACAGTGAAGAGTAGATTCTGAAGTTTTGGGAAACTGGAAAATCCCCACAGAATGAATGTGGTCACTGTGGTGTGATTGCCCATCCTCCTGTTGGAAACAATTTTGCCTCAGAAGTGAATATGTGTTTGAGGTCAAGACTCTAAGATGTTTGTGAGGAACTTCTGCACTAATGCCATCAATAACTTAATTAAGATTGTCCAAGTTAGTACAAAGCAATTAAAAAACAGAACCTGTAAAGGGGGAGGTAAGAACAGTAAAATAGCTCAGCAGATAAAGGTGCTTGCAGCTGCATCTTATGAAGAGAGTTCAATCCCAAGGACACACATCTTGGAAGGAAAAAACTGACTCCCACACATGTAACATGGCATTTGTCACACCACACACACACACACACACACACACACACACCATATATACACATGCACAAATAAAAATAAGTAAATGAATGTATGTGTGTATGCATAAACGTGAACCTAACTATGTCAAACCAGGAGCCTAGCAGTTGAGGGAAATGATTTGACTATGAGAATCTGCATGAAAGTCACAGAGTGACCCCAAAATATCTTCTTGGATACTACTCATAACGCATTCCTTAACACTCTTTTTCCTATTCCGGATCTTCAGGGAGGAAAACAGAGAGTATAAATGTCTTAGTCACTTGATTTTAATGTGCTAGAGTTTTCAAATGACATTTCTCATCAGGTGATGCCCGGGCCCTTCAGTATTGTTTACTAACTTGTTAATGTAATTTCCATTCAAATTGACATGATGGTGTTTTTTTAATTCTGCAGAGATAAAGCAGGAAATTCTAAAGGAGCTTTCCCTTTTTCAGTCTAATCCTGTTAGTTTGTATTCTCCACTACCTAGTGACTCCAGGAATGATTTTTGCACCAATAACCAGGTCAGATGAATAAATTAAGTCAGCATGTGCAACTTCTGAGTTGCTATCTTAGTAATAGTAATTGAAAGTAGAGAAGTTAAGGTCTCATCAAAATTCTTGTTCGAGGCAGAGATGATATAACAAACTTAGTTGGAATCAACATGATCTCAAAGACAGTCTCTCTCATTCCAAAACTGCAAGTTATTGTCACAGTGGTCTGGTGAACTTTTATATTTTTAGCAGAATGCTCAGTGTCTTTTCTAGCTGGTGAAGTTGAACATTTCTCTTTGCAGTGCAGGCATGAAATGAACAATGGAAGTTCCCAGACCAATCTCACACAGTCATATTTCTATCTTGTTGGTTCCTTTGGCATGCAGTCTATGAAGAAGGCTGGGGAAAGGAAATTGCCAGAAAGACTTTCATACAATTTTATTTTTTAATCTCAGCTACTGGTAAAGGTGTAGGAAAAAACACACTAAGAAAGTTGGATAGAAAAGAAGGCATGGAAGAGAAGTAGAGAAAGAGATCTTAGCTAGAAATTATCTAGTACGAGTCACGGAGATAAATTAAAATGATGAATGACAAAAACATATTCTTATTTGAAGAGTTACTGTTTTCTATTTGTATTGTGAATTTAGGTACAGAACATAATATCCAAACCAGAAAATGGGCACATATTTCATACATTTATGTCACAAATAGTACTATCTCGTAGAATACTCACAAAACATGTGATAGGGTCAACATTTAGATTTACAAAGAGGGGATTCAGGTGCAGAATGTTTAGGTGTCTATTAGAGGTCATTAATGTATTCAATATATGTTAACTAAATGACCATGATGTTTCAGATACTTAAAATTGTGTGAGAAACACAATGTTAGTCCCGTAATGTGGGAGTGCATGACTGGTTATTCAATCAGAGAGTCCCTATCTGAGGAGGTGACACTCTAAGTTATAGAGTGGAATGAGAAACTGCGTTCAACATGTGAGGCTTGGCATCGGAAACAGACACGACACAGAGCAATAAATCCACTCAAGCAGTTTTCATTCAGACTCTTAAGGCTTGCCTTCAAGTTTACCCACACAATCTCTCTCCCTGAAGGTTTCCTGGTCAATTTACCTCTAAAGAAAAATCATGGTTTTTTTTTTTTCTGTTCTTATTGATTAAGATACAGTTTACCCTATATTACGCCCCTGTTCTAGATCTTATAAAAATGCTTTCAGATGGGTTTGGTAGGGCATGCCTATAATCCCAGCACTTGGAAGGAGACAAGCAGATCAGAAATTCAAGGGCTGCCTTGGCTACATAGTAAGTCAATGGCAGGCTTGACGAAACAAGACTCTGTCTCAGAAAGAAACAAACACACTGTAACTTTTTCCTGGTACATCTTTAGTGTCCTAATTCTTCTGAGTATTGAATAAAAGATTTTTTTCCTTTCCCATCTTTCATACTGGTAAGCTTCTTTTATGATTACAGAGCTGTGGTTGCTGACATCTTGATCTGTGTAAAACCACTAATGTTTTGGTTAACACTTCTTATGTCCTCATGTTTTAAGACCAGCTACTAAAAGGACCTTGTTTATGAGGAGGAAGCTATAGTGCACAGAGCTGTGTAACTTCAGAGGTGATACAGGTGGGAAATCTACCTGGATGGTACATTATAGAAAGATCTTGAAAGGATGGAAAACAATTTACTTTCCTTACTGCCAACAAAGCCTCTTCCCCAAACTCATATGCTCTAGCATGAATTTTCTCACCCTTCCATATTCATTTCTTGTCAAACGCATATGAGCAACATGCACTATTTTTAAAATACATTATTTCTTGACTCTTCTACTTTACATATTTTTCTAAACTAAAATGAATGTCTGTTTTCCTTTTTGCCAAAACAAAACTAAAAACAACCCACAGCTTTCTTGAAAGAACAATTTGAATACTACTTACTCTTAGAATCCTTACTAAGTTATCCTGGCTGCTAATCTTTTTATTTGCAGAGGGGATTAATATAAATGTTATGGTGGTGAGAAATTTTCCCTAAGGTTGATTCTGGTATGAAACAAAGGAGAGGCTTATGTCAACTTTCATATGCCCCAACTTTCAGCCTAAGCTGGGTGAATGTAGTTTGTGAGTACTGCTTTTTTAATTACCATAGGGGGAAAAATAGAAGCCCCATGGTCTGAAGAAAGCCTTCCACCTCTGCTTTTTCAGTTTGCTTACTGATTGCCCCGGAATACATTATTTGATACATTTGCCTATATTTAAATATGCACTGAAAGAGCTGGCTGCCATCCAAACAGATTTTAAAACTCAAGTCTTTAAGATGAAGTTGTAAGAACAGGTGCTTTACAAATGTGTGCTTAACTAAAGTAATGAGTTGTGGCAGAGATAAAAGCATTTAGGTACCTCTTAACATCCCTACTATGTAAGAGCATCCAGGAGAAATATGCTATCATCATTTTATATTTGAAAGATTTTTTTATATTGCTATAGTGGCAGTTCCAACAAAGCTCTAAATGATCTTCCTACAGAAGTTTTAGAATCACTAAAAGAGATTATCAAAGTGCTACGCTCTCCTGCCCCCACCCCCCACACCACACATTTTAGCCAAACTTCTAATCCATACCAGGTTATATGTTGCTTGACAGTGTTTCTCAGTCATTTTAGATGACGGTTTTAATTGATCTGGTTATGATGGTTCTTGTATTCTGGTGTCCTCATAGTATCCAGGTCCAGCTGTGATGGGAGACACTTCTACATGACATTATTTCCAACCTTCCCAATGCCATGGCAGGCACTGAGGAATAAAGACACCTGTAACTTAGATATAATCTCATTCTTTGTTTTTACGAAGAACTTATCTTCTTTATAGATACACCACCCCTTTGCCTTGACTCTCTCACTTCTGTCTCTGTTTCACATCATCAAACCTCTCATGGTTCTCTGCTCTACCAAGAACAAACAACTGGTGGCATTGTTAACTTCCAGCTTGTCTGTGCATTTAATTTCTTTGCTACTTCCTAACAGACTATAATCCCCACAAGCACTTGATCATTAGAATAATATTCATTAAGAGCAAAACTGCTCTGAAATTGTCACCTTCTGAACAATTTAGTTCCACAGTGTGGGTGCTGCTTTTAACAGGTCTTCATGGTTTATATATCTTAATTCAGGGGTAAGTTTTAACTACTTCCCCCTTTAGTTGTCTGTGATAAGTCCATTATAAATTTAGACTCCATAAAGGGCAGTTCTGTGTTCATTTATTGTCGATAGAGCTGAGTACAATGGATTTTTAATGAGAATCCTGATGCCTTGGGGACCATCATTTTGAGACTCTTGCTTCTAGATGCAAGGAACATTGTATTCAGCATCATATGTTGTGATATGCAGAAAAACTGTTCAGTCAGCTTCAGCACCCTAGGGAAGTTTTCACTTATACTTTTCATGGCTCTTCTTTTTTTACATGTATTTTTAATATAGTTTATTAATTTATTCATATTACATCTCAATTTTTATCCCATCCCTTGTATCCTCTCGTTCCTCCCTCCCTCCCATTTTCCCCTTACTCCCTTCCTCTATGACTGTGACTGAGGGAGACTTCCTCCCCCGATATGCTCATAGGGTATCAACTCTCTTCTTGGTAGCCTGCTATCCTTCCTCTGAGTACCTATGGCTCTTCTAAATAACAATAGATACAACTTAAATTCAAATTAGTGAAAATGTATCTTGGAATGTAAGTGATTCCCGCAGGCGCAGTTTGCTTCTTACACAATACCATTTGTTTTCATTTTAAAATTCCAAGAATGTACCAAGTCTCTCAGGTCACCTACACCTTATTTCCAGGACATGAGACTGTGGTGCCATAAGAAGCAATTGCCTGGGGAAGCAAAGGTAGCATGGATAAAGAGATATTGTACAGTGTATATACTGTGCTTGTTTCTCCTAGGAGTGACCTTGCTAAAGAGGAAGCCCACTTTCACCCCAGTCCCCAGTGATGGCACTCTGTCCTTGGTGCCCAGAATAGCCTCCCTTATCTGTCTCATCTACTTTGCCCTCAGCATCTTCACTGTCCTTGTCATTTGACCTACACTATTTTTCCAATTTTACCCCTAATATCTGCTGTTGTATTACTACAATATGTGAGCCAATTGGTGCTCTTTCTAAAATTCTCCATTTCACTTGCCCTTCTCCATATTTCTTCCATTGGAAAAATATTGTTTCCTGTCTATACAATTTCTTTGATACTCCCAAAGAAGCTATAAACCCTCACAAATGTTTGATCATTGTGTTTGTTTGTTTGTTTGTTTGTTTCAGAACAAATCATATTTTATCCAGTAATTTCCCATTTTGCATAATGACAGAGACAGAAAGCATAGTTCTTCAAGAAGAAGTCCATAACCAAAAAAAGCAATCTATTAAGAAATCTATTAGGAAGGGGCACTTGAGATGGCCTCCCCTGGATTTCAATACCTCACTACTATCAGACACACAGTAGCTAATACACAAGTATATATAATAATGATTTAGGACTCTTGCAAGAGATCTTTTCCATTGGTGTATATTCATTATTTGTAGCAATATGTTTTCATAAAGGTACATTCTTTCATGCGAGTCATACATGTTGACCATATTCATGTAGTACCATTCCTTCTCCTTCTACCCTTCCCCCTTTCTCCTTTCTGCTTATTTCTTGCATCTAATGGAAATTTTGGTTTCTTTGTAAAGTCCATTGTGTTATGTAAATATGTTTTTGTTTTAATCCCCAGTGTGGGATTTTAGTTTGGGTTTTAGCTGATAATTGTCTCACACAGGGCATGGTGTTCACCAGCTGGTAATGGCCTGCAGTGGGGAGAGGAGCATTGTCTAGGACTCTGAGGAAGATAAATATGAGAGCCAGGAGAGAAAAAGTGTGTGGCATGTGGTGGTTTGGAAAGACTAGAGAGGGATGGTGTGGCAGAAGGAGAGACTATGGCTTTGCAGAGGAATGCAATGGCTCTAAGGAGACTGCTTGTTGCATTTACTATTGGCAGATACTGGCATTGCCCCAAAAGAACCTGTTGACCCTAAACAGCCTGGAGAAGTAAAAGGGTCTGCACCTTCTCTCCCCGCAAGCTTTCTTTCTCATACCCAGAGTTAATGGTTTGGTGAAGGGGAGGTAGAGGCTTCAATACAACAAATAACATAGAGTTTAAAAACTAGCTGGACAGGACAATCTCCACAGTTGAGTGGAGAGTGAGGTATGACTTTCACACGTACTCTGGTGCATCATATTGGACCACGTCCCCTGGATGGGGAGACCTGATGGCACTCAGAGGAAGGATAGCAGGTTACCGAGAACAGACTTGATACCCTATGAGCATATACAGGGGGAGGAAGTCTCCCTCAGTCACAGTCATAGGGAAGGAGAGTAAGGGGAAGATGGGAGGGAGGGAGGAATGGGAGGATACAAGGGATGGGATAACCATTGAGATGTAATATGAATAAATTAATAAAATTAAATTTTAAAAAAACTAGCACCAGAACTCACCTTCTTCTCCCTTCTCCTATTATTTTGCCTTCCTTTTGACTCTCCCTGCATCCATATGTTTCATATTTCTATAATAAATTATGAAAGTCAAGATAATATTTAAAAAGTAATAACACATTTATAAAATTAAATCTACTAGAGTAGCCATTCTAACAGCTAATAAAATAGACTTCCAATCATAATCAAAAGCGATGCGTAAGGACTCTTCATACTTATCAAAGAAAAAGCCACCAAGATGACACCTCAATGCTGTATATATGTGCCCCAAATGCAAAGGCATCCACATCCATAAAAGAAATCAATCTGCCACTTTCTCAAAAAATTGGGAATACCACTATTTCAATACCCAGCTACAATACTCCTGGGAATATACTCAACAGATGCTCCATCATACAACAAGAACATTTGCACAACTGTGTTGATAGTTGCCTTATTCATAGTAGCCAGAAACTGCAAACAACCAAGATATCCCTCAACTAAAGAATGGATAAAGAAACTGTGCCTGGAGATCCAGGATGGCGGCGAGCAGTGTGGACAGTGTTTGGAGGCTCCAGTGAACAATTCGGGGAATTGCACAGATTTCTGAGCCAGGAGCACCGGGGTCCCGACACCACGACGGCAGGAGTGCTCCACGGTTCGGGGGCACCAGGGTGCAGAGGACCTGCCTGCCGCTGCACACGGGAGGAGTGCAGATTTTCTCGGATCAGAGCAGCAGCTGCGACACCAGCGGCACCAGTGGCAGTGGCGGAGGTTTGCAGCTCAGAGCCTTCCAGTGGAGACGGTTAGGGTGGTGGCTGGTGGGAGTTGCTACAGGAGAAGGGACTCCGGACAGGATTTGGGTAGCGTGGTGCAGTGTGCAAACTGGACTCGGAGGACAGTTCGGCCCCAGAGTCCTGGGTACAGCTCAGTGCGCAGTGCCGTGAAGACGCTGGCTCAGCACAGCAAGCGAGTCTGCCCAGGGCAACAGCACAGCGCAGCCACGGCTCCCCTGCTGTGACACAGGCTGGGCGGAGCGCTCAGGTCTACCAAAGGCGTCAACCCAGCGCAGCCACAGTTCACTGGCTGTGACACAGGCTACGCGGAGCGCTCAGGTCCACCGAAGGTGCCAGCTTAGCGCAGCCGCAGTTGACCTGCTGTGACACAGGCTGGGCGGAGCGCTCAGTTCCACCGGAGGTGCTAACACACATCAACGAGCAGTTCTGCCCAAGACACTAACTCAGCTTAGCGGGTAGTTTTGGGGCATGAACAGAGGCTGAGGTCAGCATGCAGGTTCAGCCCAGAGGCCCTAGCTGGACATGCTGGACAGATTAGGCCCAGAGATTCTAGCTGAGAAGTGCACACAGGCTCGGCAGCCACAAGACCCTGACTGGACTATCCACGCAGTATAGGCCCGGAGTCCTGGGCTGAATTCAGCATGCAGTGTGGGTCCATAGTCCCTGGCTGAGCTCAGTGCACAATTCCGCCCCGGAGACTTGGGTGGAGCTTGGCGTGCAATTTAGGGCCAGAGTCGCTAACTGTGCTTGGCAGACAGATTGGGCCAGAGACTCTAGTAGAGCTTTTGGCACAGTCCCAGCTCTAAGACTCTGGTTGGACACAGTGTGCAGTTTGAATCCAGAATTCCTGGCTGAGCTGGGTGGACTGTTCGGGCCTGAGTCAATACCTGACCACAGCACGCACTTTGACCAAAACTCCTAGCTGAGCTTGGTGTGCAGTCCCAGCTCAAAAATTCTGGCTGGACCCTGGGTTCATTTTGAGCCCAGAATTCTTAGCTGAGCTCATCACATGGTTCAGGCCCTGAGATTCTAGCTGAGTTTGGCGGGTGGTTCGGGCCCAGTGTCCCTGGCTGGACTTGGCAGGGAACCCAGAAGACTGTGGATACCTTGGCCTGACCCAACGCTCATCCAGAGACCCAGAACGATTGCAGGACCCACAGCACAGGGGAGCTGATCATCACTGGCTGTGAGAGCCAAAAAAGAAAGGGCTAACTTCCTGCCATCCACACCAGTAAAGCATCAGAGCTTCGAGCCTACGGAAATTGTGAGAAAACAAGTGAATCTGTCATCAGACGCCTTACATCCAACTCAGGAAGCTACCCAACAAAATCAGAGATGGCAAGATGTCTAAATAACAGCGTAAAAGCATACGCAAAAAAATCCAAAACAACATGGTGTCTCCAGTTTCCAGCTATCCCAAAGAAAAAAACCCAGAGAACTCAAATACAATGGAAATACAAGAAAATGGCTTCAAATCCTTAATAATGAGCATATTAATGGAGGAAACAAATAAAATTCGTAATCAAATACAGGAAGACGCAGCCAAACAGGTGAGAGACATAAAAGAAGCACATAGAGTGGAACTGGAAATATTTCAGGATAATGCAAACAACCAGATGGAAGAAATAAATAAAACAGTTCAAGCTCTGAAGACCTATAAAAAGGCAATGGAAGAAACTCAGGAATATACAAAACATCAGGTGAAAGAAATAAAAAAATCAGTTCAAGATCTGAAGATGAAAATGGATTCAATGATAAACACACAGACAGAAGAAAAATGAGACCATGAGACCTCAGAGAAGAAGGCAAGCAACACAGCGGTGAGCTTTTCTAACAGAATCCAAGAGACAGAAGAACGATTCTCAGGTCTAGAAGATACAATCACAGATCGTGAGGCAACCATTAAAGAAAATGCCAAATCTGGAAAACTCCTGACACAAAACATCCAAGAAATTAAGGACACCATGAAAAGAAAAAATCTGAGGATAATAGGCATTGAAGAAAGAGAAGATATCAGACTCCAAGGCCCAGAAACTATTCTCAACAAAAACATAGGAGAAAATTTCCCCAAACTAAAGAAAGATATGCCTATAAACATACAAGAGGCCTACAGAACACCAAATAGAATTGACCAGAAAAGGGAAACTGCCCGTCACAAAATAATCAAAACACAAAACATACAGAAAAAAGAAAAAACATTAAAAGCTGCAAGAGAAAAAGGCCAAATAACATTTAATGGCAAACCTATCAGAATTACACCCGACTTCTCAGCAGAGACCATAAAAGCCAGAAGAGCCTGCACAGAGATCCTGCAAACCCTAAGAGACCACAGATGCCAGGCCAGACTACTTTACCCAGCAAAACTATCAATAATCATTGATGGAGAAAACAAAATATTCCATGACAAAAACAAATTCAAACAGTACCTATCCACAAATCCAGCTTTACAGACAGAAGGTACTAGAAGGAAAACTCCATCCCAAAGGGTCAAGCTACAACCAAACTACTCAGGAAATAGGTAACTAAACCATGGCAAAAACACAACTACACAAACACTCGATTGGAAACAACATCAAAATTAAGACTCTTAACAGTCACTGGTCATTAATATCTCTCAACATCAATGGTCTCAATTCTCCAATAAAAAGACACAGACTAACTGAATGGGTGCATAAACAAGATCCAACATTCTTCTGCATTAAAGAAACACATCTCACCTATAACGATAGGCATTACCTCAGGGTAAAAGGTTGGAAAAAATATTCCAAGCAAATGGTCACAAGAAGAAAGCAGGCGTAGCCATTTTAATATCAAACAAAATAGACTTTCAACCAAAATTAATCAAAAGGGATGCAGAAGGACACTTCATACTCATCAAAGGTAAAGTCAACCAAGATGACATCACAATTCTGAACATCTATGCTCCCAATACAAGGGCACCCACATTTGTAAAAGATCTGCTAAAAAAAACTTAAACCACACATGGATCCCCACACAATAATAGTGAGAGACTTCAACACCCCACTCTCACTGAAGGATAAGTCATTGAAACAGAAACTAAGCCGAGAAATAACATCATTAACCAATGCCATGGGTCAAATGGATCTAACAGATATCTATAGAACCTTTCACCCAAACAAGAAAGAATATACCTTCTTCTCTGCACCCCATAGAACTTTCTCTAAAATTGATCACATCATAGGTCACAAAGCAGGCCTCAACAGATACAGGAGGATTGAAATAATACCTTGTATCCTATCAGATCACCATGGTCTTAGGCTGCAATTCAACAACAACAGAAACAACAAAAAGCCTACACGCACGTGGAAACTAAACAATTCTCTGCTAAATGACACATGGGTCAGGGAAGAAATAAAGAAAGAAATCAAGGAGTTTCTGAAATTCAATGAAAATGAGGGAACAACATACCCAAATTTGTGGGATACATTGAAAGCAGTGTTAAGAGGAAAATTCATAGCACTAAGTGCCTTTAAAAAGAAATTGGAAACATCACACATAAGCAACTTAACAAAACAGCTGGAAGCCCTATTAAAAAAAAAAGAAGCAGAAACACGAAAAGGAGTAGACGTCTAGAAATAATCAAACTCAGGGCTGAAATTAACAAATTAGAAACTAAGAAAACAGTCCAAAGAATCAACAAAACCAAGAGCTGGTTCTTTGAGAAAATCAACAAGATAGACAGACCTTTAGCCAAACTAACTAAAAGGCAGAGAGACAGGATTGAAATCAACAAAATCAGAAATGAAAATGGAGACATAACAACAGACACTGAAGAAATACAAAGAATCATAAGATCCTATTTTGAAGGCATATATGCCACAAAATTTGAAAATCCAAGGGAAATGGACGATATTCTTGATCAATTTCACTTGCCAAAGATGAGTGAAGAACAGATAAAGAAGCTAAATAGTCCCATTTCCCCTACAGAAATAGAAGCAATCATTGATAGTCTCCTAACCAAAAAAAGCCCAGGGCCAGATGGTTTCAGTGCAGAATTCTACCAGACCTTAAAAGGCGAGCTAATACCGATATTCTTCAAGCTCCTCCAAAACATAGAATTGGATGGAACATTACCATATTCATTCTATGAGGCCATAGTCACGTTGATACCTAAACCTCACAAA
>OU015752.1:121854524-121885312 GCA_907169655.1 Acomys percivali | reverse complement strand
TGAACACCACCAAACCAAATAACCCAATTGAGAAATGGGGCTTGGAACTAAACAGAGAATTCTCAACAGAGGAATATCAAATGGCTGAGACACACTTAAAGAAATGCTCAACCTCCTTAGTCATCAGGGAAATGCAAATCAAAACAATTCTGAGATTCCATCTTACACCCATCAGAATGGCTAAGATCAAAATCTCAAGCGACACCATATGCTGGGGAGGATGTGGGGAGAGAGGAACACTCCTTCATTGCTGGTGGGAATGCAAACTAGTACAGCCACTTTGGAAATCTATCTGGTGCTATCTCAGAAAGCTGGGAATAGGGCTTCCTCAAGACCCAGCTATTCCACTTTTTGGAATATACCCAGAAGATGGACTAGCACATAACAAGAAAATTTGCTCAACCATGTTCATAGCAGCCTTATTCAAAATAGCCAGATCATGGAAACAGCCTAAATGTACCTCAGTAGAAGAATGGATAAAGAAACTGTGGTACATATACACTATGGAATACTATTCAGCTATTAAAAACAAGGAATTCCCGAAATTTGTGGATAAATGGACTGAGCTAGAAATGATCATAATGAGTGAGTTAACCCAGAAGCAGAAAGACTCAAATGGTATATACTCACTTATATCTGCATACTAGCCCAAGGGGCATGTCCCATGAAAGCCTTCACTTACCAGGAAACTGGGACAGAAGGGAGGACATCCTATTGGGACTCTAGATGAGAGAACCATGTGAGAATAGCATTGTAGATGGATCCAGTGGGTCCTAGAAACCTACAAGTAGAACATTATGATAGGCAGATTTGGGCCAAGGGGTCCCGCTCAAACTAAGGCAACAGCCAAGGACAATACAGGTATTAAACTTTAAACCCCTACCCAGATCTAGCCAATGGTCAGAACAGTCTCCACACTTGAGTGGAGAATAGGATATGACTTTCTCACGTACTCTGGTGCCTCACATTTGACTATGTCCCCTGGAGGGGGAGACCTGGTGGCACTCAGAGGAATGACAGCAGGTCACCGAGAAGAGACTTGATACCCTATGAGCATATACAGGGGGAGGTAATCTCTCTCAGGAACAGTCATAGGGGAGGGGAATAAGGGGGAAATGGGAGGGAGGGAAGAATGCGAGGACACAAGGGATGGGATAACCATTGAGATGTAACAAGAATAAATTAATTTAAAAAAATTTAAAAAATAAAAACAAAAAACAAAATGAAGAAAACACAGTCAAGAGGAATAGGTGGCAAAAAAAATCAAAATCAGGGGAAATCAGTAAGTTAGAAATAAAGACAAAAATATAAAGAATCAATGTATCGAAGAGCTGGTTCTTTGAGAAAATCAATAAAATAGACAAAGCCTTAGTCAAACTAAAAGACAGTGAGACAGTCTCCAAATTAACAAAGTCTCTTAATTAAAAAAATTAAGAAATGAAAATGGGGTAGTAATAATGGAAATCAATCTGGCACTTCTCAGAAAATTGGGGATAGTGCTAACTCAAGACAAAACTATACCACTCCTGGGTATATACCCAAAAGATGGTCCACCATACAACAAGGATGTTTGCTCAACTATGTTCATAGCAGCTTTATTTGTATAGCCAGAATCTGAAAACAATCTAGATGTCCCTCAACCAAAGAATGGATAAAGAAACTGTGGTATAGAATACTATTCAGCTATAAAAAAAAAAACAAGGAAATCTTGAAAGTTGCTAGGACAGGCTCCCTTCTCTGAAAAGAAACAGAGGGTGAAAGGGAAGATGTGTATGGGAGCATGGGACCAGGAAAAGATGAGGCAGGGGCTGCAATCGAGATATAAAGTAAATAAGTAAATACACTAATGAGAAAAATGTATACATACCAAAAGAAAGAAAGTTAATGTTACACTTTTATATATATGCAGCTGAGTGCCTATTAATCTGAAATACTGATATAAGCATAGCATTGTTAGTCTGTAAAATAATCTGTTATATTTCTTATAGTTAACTAATGAAATGAAATTGCACTTGTATACACAAAAACAAGGATGAGAATTGATGTGATCCTTGAAGATTGCTTTATTTGTGTGGAACAAACTGTTCAGTGTTCCCTAGAGAATGTGATAATGATCGCTGGTGTGGTCCAAGTCACGTTTGACTCTCTAGACTCCTCAGCGTCTTCTAACAAAAACAATAATAAAAGAGAGCTGGGACCTGTATAATCTCAATAACCTGGGTTTCTGTGTGCAGTCTGGACTGATTCTGATTTTATGAGGTAAGATTTAAGCTTCTGAGAATTAATCCAGTTTATTGATTTCTCTTTACTGTTTGTAAACACGTATATGTACTCTTCAAAAATGTGTCCACAAGCTCTCACTTAGAAATAGAGGGGATACAATCAAGTATTCACTTAGTACCTTTGACTGAATTAAATTAAATGAAAATAAACTGAATTACTGTGGGTATATAGGCATAATTCAGTTATCAATAGTCTTCATCTATACAAGTATAATACTAGAATTCTACACAGGTTTAACAGCATATAAACTTATTGCTCAAGCATAATGTCAAAAAACATACTGTCTTTGGAATTATTTGACAATTCTATATCAAATATCTTTTGGAAAACCTACATTATGTATCATTGACTCCCTCAGCATTGCAGACAGTAGACACTTAAGATAATGACCAGGCTATAAAGGCCAGAACCTTGGATGGTGAATCAACCTAACCTCTAGCTCTGTGAATCTAAGTTCACTGTTTATGTTTAACTGTCTAGTATCCAAATATATTCACTACTACACTATGATGATGCTGTTAGGAGTCCCACATGAGGACTAAGCTGCACATCCGTTGCATGTGTGCAGAGGGCTTAGGTTCATCCCATTCATGCTCTCTGGTTGGCAGTTCAGATCTATGAGTATGTTTGGGTCCAGGTTAGTTGATTTGGTAGGATGTCTTGTGGTATCCTTGGCCCCTCTGGCTCCATCAATCCTCCCTCACCCTCTTCCACAGGATTCCCCAAGCTGCACTTAATGTTTGGCTGTGGGTCCCTGCATCAGTTTCCATCAGTTGCTGGTGAAACTTCTCTGATGACATTTATGCTAGGCTCCTGTCTGCCAGTATAGCAGAATATTATTAATAATATCAGAGGTGGACTCCCTTTCATGGCATGAGTCTCAAGCTGGCCAGTCACTTATTGGCCTTTCTCTCAAATTATGCTTCATCTTTTACCCCTGTACATCTTGTAAACAGGAAAATTTTTGGTCTAAGGTTTTGTGACTGGGTTGGAGTCTCAATCCTTCCATTGGAAGACTTGCCTGGTTACAAAAGATGGTCAGTTGAAGCTCTAAATTCCCCATTTCTATGAGTCTTTTCTTTTTTCTGGTGTCTGTCATTTTAATAGTGACATTGTATTCTGCTGCATGGGCTTACTCTAATTTCCCTAATCATTCTCCACATGGTAGACACTTGGCTTGTGCTCATAAGTGGTGTCTTAGCAAACAACTGTGTATTTAAATCCTTGAGCTCATTTAATATCACTTCCTTATAATCTATTCCAGAAGTCAAATCCATAGACCAGAGGTTACAGAGCTTCTTAGGCCCTGGGAACCCATCCCTACACACACACACACACACACACACACACACACACACACACACACACAACTGGTATCAGACTGAAAGGCACATGATGAACTAGGGGTCAGATTGCAATAATGTAGTAAAGCCTAATATTAATATGTTTAGAATAAAAACTTGGATGGAAACAATGATAGTTGTTCCTTGCCCATCATACTTGCAAAGCCTGCAACATACTCAATGCTGGCAAAATGACAAGCATAATGCTAGGAGTCTTAGCTGGGGTCACCTTCATAGATTCCTGGGAGTTTCTATTGTTTTGGATTTCTAGATCTTCCCAGAGATGCCTCTCTAACCCAATCCAGTTGTCTCTTCCAGTACTCTCTCCTCCCTCACCTCATCCACACTGTCCTTATGCCCTCTCCTCCCCGACCCAGTCCCCTCCTTCCATCCTCCTTCAATACCTAATCTAATTCTCCTTTTCAATGAGATTCCAGAATCTTCCCTTTTACCCTCCTTGTTACCAGGCCTGTAGTTTGTAGCATGGTTATCCTGTACTTTATGCCTAATGTCCATGTATGAGTCAATACATGCCATATGTGTCTTTCTGGGTCTGGGTTAGTTCACTCTGGCTGTTATATTCTAGTTCCATCTATTTGCCTAAAAATTTAATTATGTCATTTTGTTTTTTTGTTTTCTTTTTAATGTATTTATTTACTCACTTTACATAGGGATCACAAGGCCTTCCCTTCTCTCCTCCTAATCCCACCGTTCCACACTCTTCCCACATTCCTCCTTCCTTTCTTTTCAGAGAAGAGAGGCCCTCCTCTTCCCACCACCACCTTATGCCATCCTGCTCCCCCACTTTGTGTTGCATCAAGACCGAGTCAAGTATCAGTCCATGGAGGCCCTGAACCCCATTCTCCGGATGCTCGGATGCGACCCTCCTGCAGGCTGCAACTCGTAGATAAAGCCTGAATTCAGAGTGCAGGTCAGTACCGGAGCCCCTGGCCTGTGGAAGTTACAGGGAAACAGGGGAAGCTGCCCTTGGTCCCATCCACATGCCCCACGCAAATCTGCCAAGGACCCCGCGCTGGGTGGAAACACAGGCAACTGGGTCTACCTAGCTCAGAGAGAGCGCACACAACCAGTGGCGCCAAACCAGGTCCACTTTGGAACAGAGCATGACATACTAAGCTGCTTGGGCTGCGGCACCATACCCTGCCCACTTTGGAACAGTGCACGGGATACTGAGCTGCTTGGGTCCGCCTAGCTCAGAGAGAGTGTGTGCAACCTGTGGTGCCAAACCAGGCCCACTTTGGAACAGAGTGCAGGATACTGAGCTGCTTGGGTCCACTTAGATCAGAGAGAGAGGCACCCAGCCTGCAGCACCATACCCTATCCACTTTGGAACAGTGCGCAGGATACTGAGCTGCTTGAGTCCACCTAGCTCAGAGACAGCAGCACACAGCCAGCAGGGCCAAACCAGGCCCACATTGGAACAGAGTGCAGAGTACTGAGCTGCTTGGGTCCAACTAGCTCAGAGAGAGCAGTGTGCAGCCTGCTTGGGGCCAAACCATTCCCACATTGGAACAGAGCATGGGGGCAGAGCCTGCAGATCCAAGCAGCTAGAACGTAGTGTGGACACTACACACAGCCATGCCAGGATCTCTCATCCCCTCTGGAAAGGCTGGACACCCCAGAGCTGTCTATACACTGGTCTAAAAGGCACATATAGCTCAGTGGGTCTGAGCTGGGTGAGGTCTGGAATACAGGTCCGCGGGAAGTGCAGGCAGCTGAAAACATCTTGCCCAATCAGAGCTTGCCAGCCTCTATCTGAGACCCCATAACAGCTGGCCTGAATCACAACACTAATGTGAAAGGAACCAGTCAGAAGCCTACTTCTGCTGACCCAGCCCAGAGCCTAAGTTGTAGAGCAAAGTCTCCAGGAGTGGAAACTAGGTCACCTACCTGTGTCAGGGGGAAACTACCTGATCCCTACAGGCAAGAGCACACAACCAATAATCATTCACCAACTATCCACTCTCAACCAGTGAAGGTCACCAGAAGCTACCTCCCATCATCAGAGACACCAAAATGACAAGAGGACAGAGAAAGAACGCAAACAAAAACCAAAACAGTTTGGATTCTCCAGATCCCAGCAATCCCAATGAAAGCAACCCAGAGAACCCCAAAACAATTGAAATACAAGAAAATGATCTCAAGTCCTTAGTAAGGAAGATGATAATGGAAGAAAGGAATGAAATCTGTAAACAACTTCAGGAGGAGACAACCAAGCAGGTAAAGGACATAAAAGAGTCATATAGAAAGGCACTGGAAGAATTTCAGGAAAATACAACAGACAGATGAAGGAAATAAAAGAAAAAACACTTCAAGATCTGAGGACAAAAACGGAATCTATGATAAAGGAACACACAGAAGAAAAATGTGACCGAGAGACCATAGAGAAGAAAGCAGCTAACAAAGAGATGGCTTTCTCAAACAGAATCCAGGAAACAGAGGAACGAATTTCGGGACTTGAAGATACAATCATAGAACTCGAAACAACCATCAAAGAAATTGCTAAATCAGAAAAGTTCCTGACACAGAACATCCAAAGAATCAAGGACACCATGAAAAGAAGAAACCTGAGAATAATAGGCATTGAAGAAAGAGAAGACGCCTGACTCCATGGCCCAGAAAATATCTTCAACCAAATCATAGAAGAAAAATTTCCCAATCTGAAGAAGGAGATGCATATGAACATATAAGAGGCCTACAGAACACCAAATAGAATAGACCAGAAAAGAAAATCTTCCTGCTACATAATAATAAAAACACAAAATATACAGACCAAAGAAAAAATTTTAAAAGCTGCATGGGAAAAAGGCAGAGTAACATACAATGGCAAACCTATCAGAATTACACCCGACTTCTCAGCTGAGACCATGAAAGCCAGAAGAGCCTGGACAGAGGTCCTGCAAACCATAAGAGACCACAGATGCCAGACTAGACTACTGTACCCAGCAAAACTATCAATAACCGTTGATGGAGAAAACAAAATATTCCATGACAGGAACAAATTCAACCAATACCTATCCACAAATCCAGCATTACAGAAGCTATTAGAAGAAAAACTCCACTGTACAGGAATGAGTTACAACCAAAACTACACAGGAAATAGATAACTATACGATCACAAAATCACAACCTCACAAATCCTGGACTTTAACAAATATCAAAGTGAAGGGACTTAACAGTCACTGGTCATTAATATCTCTCAACATCAATGGTCTCAATTCTCCAATAAAAAGACATAGACTAACTGAATGGATGCATAAACAAGACCCAACATTCTTCTGCATCGAAAAAAGACATCTCACCCACAAAGACAGACATTACCTCGGGGTAAAAGGCTGGGAAAAAATATTCTAAGCTAATGGTCACAAGAAGCAAGCTGCTGTAGCCATCCGAATATCTAACTAAATAGACTTTCAACCAAAATTAATCAAGAGATGAGGAAGGACACTTCATACTCATCAAGAGTAAAATCAACCAAGATGACATCACAATTCTAAAGATCTATGCTCCAAATACAAAGGCACCCACATCTGTAAAAGAACTATTAACAAAGCTTAAACCACTCATTGATTCCAACACATTAATAGTGGGAGACTTCAACATTCCACTTTCACTGAAGGATAGGTCTTTGAAACAGAAACTAAGCCGACAAATAACATCACTAACCAACGCCATGAATCAAATGGGTCTAACAGATGTGTACAGAACTTTCCCATCAAACACAAAAGACTATACTTTCTTCTCAGCACCTCATGTAACCTTCTCCAAAATTGATCACATAGAAGGTCACAAAGCAAGCCTCAACACATACAAGAAGATTGAAATAACACCTTGTATCTTATCAGATCACCATGGTCTAAGGCTGGATTTCAACAACATCAGAAATAACAAAAAGCCTACTCACACATGGAAACTAAACAGCTTTCTACTTAATGACATGTGGGTCATGGAAGAAATAAAGGAAGAAATAAAAGACTTCCTGAAAGTCAATGAAAATGATGAAACAACATACCCAAATTGGTGGGACACATTGAAAGCAGTGCTAAGAGAAAAATTCATAGCACTAAGTGCTTTTAAAAAGAAATTGGAAGCATCCCACATAAGCAACTTAACAACACATCTGGAAGCCCTAGAAAAGAAAGAAGCAGAAACACCCAAGAGGAGTAGATGTCTGGAAATAATCAAACTCAGGGCTGAAATCGATAAATTAGAAACAAAAAAGAACAATTCAAAGAATCAACAAAACCAGGAGCTGGTTTTTTTTGTTGTTGTTTTGGTTTTTTTTTTTGTTGTTTTTTTTTTTTTAGAAAATCAACAAAATAGACAAACCATTAGCCAAACTATCTAAAAGGCAGAGGGACAATATCCAAATCAACAAAATCAGAAATGAAAAAGGAGACATAACAACAGACACAGAAGAAATACAACAAATCATAAGATCCTACTTTAAAGGCATATATGCTGCAAAATTTGAAAATCAAAGGGAAATGGACAATTTTCTTGATCAATTCCACTTGCCAAAATTGAATCAAGATCAGATAAACAAATTAAATAGGCCTATTTCTCCTATAGAAATAGAGGCAATCATTGATAGTCTCCCAACCAAAAAAATCCCAGGGCCAGATGGTTTCAGCACAGAATTCTATTAGACCTTCAAAGAGGAGCTAATATCGATACACTTCAAGCTACTCCAAATGATAGAAATGGATGGAACATTACAAAATTCATTTTTGAGGCCACAGTCACGTTGATACCCAAACCTCACAAAGACCCAACAAAAAAGGAGAACTTCAGACCAATTTCTCTTATGAACATAGATGCAAAGATACTCAATAAAATACTCACAAAACAAATACTAAAACATATCAAAAATATAATTCATCATGACCAGGTAGGCTTAATTCCAGGCATACAGATTGGTTTAATATATGGAAATCCATCAATGTAACCCACTATATAAACAAACTAAAGAAAAAACCACATGATCATCTCCTTAGATGCAGAAAAAGCATTTGACAAAATGCAACACCCATTCATGTTTAAAGTGTTGGAGAGATCAGGAATACAAGGCACTTATCTAAACATAATAAAGGCTATATACAGCAAGCCAATAACCAACATCAAATTAAATGGGGAGATACTCAAGGAAATGCCTCTAAAATCAGGGACCAGACAAGGCTGCCCACTTTCTCCATATCTCTTCAATATAGTTCTTGAAGTCCTAGTCAGAGCAATAAGACAACACAAGGAAATCAAGGGTATCCAAATGGGAAAGGAAGAAGTCAAATTATTCTTATTTGCAGATGATATGATAGTGTACATAAGTGACTCCCCAAAATTCCACCAGAGAACTCCTTCAGCTGATACATATGTTCAGCAAACTGGTTGGTTACAAAATTAACTAAAAAAAATCAGTAGCCTCCCTATATACAAATGACAATCATACAGAAGAAGAAATTAGGAAATCTACACCCGTTACACTAGCCACAAGCAATTTAAAATACATAGGAGTAACTCTAACCAAGCAAGTGAAGGATTTGTTTGAAAAAAACTTTAAGTCCCTGAAGAAAGAGAATGAAGGTGACTTGAGAAGTGATGGGATCTCCCTTGTTCGTGGATCGGGAGAATTAACATAGTAAAAATGGCCATCTTACCAAAACCAATTTACAGATTCAATGCAATCCCTATCAAAATACCTACACAATTTTTTAAAGACATTGAAAGGTCAATTCTCAACTTTATATGGAAAGACAAAAAAACCAGAATAGCTAAAACAATCTTGTACAATAAGAGATCCTCCAGAGGAATCTCTGTACCTGATCTCAAGCTGTACTATAGAGCAATAGTAATTAAAACAGCATGGTACTGGCACAGCAATAGGCTGATTGATCAATGGAATCAAATTGAAGACCCAAATATGAATCCACACACATATAGTCACTTGATTTTTGACAAAGAAGCCAAATCCATTCAATGGAAAAAGGATAGAATCTTCAACAAATGGTGCTGGTCTAACTGGATTTCTATATGTAGAAAAATGCAATTGGACTCATACTTGTCACCATGCACAAAACTCAAGTCCAAGTGGATTAAAGACCTCAACATAAAACCAGAGACACTAAATCAGTTAGAGGAAAAAGTGAGGAAGAGCCTGGAACACATAGGCACAGGAGACAACTTCCTGAACAGTACACCAACAGCCCAGGACTTAAGGTCAACAATTAATAAATGGGACCTCATGAGGCTGAGAAGCGTCTGTAAGGCAAGAGACACTGTCAAGAGAACAAAGCAACAGCCTATAGACTGGGAAAAGATCTTCACCAACCCTGCATCTGACAAAAGTCTAATATCCAAAATATATAAAGAAATCAAGAAATTAAATACCACAAAACCAAACAACCCAATTACAAAATGGGGCTCAGAATTAAACAGAGAATTCTCAACAGAAGAATATCAAATGGCTGAGAAACACTTAAAGAAATGCTCAACATCTTTAGTCATCAGAGAAAAGCAAGTCAAAACAACTCTGAGATTCCATCTTACACACATCAGAATGGCTAAGATCAAAAATTCAAGTGACAGCACATGCCGGCGAGGATGTGGAGAAAGAGGAACACTCCTTCATTGCTGGTAGGAATGCATACTAGTGCAGCCACTTTGGAAAGCTATCTGGCGCTTTCTCAGAAAAATAGGAATAGGGCTTCCTCAAGACCCAGCTATTCCACTCCTGGGAATATACTCAGAAAATGCCCTACCACACAACAGGGACATATGCTCAACCATGTTCATAGCTGCTTTATACATAATAGCCAGAACATGGAAACAGCCTAAGTGTCCCTCAGTAGAAGAATGGACTCAGAAACTATGGTCCATTTACACTATGGAATACTACTCAGCTACTAAAAACAAGGAATTCCCAAATTTTGTGGACAAATGAATTGATCTAGAAATTATCATAATGAGTGAGTTCACCTAGAAACAAAAAGAGACAAATGGTATATACTCACTGATATCAAGACACTAGTCCAAGGGATATGTCCCATGAAAAACTTCACTTACCAGGAAACTGGGACAGAGGAGAGGACATCCTATTGAGACTTTAGATGAGAGTAGTTTGGAAGAATGGAGAAATAGTAGGATCCCCAGGGTCCTCAAAACCTACAAGAAGGACTTTATGACAGGCAGATCTGGGTCCTGGGGTCCTCCTCAAACTAAGGCACAAGCCAAGGAGAATATAGGCAGTAAACTTCGAACCCCTACCAAGACCTAGCCAATGAACAGAATATTCTCCACCAGTGAGTGGAGAGTGAGAGCTGACTCTCACACAATCTCTGGTGCCCCTTTTCTGATCATGTCCCCTGGATGGGAGGCCTGGCGGCATTCAGAGGAAGGATAGCAAGTTACCAAGAAGAGACTCGATACTCTAAGAGCATATATAGGGGAAGGAGGTCTCCCTCAATCACAGACATAGGGGAGGGGAGAAGGGGGGAAGTGGGAGGGAGGGACGAATAGGAGGAAACAAGGCAAGGGCTAACAATAGAGATGTAATATGAATAAATTAGTTAAAAAGAAGAAAGAAAGAAAAGAAAGAAATGAATCTGCCACTTTCTCAGAAAATTGGGAATACCTCTACCTTAAGATCAACCTGTACCACTCCTGGGAATATACCCAAGATATGCTTCACCTTACAACAAGGACATTTGCTCAACTATTTTCATAGATTCTTTCTTCATAATAGCCAGAAATTGGAAACAACCAAGATGTCCATCAACTAAAGAATGCATAAAGAAATCGTGGTACATTTACTCAATGGAATACTACTCAGCTATTAAAGACAATGAAATCATGAAATTTGCAGGCAAATTGATGGAACTAGAAAAGATCATCCTGGGTGAGGTAACCAGGAACACATGGTATGTACTCTCTTATAAGCAGATATTAGCCATGAAGTACATTATAAACATACTATAATTAACAGACCCAAACAAGTTAAGTTCCAAGAAAGGCCTAAGGGAAGAGGTTTTAATCTCACTCAGAAGGAGAAATAGAATAGATAGTGGAAGTGGTTGAAGAGAGGGCACAGGATAGAGAGGGAGTGCTGAAAGAAATGAGGGTGTGAATCAGATGTGGTGAGAGGGGGAGGGAGGGAGGGAGGATAGAGGGCTTTCAGAGAGAAGAGAAACTGAGGGTGGAGGCATCTCTGAGACAAGATGGAAACATACAACAGGATAAACTCCTGGGACAGTATGGGGTGACTCTAGCTGAAACCTCTAGTAACAGAGGTCATGGATACTGAAGAGGCCACCTTCTAATGAGACAGGACTCCCAGTGGAGGGAGGAGCATTCCAAGTCATCCACAAAACTTTTGACCCAACTTTTACCCTGTCTGCAAGATACATAGGTGGAAAGATAGAGCAGAGATAGAGGGAATATCCAACACATGCCTGGCCCAACCTGATACGAACATCAAAGTAGAGAATCAACCCCTGACACTATTAACCATGACACTCTGCTATGCTTGCAGATGGGAGCGTAGCATAGCTGTCCTCTGAGAGGCTCCACCCAAGAGTGGATCAAAACGGATTCTGATACTCACACCAAAAAATTGGGTAGAACACAGAGAGCCTTGTGGAAGAGTGGAGGGGAAGGTTAGAAGGACCTGGAGGGGACAGGAACGCCACAAGAAAACCAATAAAGCCAACTAACTGGGGCTGCAGGGGGGGTGTCTTATGGAGAATGAAGCATCAACAAAGGACCATGTATAGACCGGACTTAGGCCCCCTACACATATACCCAATTGGCAGCTTGGTCTTTGTATAGATCCCCTAGTAAATGAAGTAGGGGATGTCTCTGACAAGGAATATGTTGCATGCTTTTTGAATACTTCGCCCTGGTGAGTCTGCTTTGCCAGGCCACTGAGGAAGAGGATGTTACTCAGTCTTGATGATATGATTCTTGATGTGCTAGGCTGAGTTAGTAGGGATAAGGTCTAGAGAACAGTGGGTAGGGGGAAGAGGGAGGGAGGGTGGGACAGAGAGGAGAGGAGGGAGGCAGCTACAATTAGGGTATAAAGTCAAGAAATAAATTAATTTTTTAAAAAGTAACATTACTAAAACTTAAAACATATATCAAACCCCACACCTTAATAGTAGGAGACTTCAACACCTCTTTCTCACCAATGTTCAGGTCATCAAAACAAAAACTAAACAGAGAAATAATAAAACTAACTGAAGTTATGAATCAAATGAAACTAATAAATATCTAAAGAACATTCCATCCAAACATTAAAAAAATGCCTTCTTTTCAGCAACTCACAGAACCTTCTTCAAAATTGACCACATAGTCAGTCACAAAGAAAGTCTCAACAGATACAAGACTATTAAAATAACACTTTGTATTTTAACAGACAACCATGGGCTAAAGCTGAATTTCAACAACAATAGAAGCAACAGAAAGCCTGCAAACTCATAGAAACTGAACAACTCTATACTTAATGACTACTCAATCAGGGAAAAATTAAAGAAAGAAATTAAAGACTTCCTAGAATTCAATGAAAATAAAGACACGGCATACTAAGACTTATGAGGCACAATGAAAGCAGTGCTAAGAGGAAAGTTCATAACACTAAGTGCCTTTATAAAAAGAAATAGAAAAGAAGTCATATTAGCAATTAAAACCACACCTGAAAGCTGTAGAAGAAAAAGCAAACACACTCAAGAGAAATAGATGGCAAAAAAATAATAATAATAATCAAACTCAAGGCTGAAATCAATAAATTAAAAATAAAGAGAGAAATACAAAGAATCAACATATCCAAGGGTTGGTTCTTTTAGAAAATCAATAAGATAGATGAACACTTAGCCAAATTAAAAGACAGAGAGACAGTATCCAAATTAACAAATTCAATAAATAAAAAATGTTAAATAACAACAGACACTGAGGAAATCCAAAGAATTATTAGATCTTACTTCAAAAACATGTAGATCACAAAATTGGAAATTCAAATGAAATGGATGATTTTTCTTGATAGAAACCACTTACCAAAGGAACTCAAGAAATTAAGCACCACTCAACCAAACAATCCAAATTAAAAATGGGTTACAGAGCTAAACAGAGAATTTCCAACAAAAGAATATCAAATGACTGAGAAACATTTAAAGAAATGCTCAGTGTCCTTGGTCATCAGGGAAATGCAAATCAAAACTACTCTAAGATTCCATCTTACACCTATCAGATTAACTAAGGTCAAAAACTCAAGTGACAGCATATGCTGGTGAGGATGTAGAGAAAGGGGAACACTCTTTCATTGCTGCTGGGAGTACAAATTTGTACAACCACTTTGGAAATCAATCTAGTACTTTCTCAGAAAACTGGGAATAGGGCTACCTCAAGACCCAGCTATTCCACTTCTTGGAATATACCCAAAAGATACTTCACTATACAACAAGGACATTTGCTTAAATATGTTCATAGCAGCTCTATTTGTAATAGCTGTAATCAGGAAACAACCTAGATGCCCCTCAACCGAAGAATGGATAAAGAAACTGTGGTACATTTACACAATGGAATACTATTCAGCTATCAAAATAAGGAAATCTTTTTTTTTAAAAAAAAGATATCTTGAAATTTGCAGGCAAATTGATAGAACTACAAAAGATCATCCTGAGTGAGGTAACCCAGACCCAGAAAGATACACATGTTATATACTCACTTATAAGTGGATATTAGCCCAGCATAGATGTTTCCTGAGAGAATCCACCCAGTGGGGGATTGTGACAGATACTGAGAATCACAGACAGACTCTGGTCCAACAGCTGAGAGTTGTATGGAAAAGTTTGGGGATGGAAGGGCCTGGAGGGTTCGGAAGCTCCACAAGGAGACCATCAAGGCTGGCGGATCTGCACCCATGGAAGCCTGCACAAACTGATCTATCAAGCAAGGACATTGTAAGCAGAGATCCTAGACATTCTGTCAAATGTAGCAGATGGACAGATTATTCTCCATCAGCAGAGGGGGAGATGACATGAACTCTGGTGCCCGATTTTTGAATACTGCTCCTTGGTGGGGCAGCCTTGAGGGCACACAGAAAATGGGGATGCAGGCTATCTTGATGAGCCTGATAGGCTGAGGTCAGAGAGTTGGGGAGAAGGCCCCCCATCAGAGGACTAGGGGAGTGGATACGGCAGAAGAGGGAGGAGGGTGGGAACTGGAAGTGAAGGGATAACAATCAGGATGTAATGTGAATAAATTATAATAAATAAAAAATAGATTAGGAAATCAACTAAAATAGTCCTAGAACCACTATGGAAATAAAAGCAGTCATTAAAGTCTCCCAACCAAAAAAGTCCTGGGCCAGATGACTTTAGCACAGAATCCTGCCAATATTTTAAAGAAGAGCTAATACCAATACTCCTCAAACTATTCCACAAAATAGAAACAGAAGGGACATTGCCAAATTCATTCTATGAAGCCACTGTCACCATGTTACCTAAACTACACAAAGACTCAACAAAGAAAGAGAATTTAAGACCATTTTCACTTATGAACATTGATGCAAAAATACTCAATAAAATACTTGCAAAGTGAATCCAAGAACACATCAAAACATCATCCATCATGATCTTGATTAATCCCAAGGATGCAGGGACAGTTCAACATATGAAAATCCATCAACATAATCCACCATATAAACAACCTGAAAGAAAAATAAGCCAGCATCTCATTAGATGATGAAAAAGCCTTTGACAAAATCCAACACTCTTTCATATTAAAAGTCTTGGAGAGATCGGAGATACAAGGTACATACCTAAACACAATAAAGGCAATATGCAGCATGCCAAACAGCCAACCTCAAATTAAATGGAGAGAACTTAAAGCAATTCCACTAAAATTGGGGACAAAACAAGACTATGCATTCTCTCCATATCTGCTCAATATAGTACTTGTATTTCTAGCTGGATCAATTTCCCTAGGCTGGGCAGCTTGTCTGGTTTAGGTGGAAGAGGACATGCTTAGTACAGATGCAACAAGAAATGGCAGAAAGGCACATTGTAGGGGTGGGCAGGGACAGGCTCCCTTCTCAGAAAAGAAACCAAGGGGGAGAGGGGAAGCGGGCAGGAGGGTGAGACCAGGAAGAGAAGAGGGAGGGAGTTGCAATGTGGATGTAAAGTAAACAAATACACTAATGAGAAAATTAAAGATACCAAATAAAAGAAAGTTAATGATACACTTTTATATATAAAGCTGAGTGCCTATTAATCTGAAATATTGATATAAACATAGAATTGTTAGTCTGTCAGATAATTTGTTATATTTCTTTTAATTAACAAATGAAACTGCACTTGTATCTATGCAAAAGTAAGAATGAGAATTGATGTGATCCTTGAAGATTGCTTTATTTGTGTGGAACAAACTGTTCAGTGTTCCCTAGAGAATGTGATAATGATCGCTGGTGTGGTCCAAGTCACGTTTGACTCTCTAGACTCCTCAGCGTCTTCTAACAAAAATAATAATAAAAGAGCTGGGACCTGTATAATCTCAATAACCTGGGTTTCTGTGTGCAGTCTGGACTGATTCTGATTTTATGAGGTAAGATTTAAGCTTCTGAGAATTAATCCAGTTTATTGATTTCTCTTTACTGTTTGTGAACACGTATATGTACTCTTCAAAAATGTGTCCACAAGCTCTCACTTAGAAATAGAGGGGATACAAATCAAGTATTCACTTAGCACCTTTGACTGAATTAAATTAAATTTTTATTTAAATTAAATGGAATTAAATTAAATTATTGTGGCTAGATAGGCATATTCGGTTTGTTAATAGTCTTCATTTGTACAACTAAAATACCAGAATTCTACACAGGTTTAACAGCATATAAACTTATTACTCAAATATAATGTTTAAAAAAATACTGCCTTTGAAATTATTTGACAGTTTTATATCAAATATGTTTTGGAAAACCTACTTTGTGTATTATTAAACCACCCCATCAGCATTGCAGACACTAGACACTTTGGATAATGACCAGTATATAAAGGCCAGAATCTCGGAAGGTGAGTCAACCTGACCCCTAGCTCTGTGAACCTAAGTTGACTGTTTTAACTGTCTAGTATCCAAGTATATTCACTAGTACACTATGCTGAAAGTCACATTATTTTATTCTACTATGCAGCAGTTAGATACTATTACTATGCCAACCAAAAATTTTTTGCAGATAAACAGTATTACAATACTTTTTGAATGCTCATGTAGCATTTTGCATAATGATAAGATTGATATTTCAAGTGGATGAACAAAGTAATGATTTCATTGGTATTATTTAGATTGGTAGCTTTATGCAAAGATTTAGTTTCCATTTTCTTTTTATTTCTTCCATGTCCTTTCAATAACATTGTATAACATTGTTGATTTTTTAAAATGTCTTGTTTAATTAAAAGACACTGTAAACTATGTAAAAAACTAGAGATCCTTTTATACATTGTCCATCAAAACTGAATTTCTAAGCTATTTTCTTTCCATTTACAAGATATTCAACTCCTATGTAACTACTAAGTAATTTCGCTTGAGGAATAGCTACAAGAAAGATAAACTAAATCCAACCTGGAAATTCACATTCTGATTTTATTAATATAGACAATCTTAGGTAAATTACTGGACACTTTTCAACTTAGTGTCCTCAACAATAAGTTGGGAATAATAAAAATACTTAATAATTTCATGGATGTTTGTATAGAATTAGATGTAAAATGGTAATTCTGTGTCCATCATTTAGTAAGCATGACATCAATGCTAGCTTCTACTCGGGCTCCAGTGTCCCATTCTAGACACACATAGTTTGGGTTTTCTGGTTTTGTTTGTTTGTGTGTGTGTGTGTGTGTGTGTGTGTGTGTGTGTGTGTGTTGTATATAATTTTAAATATCCTCAAAGGCTTTCCTTTTTAATTCTTGCGTTTAAAGAGTATTGTGAAAACACATATTGTTTGAAACATGTTTCCTGTAGTTCCGCCTAAAAATTTAAACTATATCCATTGCACATAAACCTATAAACACTGGAAAACAATTTGTAGTATAAAATAAAACAAATTAAGTTCAATTTTTCCACTTGCCCATTTTATATTGATTAAATTGTTTACTTGCCTTACATCTAGATCATAGCTTCCCATCCCCTCATCTCCCAGTACCTCCCTCTCATGTTCCCTCTCCCCTCACACACCCCTCCTCTCCTTCTCCTCAGAAAAAAGGTCTCCCATGGATTCCAAAGAACCCTGGCATATCAAGTTGCCACGAGACTAGCAACATTTTCTTCTATTGAGGCTAGACAAGGCAACCAAGTTAGGGGAAAGGGGTCCAAGGGCAGTGTAGTCAGAGACAGTCCCTGCACCTGCTTTAGGGGCCCAACATGAAGACCCAGCAGCACAAATGTTACTTACGTATGTACAGAGTGCCTAGGTCTGTCCCATGCATGCTGTCTGGATGGCAGTTCAGTATCTGTCAGTCTCTATGGGCCCAGGTTAGTTGATATCACAGGTTTTCTTGTGGAGTCCCTGACCCCTCTGGCTCCTTCAATCCTCTCTCCTCCTCTTCCACAGGATTCCCCAAACTCCACTTAACCTTTGGCTGTAGGTCACTGCACCAGTTTCCAACCATTGCTGGTGAAGCCTCTCTATGCCTGTCTGTAAGTAGAGCAGAACATCATTGACAGTGTCAGGAGTGGGCTCCCTATAATGGCATTGATCTCAAGCTAGGCCAGTCATTTATTGGCCAGTCCCTTAATTACACTCAGTCTTTTACCCCTGCATATCCAGCAGGCAGGGAAAATTGTGGGGCAAAAGTTTTGTGGCTGGGTTGGTTCCCCAATCCCTCCATCTTGCCCGATTACATGAGATAGCCAGATCAGGCTTCAGATCCCCCATTGCTAGGAGTCTTAGCTAAGACCACACTCATAGATTCCTTGGAGTTACCATTGTTCTAGGTTTCTAGCTCATCCCAGAGATGCCTCCTCAATCCCCAGAAATCCAGTTGTTTCTTCCAGTACTTTCTCCCTCTTTCCTCCCCAACTTTATCCCTCGTGTTGTCATCTCTACCCTCTTGCCTACCCAGTCCCTTCCTTCCATCCACCCCCAGATATGAATCCATTTTCTCTTCTCCATGAAATTCCAGCATCTCCCCTTGAGCCCTCCTTGTTATTTACCTTCTTTGTGTCTGTGGATTGTAGCATGGATATCCTGCACTCTATGACTAATATCCACTGATAAGTGAGTACATGCCTTGTTTGTCTTTCTGAGTCTGGGTTACCTCACTCAGGATAGTATTTTCTAGTTTCATCCACTTGCCTGAAATTTTCATAATTTCACTGTTTTTAACAGCTGAGTAATACTCCATTGTGTAACTATACCATGTTTTCTTTATCCATTTTCATTGAGGGACACTTAGGGTTTTTTTTCCAGTTTCTGACTATTATGAACAAAGCTGCTATAAACATAGTTGTTGTGTCATGGAGTTTCTTTGCAATATATGCCCAGAACAGGTAGCACTGGTTCTTAAGGTAGAACTATTCCCAATTTTCTGAGAAACCACTAAATTGGTTGGCAAAGTGGTTGTACAAATTTGAACTCCCTCCAAAAATGGAGGAATGATCTCCATGCAATACATCCTAGCCAGTATGAGCTATCCCTCAAGCTTTTTTATTGTATTCATTCTAAAGGTTATAATATAAAATCTCCTAGTCATTTTAATTTGCATTTCCCTGATCACTAAGGATGTTGAACATTTCTTTAAGTGCTTCTCAGTCATTAGAGATTTCTCTGTCAATGATTCTCTGTTTAGATCTGTACCTTATTATTAATTGAGTTATTTACAAATTCAATTTTTAACGATGTATTTGCTTACATTAACCTCCATCTACAAACTAGTGAGAATGGTATATTTATAATGTCCCCATCACAGCCTTGATCTGGCAGCAACCACACTGTCCCATGGCGTTCCTGGAGGATGGGAACCACACTGCAGTGACAGAGTTCATTTTATTGGGATTAACAGATGACCCAGTCCTTAGAGTCGTCCTCTTCATCATCATTCTATGGATCTACTTGGTGACTGTGTTTGGGAACCTCAGCACCATCCTTCTCATCAGAGTCTCTTCCCAGCTCCATCACCCCATGTACTTTTTTCTCAGCCACTTGGCTTTTGCAGACATAGGCTACTCATCTTCTGTCACACCCAATATGCTTGTCAACTTCCTGGTAGAGAGAAACACAATCTCCTACATTGGTTGTGCCATCCAGCTTGGTTCAGTTGTCTTCTTTGGATCAACTGAATGCTTTATTCTGGCAGCCATGGCTTATGATCGCTTCATGGCAATCTGCAACCCATTGCTTTATTCCACCAAAATGTCCACACAAGTCTGTGTTCAGTTGCTCCTAATTGCTTACATAGGTGGTTTTCTTAACACATGGTCTTTTACTGTGTGTTTCTATTCATTGGTCTTCTGTGGACCCAATGAAGTCAATCACTTTTTCTGTGATTTTGCTCCATTAATAGAGCTGTCCTGTTCTGATGTCAGTATCCCTGCAGTTGTTCCCTCATTCACAGCTGGGTCCATCATTGTGGTGACAGTGTTTGTCATAGCTGTCTCCTACATCTACATCCTCATCACCATCCTGAAGATGCGCTCCACCGAGGGCCGCCACAAGGCCTTCTCCACATGCACCTCCCACCTCACTGCAGTCACTCTGTTCTATGGAACCATTACATTCATCTATGTGATGCCCAAGTCCACCTACTCCACTGACCAGAACAAGGTGGTGTCTGTGTTCTACATGGTGGTGATCCCCATGTTGAACCCTCTCATCTACAGCCTCAGGAATAATGAGATTAAAGGTGCTCTCAAGAGACAGATAGGCAGGAAAATATTTTCTTAGAGATATCTGTCAGTCATTCTGTTGGATGTGTTATTGTTATAATACACTAAACTCCAAGATTAAATGTTTTTTTCCTTTGAAGCCTTTAATACACTAACATTCTTCACTGCCTCAAGACTGCTTTCATGAGGTAGCTCTGCTGCAGTGTGCTTTTCTCTGCACTTGAGAAATATCAAGTCATAGAAATTAACACATCTATTAAATGACATCTTTTGTGTTAGAAATATTTACAATATTCTCAAGCAAATTTGTAACACATAATAAAATATGATTAACTATCTCTTGCTGTTCAGTAGACATTCATGAGATATTCGCTCTATTTAATTATAGTTTTGTTCTCTGTGGCTTGTGTATCCATTGTCTGCACCTCCTGCCTGATAACAGTGCGCCCTCTGTGTGAGTTTAAACTTTAAAGAATTCCACATTTAACTGTGATTCTGAAATGTTTATCTTTCTGACCAACACTTAAGTTGCTTCTATATCTTGAGTATCCTACAAGCTGATTTTATGAATGAGAGATCCTCAGGAGTTGCTGACTTAGTTTCATTTAGGTGTGTACCCATAAGAGGAATTGCTATGTAACATTGTTAGGTCAATGAAGTCTCTACTTTTTGCTTCTTCAAAACTCCTGTACATTTCACATAATGGTAATGCCAACTATGTCCATAGCAGCACTGGGACTTTGTTTTCCCTACCTACTCTCATCAACACTTGCCATTTGTACTAATTTTGTTGGTGGTGTTGGTGTGTCAAAAACAATTTCCCCACTGTGCTGGCTTTTTTTGTTTTTGTTTTTGTTTTTTATTTATTGCATATGAGTGCTTTATCTGCAGAAGAGGGCATCAGATCACATTATAGATGGTTGTGAGCCACCATGTGGTTGCTGAGAATTGAACTCAGGACCTCCGGAAGAGTAGGCGGCGCTCTTAACCACTGAGCCATCTCCCTCAGTAGAAGAATGGATAAAGAAACTGTGGTACATATACACTATGGAATACTACTCAGCTATTAAAAACAAGGAATTCCCGAAATTTGTGGATAAATGGATTGAGCTAGAAATGATCATAATGAGTGAGTTAACCCAGAAGCAGAAAGACTCAAATGGTATATACTCACTTAATCTGCATACTAGCCCAAGGGGCATGTCCCACGAAAGCCTTCACTTACCAGGAAACTGGGACAGAGGGGAGGACATCCTATTGGGGCTCTAGATGAGAGAAGCATGGGAGAATAGCAAAGTAGAAGGAACCAGAGGGTCCTAGAAACCTACAAGTAGAACATTATGATAGGCAGATTTGGGCCAAGGGGTTCTGCTCAAACTAAGGCAACAGCCAAGGACAATATAGGCGGTAAACTTTAAACCCCTACCCAGATCTAGCCAATGGTCAGAACAGTCTCCACACTTGAGTGGGGAGTGGGATATGACTTTCTCACGTACTCTGGTGCCTCACATTTGACCATGTCCCCTGGAGGGGGAGACCTGGTGGCACTCAGAGGAAGGACAGCAGGTTACCGAGAAGAGACTTGATACCCTATGAGCATATACAGGGGGAGCTAATCCCCCTCAGGAACAGTCATGGGGAGGGGAATAAGGGGAAAATGGGAGGGAGGGGAGAATGGGAGGATACAAGGGATGGGATAACCATTGAGATGTAACAAGAATAAATTAATTTAAAAAAACAATTTCCACTTTTACACATATAAAGAGCTACACAGTAGCATCATTGACCTAAATCCAGCTCCCATTTGCAAAGGATGTTTGAACAGAAGAAGAAAGTATGAAAAAGTGAATAACAAGAGAATGATCTTGCTGACTGCTGCAGTCTGGGGCAGCTCCTGGGAGTGAGGAAATTCTCAGGCAGGGGAGTAGTGTAGGCTGGTGATAATGAGTCCCAGAGAGGCTCAGATGTTCCCCTCCCCCTCTGGAATATCACAGCAGGCTTTGATAAGAGCTTTTGGTTGGCTACACTGTTTCTGAGGACTATGGACATTAATTAACAGTTAATTCTCGTTGCCATTTGTATGTCTGCTGTAGAGAAATGTCTATCCAGCTCTCTTCCAACTGTAAAAGCACTTTTTTCCTGTTATTTATTTAATTATGTTATTTCCCTATCTAGTCAGATATTAAGTTTAATGGTTTATTATGTTACAAAATGTTTTCTCCAAATCTGTTCACTGACTTTCCTTTTTCTGTGTTGTTCTCTTTGATATATAAAAGATTTTTATTGAATGAAGTATCAATCTTTTGTAATTGATTTTGTTATTTGAGCTTTTGGTATCAAATGGAAAAGCAATATTATTTCTATAGACAATATCAAAGATATATTCCATAGGTTTTATTCTGTTTTAACTAACTCAGTGAATTTCCAAATTCACTTATTTTCCGGCAAACGTTTTACTTTTTAATTTTTTAACCTAAATTATGCTTAATGTAATGTATTTTATCATATTTTCCCATATATATATATACATATATATAATTTTCATTATCTATTGATGGGTATTTAAGCATATTCTATTTCCTATGTGTAGTGAATTAAACAGGAATGAGCATAGATGTGTATGTATTTCAGTCATAGATCACAGTGTGTTGAAGTATATTCCAAGAGTTGGTACAGTTTGGTGACTCTAGTTTTAGATTTTTGAGAAATTTTTGTGCTGATTTCTGTAGTGGCTATACCAGTTACACTCCCATCAATGGTAAATAAAAGTTCACCTTTCTTCATAATTGAGCTAATATGTGTTTTCATTTGTCTTCTAGATAGCACCCCAGTGTAGTGGGGTTAGATGAACTCTCAAAGTAGATGTAATCTGCATTCTCCTGGCTAATGTTGTTGAATTGTTTTTAAATGTTTATTAACCATTTATAGAGCTAGTGGATGTCACTGTGTAGCTGAGAAAGTCATAGTGCATCACAGTGATATCATAATTGAGATTTATCATATAATAAAGTATTTTCATATCACATTGATAATTGGGATGTCTCATGCAGCCTTGTGGTGCCATGACATAATATTACAATGACACAGTGGGGCAGTAAATGCATAGTGTATCTTTACAATGGTACAAGAGAGGACTTTGGTAGAAAACAACATTATCATAGCAGAGTAAAGGATTGTGATGCCTCATGAAGAATTACAATAGCACAGTGCAACAATTTGATGCCAGAATGGAGCCTTTTATTCCACAAGGGACTTGTAAAACCACAATATACCACCATTGATCACTCCCATGTAAAATCAAGCATTTTTTTTCACTTTTGGTCAATTTTTATTTTTGTAAAAAAGCAGCTAATCAGCATCACAACCCAAGACTAACCTAAATGTGCACCTGACAGTGAAGCGCACCTGTGTGTGGAGTGGAAAAGATAAAAACAAAACAAAACAAAAAACACAGCCCATCACATGTATCTGAAGATATCCAAATAAACAACCACGCTTCCTTCGTAAGCCTTTTGTTAAGTGACTCACAGGGATCTGAGAAGCTATTGTTGTGAGAACAAATCTGTAGCACAGTAGCATGAGTCTTGGTATTAAGCATAATCAGTTCAACTGAGTTAAGTTGAAAACGTGGTAAGAAACTGTGTGGAGGTGGGAGGGCCCAGTGAGACAGTCTGTAAGCCAGCTGACCCAAGGAGAACTAAGATAACTTTTCAATTGAGACCAGGCATACTAAACCTCCATGTTTTTAAAAAGAAGGCAATTAAAACTTACATTTCCAACAGCCCATTAACCAAATAAAAATATTGTAAAAAGGAATTCAAACTATGTCCAGAGAGCTCTACCCCACCTTCCATCTGATTTTCAGCACCCCAAGGAAAATAGAAGCATCCATGACTATCACAGGTAAAAATAAAACCAATGTCACTGGAATCAATTTTTCCCCACTGAGGTAAAAAATCTATATAGAAATCTGATATTATACTATTACAAATTGTACTTCTCACAATTCTGTTTTAATTTCCTTTAAACCCTGTTTGACATAATTTTTATTGTTGTAAAAAATGTTTTCATGATTCTGAACCTAGTTTCAGTTCTTTTCCACTTACTTTTCTATCAATATTTAATATTCTGGCTGCTGGTTGCAATTAGAGATCTCTTCTTGACGAGGCACAGTCTGCAGAACGGCTGGTGAGCATGCAGCGGTGGAAGGTCATCCATCCAGAGCACTCTTGTGCCTGCTTGGGATCTGAAGGCTACTCACCACTGTTCTTGATGAAGGCTCTTCCGGCCTTGTGAATATCAGTGTGTGCAGTCTCACTACTTTGCACTCTCATGTCCTAGGACAGGAAGGTTGGTTCACAGCAAGTGAAAAGCTAGAGGAGTCTGAGTTTTCGTGGCTGATAAACCTTACATCCCACAGAAGAGGAAAACACTTTTCCTTTTTTGCTACTTAAGAATGTGGCAGACATGTATGCTGAGGTAGGGAGTCAAATCTTTTTTTTTCTTTCTTTCTTTCTTTCTTTCTTTTTTTTGTTGTTGTTGTTGTTGTTTTTCGAGACAGGTTTCTCTGTGTAGCCTTCAGCCATCCTGGACTCGCTTTGTAGACCAGACTGGGCTCGAACTCACAGCAATCCACCTGCCTCTACTTCCTGAGTGTTGAGACTAAAGGCATGCACCACCATGCCCAGCTTAATTTTATGAGTTTTAAATATATATATATCCCTTTTACCAATCTCACATCTAAGATGATGGATATCTTCTTTTTTCATCTTATCTGTTTTCAGTCAGTAACTAGAGTCTCATACGTTCTACTATAAAGGTATCTCAGAAACTGAGAGATGAATTACAAACAAAAACAAAAACAAAAAACAAAACAAAAAAAAGCATAGTCCATGGTCATCTGTTTGAGGTGCTGAAATGCTGCTCATTGACCTTAATTCCAACCTCCACCATAGGATTTTCTTCTCTACAGTTATAAATGGAAGAATTAAGGTTGCCAAATACAAATACCAGAACATTATGAAGGTAACATTAATATAATTCCAGATTCTTTCATGATTCCTCTTGCTCTATATAGTGTATTTTATATATGTATACTATCTTGATCTAAAAACATCTTAACTCCTAACCTACTAAATTTAATTGAAAGACTAAACTATCTGGTCTTCAAACCCATTAGACTTGAAAAGAGATAAAACTTAAACACCTGAGTGAACTCGGAGTGTAGGTTAGCAGCTTCCAAAATAAAATAAAAATGAATGACTAAGAAAGTTTACTGCCTGAACCATCACCCAACATTCTCTATAATGTTGGAGCATTATCTTCCCCTTCTGGCCCAATATATCTGACAGACATATTTATGAGGCAGGAACTATTGAGGACTTGCTTACCTTGTCTTGGCAGAGTTTGGCTGTTGACTCTGCCTGCATCCAAACTTGCCTATTTTTAGGCAGAATTCTGTCTGTGGCAGAAACAAGGATGTAGGCTCATTTTTCGTAACCAATATATTTAATTAACAACTTAGTGACTGAGCATTTGTCATTTATAATCCAACTAACCAAAACAATAGGAAATGAGGATTAATGGACAATATAACAAAACCATAAGGATATCAGTTCTGAGGAACGATTCTCCTGGCACAATCTGCAGGATTTCTTCTGCTGGAACCTAGAGTAACCAGAACCCAGAACCTCAGCAGGAGCCAGAGCCCTGAAGCCTTCCCCCAAGCGGTTCTCTCTAGGAGCATCTCGAGGAGCAGCAATGAACAGCCAAAACTATCCCAAGTCTCCAAAAAGCCCCGCCTCCAGTTCTGGGCTCATTTATATATCTCCTCCCAGAGTCTGTTCACAGGATCTTTTCAGCAGGCAACAATTAAGCTCCTGCACGAGGTAGTTGCTCTTCTAGTGGATTAACCTAACTTGTTCTCTCATGAGACCATTCCAATCCCGCACTTGGGATTGGAATACTTTATTCACATTACATCCTGATCATAATCCCCTGGCTCTTACCTTCCTATTCCCTCCCTCCCTCCCTCTTCCACCCCATTCCCCTCCCCTAGACCTCTGACTGGTGGAGTCCTCCTTCCCACCTTCTCACCACAGCCTATCAGGTCTCATCTGGATAGCTTGCATCCCCTTCCTCTGTGTTCCCACAGGGCTTCTCCACCAAGAGGAAGTGATCAAATCGCAGGCAGCAGAGTTCCTGTCAGAGGCAGTAGAGTTAGTATACTAGCATAGTACTTCCTGATAAACTTCCAATCAAGCTGAAAAGGAACACTGGATTTGATGGACAGAATAGAAAGTAATGAAATTATTAGTTTCATTTGTTCTTCATTTTACTGAAGAGGAATAAAATGATTCTGGAATTCAATATATATACAAGAGGAATTGAGAAATTTTTAAGTATCTTAGACCTCTTTCTTCCTATATCATAGTAGAGCAAGTTAAGAATCTATGCCGACAGTCACAGCTCTAAAGCTGCACCCTCTGGTTGACTGATCTAAGAACAAGGCGGAAGGGTGCACCCTTCAGAGCGTCTGAACCAGTTCCTGCCAGGAACAGTCAGGAGCTTGGTCTCTGAGACTGAACTATGGGCAGTGTAACTCCAGTCTGGAGCTGCTGGCCCAAAAAAAAAAAAAAAAAAAACACAGGAAAATGGGTGGTTCTGACCACAGACCAACCCGCAAGTCCTGAAAAAAAACCCAGTGGTAAGTGACCACACAGGCACAAAACCAAAGCCCAACACCGAGCATGCTTGCTTGCCTACCCTGAGCCCTCTGTCTCCCACTCTGACATATCTGTGGGCCCAATGACCCAGGAGTGATGGAGAGCATGGGTCATAGCCTGCCAGTCCAAGGAGAGATCATGGGCCCACACAGGGGCCCAGGCAGCTATGGACACGCCCTTCAGCCACAGCACTAAAGCTGCACACTTGAGTTGACTGATCTAAGAACATGGAGGAAGGGTGCACACTTACTAGTGTCTGGACCAGATCCCACCAGTGATAATTGGGAAACAATAACATTAACCAACATCATGAAACAAATGGATCTAACAGATATCTACAGAACTTTTCACCCAAACACAAAGGATTATACCTTCTTCTCAGCACCCCATGGAACCTTCTCCAGAACTGATCACATAACAGGTCACAAAACAAACCTCAAGAGATACAAGAAAATTGAAATAATGCCTTGTATCCTATCAGATCACCATGGACTAAAGCTGTACTTCGACAATAACAGAAATAACAAAAAGCCTGCACACATGGAAAGGCAAAATTAAATAGAGAATTCTCAACAGAGGAATATCAGATGGTGGAGAAATACTTAAAGTACTCAACATGCTTAGTCATCAGAGAAATGCAAATCAAAATGACTCTGAGAGTCCATCTACACCCATAAGAATTGCTAAGATCAAAAACCCAAATGACAGCAATGCTGGCAAGGATGTGGAGAAAGAGGAATACTCCTTCATTGCAGGTGGGAGTGCAAACTTGTACAACCACTTTGGAAATCAATCTGGTGCTTTTGCAGAAAACTTGGAATAGGGCCACCTCAAGACCCAGCTATTCTACTCCTTGGAGTATACCTAGAAGATGCTCCACTACACACAAGGACATATGCTCAACCATGTTCATAGCAGCCTTATTCATAATAGCCAGAACCAGAAACAACCTAAATGTCCCTCAGCTGAACAATGGGTAAAGAAACTGTGGTACATCTACACTATGAAATATTACTCAGCTATTAAAAACAAGTAAATCCTGAAATTTATGGGCAAATGGATGGAACTAGAAATGATCTTTTTGAGTGAGTTAACCCAGACCCAGAAAGAATCAAATGGTATATACTCACTTACAATTGGACACTAGCCCAAAAGGGATGCCTGCTGAAAGTCTTCACTTACCAGATCAGGACAGATGTGGGGACTTCCTATTGTGAGTTTAGGTAAGGAAAATATGGAGAAAGGGGAAATAGAAGGATCTAGAGGGTCCTAGAAACCTACAAGAAGAACATCATGATGGATGGATCTGAGAATGGGGAAATAGAAAGATCCAGAGGGTCCTAGAAACCTACAAGAAGAACATCATGACAGGTGGATCTAGACCCAGGGGGATCTGCTCAACCTACTGCACCAACCAAGGACAGTACATGCAGTAAATAGTGAACCCCTATTCAGACCTAGCCAATGAACAGGACACTTCCAAAGTTGAGTGGAGAGTGGGGACTGACTCTGACATGAACTCTGGTGCCCCATATTGGACCACTTCCCCTTGGTGGGGATAAGCGTGGGAGAGGAGATCCCTTCCTGTCACAGAACTAAGGGAGGAGAATAGGGTGAAAGAGGGAGGGAGGGAGGAACAGGAGGATACAAGTGAGGGGCTAACAATTGAGATGTAATTTAAATTTTAAAAAGAAAGAATCTATGCTGAGGCATCTAAGCACCAGCATTCCATTGAGAAAGTAAATGGGAACCAAGTACATGAGGTACTTGAATCATTTGCTCTAGATGCCACCTGCCTGAAATGCCTTAAGGGTTCACATTATTAATCATCATTTCTACTGATTTTAGAATAGTTCCAAAGGGCCAGTCATTTGAAGATGCTTTATTTTGTTGCACATAGTAATTTTCTGGCCACACAATTGATTATGTTCTTTAATATAATTCCATCAGGATGCTTTTCTTCACTTACAGGCTGGCCCACTGAATTAGACTTTGCTGTGGATCTTGATGTGGTTCTTTAAATCAGATCATGCCTACCTCAACTGTGTTAAAAACAATATTTAGGGATACACATATTTTGACCATAGAGACCTTGGCATTATTTCTTCAATATTTTGAGTCTTATTTCTACATTCTGATTAAGAAAGGTGTCCCAGCCAGGCCATGGTAGAACACACCTTTAATCCTCAGCTCAGGAGGCAGAAGCAGGTGGATCTCCATGAGTTTGAAGCTATCCTGGGCTACAGACCAAGTTCCAGGACATCAAGGATTACATGGAGAAACGCTGTATTGAAAAGCTGAAGAAATAAAGATGGGAAGAAGGAAGGAAGGAGGGAAGGAAGGAAGGAAGGAAGGAAGGAAGGAAGGAAGGAAGGAAAGAAGGAAGGAAGGAAGGAAAGTGTCCTCTATTCTGATCTGTTCTTACTTGTATTGTATGTGTAAACGACTAAGCAAATCTGGAAAAATAATCACATGACTTCTATATAGTATACTAATTATTGTAGGGGAGACAATGGGTTAATTGCCACACCAGCATGATCCCTGGCATTTAATAAATGTGGAGAGTGTGATGATCAGTTGGGGGTCTGCATCTCTCTTCTGTGGAAGGTTAGCTTCAACGCGTGGCTTGCTCACAGAGATTTTCTTAGTGACTGGAGCTTTGTTCTCCATAAATGGGAGAAATAATGCCCTCTTGATACTCAGAAAATAGCTGCATTACAGGTTCACTATGTGACAAGTCCTATCCATAAATCATTTAAATCTCTTAAGTTTTACTGTTCACTTAAATTCAACAAATATTAAGATATGAGGCTGAAATAACATTGGCATATTTCTTGTATTTATATGTTAGTTTTCATTTGTTCTGTATTCTCTTCTGACAAATACTGTACTCTGCAGTTTCACTTAGTAAAACAGAATGTTTTCCTTTCTGTTAGTTTTCAAAATAGTATCTCCAAACCCTGATGTCTCTAACACTACTGCTCTGAGGAATCAGTTTTTAAATCTTGCTTTAAATGGTAATAAACACAACCTAAATCTGTGCTCTGGGGTTTCCTTGTGAAAGCCATTTTCACCTTACCTTTTCCAAACTCCAGATGATGTGATAAATGTGTCAGTCAAAATAGGTACTTCCTCCAAGGAAATTCTGCAGTGCAACCTGTAATGTCATCTTTGGTTTGGGGGGAAGGGCATAAGGGTGGTTAAATCCTAATTTCTTCATAGACCCAAAACCATGATTGCTGTGAAGCGTTAATCAAAATACTTTGATTGCAAAATGGTCTTCTATTTTCTTACATATAACATTATGTCAGAGGTCTGAAATGTACATTAAACATAGTTAGAATGCTGGACAACTTGTATAAGTGTGATAGTAAGACTTTGTTTCCCCCAACATAAATATCTAGTTTCCCCAAGACTCACCTGGGTATTGTGTGCACAAACTAGACATTTTTTACAAAATCAGTTGTCCTCAAAGACTGATGTGATGTGCTAAAACTTGGTTACCTTGGACAAATTTGTGAATCATAGCAGTGCTCACAACATTAGATTTATCATG
>OU015752.1:121832491-121854514 GCA_907169655.1 Acomys percivali | reverse complement strand
ACAAATTTGTGAATCATAGCAGTGCTCACAACATTAGATTTATCATGGCATAATATAGGTCAAGTGTGTGGAACACAGACTAGCCGAATTGATCCAACACCTGTGTGGAATGAGTATAGAGTAGGGGGAAATGGCTGTACACCTCTCTGGAGAAACTGATTTCTCCAAGGTTGATATCCCCATCTGCAAATAGAGTATGATTTGAAATGCCATTTAAAATGCCATTATACAATGCCATTGTATAATAATACATTTATTATACAAATTAATGGAAAGTCAAAGACTATTGGTTTCTAATACTCTCACTTTTACTATTAATCTCACACTTCTGTTTCTTAATGATTTCATGATTATATGGCTGATCAACATTTTTTTTTTGGTGTCCAGACAGTCTTTTGGGAAAAAAATAACACCACTTTATTTGGTTTTGTCAGATTAAAGGGTTCCATACATAATGATTTATAATATATGCTTAAAATGGTAAGCATAAATTACTGTTTGCTATATAAGCTGAACAAATAAAAATATCTTGACATATACAGGAGCTCTATACTATTAATAATTATTGCTGTGTTGTTAAACTAGACAGATTTCAAGGTGTGTTCTTACTATAAAGGTGACAGTTGGTGCAAAGGAATAGGAATTTAACTTACACAATCAGTTGAGTAGCACCCATTAGGTACTAATAGTGGCATGCATGTATAAAATCCTCACAGTCTATGGAAATATTCTGATGGTGGCTTTCCTCAGAGCCTCTTTTACATCTCTGTTCCTCAGACTATAGATGAGTGGGTTAAGCATGGGGATCAACACTGTGTAGAACACAGACACTATCTTGTTCTGTTCAGTGGAGTAGTTGGACTTGGGCATCACATAGATGAAGGTGATGGTCCCATAGTAGAGAGTGACCGCAGTGAGGTGTGAGGTGCAGGTGGAGAAGGCCTTGTGGCGGCCCTCAGTGGAGCGCATCCTCAGAATAGTGATGAGGATGTAGGTGTAGGAGATGGCTATTACAAACACTGTCATCACAATGATGGATCCTGCAGAGAAAGAAGGAATAATTCCAAGAATGGAGGTATCTGAGCAGGAAAGTTTCAACACAGCAGGGAAGTCACAGAAAAAGTGATCTATCTGATTTGATCCACAGAAGGACACACTCAACAGGCAACTAGTAAATGTCCATGAATTCACACAGCCACCCATATAGGAAGTTCCAAGTAAGAGGAAGCAGACCTTGGGGGACATCTGTGTGGAGTAGAGCAGCGGTGAGCAGATGGCCACATAGCGGTCATAGGCCATGGCGGCCAGCAGGAAGCACTCAGCGGTCCCGAATGTCACTGCGATGCAGAATTGGGCTTCACAGGCAGCCACAGAAAGTACCATTCTGTCTCCAATGAATCCAGTAAGCATTATAGGTGTAATAGTTGTGGAAAACCCAATGTCCACAAAAGCCAGATGGCTAAGGAACAGGTACATGGGAGTGTGGAGCTGGGGACAGCTTCTTATTAAAGTGATGATGCTGATATTTCCCACTAACGTAACAACATATATTCCTAGAAATATCATAAAGAGGATGACACGCAGCGATGGACTTTCTGTTAAACCCAAAAGAATGAACTCTGTCACAGTGGTATGGTTTTCAGCCTCCATCTCAGGTGTGGAATGTCCCTGATAAGGAAAAGAGAAATTCTTTTGTTTAGAATTTTTTTCAATGCCTCCTGCATTTGTCTTTTTTTTTTTTATTCTGCAGATTATATAGTAATCCCTTCCTTTGATTAAATTTATAAACTCCTGTGTTTTGAAAATCTGGGGATTTTGTTCGTTCCTCTTTGAATAAACTGGAATCATTGTCTCACTCTTCTATTTCTGTTGCCATCTTCTCTTTATGTGATACTTACATAAAGGACCCTAAAACCTTGGTTTCAAAGATCTCTCCTTCAAGGCCAAGGTCCACAATTTCAATGCTCTCTTGAGAAATCTCATAAATACCTCAAGCTTTGTCATTCCATAGCTCTTGAATCCCTCCAACAATATTTTAAGTGTCCTATGTATTTTTATGTGTAACGTTGCTTTCCTTACATGTGTGTCTGCACACCAAATGCATGCCATGGGGATGAGAGGAGAGCACTGGATGTCCTGGGAGTGATGAACCATAAGTGTTCCTAACTACTGAGCCATCTCTCCAAGCCCCCCTCCCCAGTCAGCTCATTCCTACACAATCTCATGTGGCAGACGTTGCAACTTGGCAGCCTTTCTAGACATCTTCCTCACATTGTATTCCATCTAATAAATTGCTGCTGCTTCTGTCTAATTTATTTCCAGCTTTTCTTTTTTTTTTTTTTTCAACCTTTTTTTTTTCTCTATTCTCTGTGTTCCCATTTGGCTTAAGTCCTTGGTCATCTTCATTCCATATTCTGTCTGATTATTTACCTTCTAGCTCACACTAGTGCCTTCTTATAGTTTACAGTACTGTCACATAATGACTTATTTTTAATAAAAGTCAGGTGCTTCCACAATCTAATTCTTTTGTTAGTGTTTATGTATTTGTGATGAACTATAACTTCATTGACACAACACTCTGTATCCTTTCTGATTTCTTCAAGTGCAGAATATATAGACTATTTTTTTGTTTTTTATTCTCCACTGAACACTTAATATCTAGAAGTCTGCACTGGCTTTCATACTTATCAGCCTAGGTAAGAGATGCTGACCACTCAAATATCCTTTTCAAACATTCTTTTCAGTGACTGTGGTGGGAAATAGAGGAGGTGGGACAGTGAACCTTACCTAGTTGAAACCAGGGTGCTTCTTCTGATTTCCTCCAGTCTTGGCTTCTGAAGCAACAATACCGGTTACCACAGGCCATCCACGCAGTACCCATATGTCTTCTGTATACTGGTCTACATGTCCCTGGAAATCACTGCACAGGGATTCTTGCTGAAGGCATGGTTTCCATGGAGGTCAAAAGCTCAAACTGTTCAGAGTACTTTTCTAGTTTCCAATTTCTGCCTGAGTTATTTAAAAATCCATCCTAATAAGGTCCATAAATCTTTCATGTGCCATTTAGAGTCAACACTGGCACTGAAATCCAAAAGGAACTTAATAAAGTGGATGCACTTTATGTACATAGAGTCGGGGTCTGGAAGCCTTCGATGTGCAGAAAAATGGAAGGTTGGGTGTCTTTATGTGCATGTTAAGAGAGGGGGAGAAAGACTTAATCTCACAAGGCAAGCCTTCAGGGATTGCTTTTTCTTGCCTCTTAAGAGAAAGGTCCATGGGTTTCTTGTACTGAAATGGCTTATGGGACCAGGTGATCCATTAAGTCCTGGCTTGCCCTCCCCAGGTGACACCCACATGACATAGCACACGATGCAATTCTTTTGTTCTGAAAGTGAAGGAGACAACAAAAGTACATTTAACACTGAAAATACAATTTATCTTATTATTTTGAGTAATGGGATGATACTGCTTTTCAATAAAAATAACCTTTGGATCAAATTTAAACAGAGGCTTAAGATAGAATGCTGGAATAGCAGTGAATGAACTTGGTGCTTGGACTGATTGCCCATTTTGCTAAGTATAGAAAAAAAAAATGATGCTAGAGTTTTGTAGATGTAGGGCTGGCTTTTTTAAAAAGGTTTTTTGACCTTTTTCCTCCCTTCTGCTCAGTAGAACAACTTGAAAATCTCCTCTGAGACATCTGAGCATGCACCATTCATGGAGCCATGTGGCCAAAAGCCAGAAAGGATGGGGCCTGCAGTTTTGTCTCTTGTAATTTTTTTCACCTTCCTGGTATTTTTCCTGATTATGTAAGAATCTCGGGATTCTTTTCACTGTTTCTGCAGATAAAAATTTGCGTTTTGATAGGGGTTATGTGGAATCTGAAGGCAGGTTTTCAGAGTGCAGCTATTTTAACAGTTTGAACTCTTCCAGCTCAAGTACAGCCATGTCTACCTCAGGATCAGTTTTTACCTCACTTTCTTTCATTAATGTCTGACACTTTTTCAGTATGAAGGCTGTTTACATCCGGCTCTGGGTTTCTGATCATTTTTATGTTGAGAAATGTGGATTCACACAAGTAATCTCCATGACATCAAGGAGTTAAAATGCACCTTTAATGTTCCCACAGGAGGCATTTATTTAAAAATAAGTGACATTGGGCAGGAATTTGGCTCTGCAGTTTAAACCATTTTTTCCCTTTCAGAGAACCAAGTTTGGATCCTGGCACTCATTTCTAGCAGATCACAACCATGAATAACTCCAGATCTAATATCCTGTTCTGTCCTCTATTGGCAACTTCACACATGTAGCATACAGACTCTCAGGCAGATGCATATGCATAGGTAAAAATAAAAATAAATGTTTTAAAACTGTATAAGACTCAGAGCCACACTTGGTGGCCCACAGCTCTTATCCTAGAACTTGAAAGACCAACAGAAGAGAATTTTTGTGAATTCAAGACCATCTTGAGCTACATAGTGAATTTGAGACCAACATCAAAAACCAACAGGAAATTATGTCTAAAAAATAAAACAGAAACTTTTGGAGTGTAGAAATAGTCTCCTCCAAGGAAAAGCATTCCCACTGGTTTATCCAATACCAAATTGTCAGGCCTGAAAAAATATATGCCAATAACATTGTATATACTTAACAGGTTATACTTAGAAAGATATGTGTGTATTCATATAAAACAATTAAAGCGAAGAGGCCATAATTTTTTAAAATTTTTTACATGTACATTTATATTATTGCACATATATAAAACTACATACAGCAAGAAGAACCACAAAACAATTAGGAATTATGTAAATGTTTCACTCATAGTGTTTTGGCTATTTGTATTTGGCAACCTTGAAGAAAACATCTTTCCTATCTTGGTGAGTCTAAAATTCTGAATGTAAGTCAATATCTATCATATCTCATCTCTATCAACTTAAAACATCTATATAGACCCAAAAGTGTCTTAACCCCTGTACAAATAAGCTTAAAACTAAACTATCTGGTCTTCAACCTCATCATAGACTTGAGAAGGAATAAAATTAATTACCTGAGTAACAGGAAGTAAAAGTTAGCAGCTTCCAAAATGAAAAAAATGACAGAGACAGTTTGCTGCCTGAACAGTCACCCCAAATTCTCTATAACATTGGAGCATAAGCTTCAGCCTTCTGGCCCAGTATATCAGACAGACATATTTGTGAGGCAGGAACTATTAAGGACTTGCTTACCCTGTCTTGGCAGAGTCTGGCTATTGACTCTGCTGCATCCAAGCTTGTCTATTTTTAGACAGGATTCTATCTGTAGCTGAAAGGAGTACATTTTGTCCAGTGGCTGGTTTCCCACATTTGAAGGCAACAACATAAGGAAGTTCTTTGATATTCATCATCTTCCCTGAGGTAGGCTGAATATTGCCAGAAGTTAAACTGTATTATTGCCAAAGAATGCTTAAAACAATAAAAACATCTTTAAAAGCCATGTTCTATAAGTCTCTGAGGTTTTTGAAGACCTTATCTAACTATTTTACTATATATATTCATAGAATATCTGGTACACCTAGGATGTATATTTTTGTGATAAAAATAGACTAGTAACTGACATGAGCATGATTTGATCAACTAAAAAATACCTTGTATAATTTACCATCCTAAACAGCCTGTGATAGCACTTTCAAAGTATTGGAGGTAAACCTTGTATTCTACTTGAGCTGTGTAGGTACAATACCTCATATGAGAGTAGAAATATATATAATGTGTGTGTGAAGAATAATCTTAAATTTCAATTCTATAGCAATGTATCAAAATTAAACTTATTTTGCATCAATATACAAAATTCTACACCAATGAATTAAAAGTTAAGGCCTTAAATTGAAGGGTAGACTCAATAATCTACTTTTTCTCCTATCATCTCTATATATTTCTATATTCCTCCTTCTTTCTTTTCAACACCCATCTCCAAACCTAAGAAAGAAACATAAAAGAAAAGAGAGACAACCCTAAGTCCAACTTCATTTTCTCTCTGAATAAGACCAATAGAAACTTATAACCAACTCCTAATGAAAATAAACATCTATAGATCAAGAAAGCAACCAAAAACCTACTCGACCTCCCTTAAAGGAAATGGGGCATCATTCTCTTAAGGTTTCTTCTGGTTGATTTGGGATGAATAATACCTTTGTAGGGGGTCAAATAAAATTGAGGAAAATGATTAAACAAGCTAGGAATACCACTTGTGGACCAGGTTCTAAATGTTGAGAGAATCCAGACTTAATAAAATTCCTGTGTGTGATAGTCTGAAATTGCTGATCAATTGGGACCAGAAAATTTCTTAAAAGCTGTCTTGGAAACTGTCTATCCTGTTCTGGTGGGGAATAGCAACTGAAAAACTTGGTGCTGGAACATGGAGGATGCAGGATGTCAGCATCCAGCATGTTGAGAGAAATGAGTCTTGTCAGGTCTGATCCAGCTTCAATGTCTGATTCTTTTGTTCTGAAAACATATAATTTCTCACAAGCATTATACAGTCCTAAAATTATAAATGTATGAGGTGTGCAAGGTACTCATAACTATTAAGGCTAGTGCTCTGCTCTTTGTACGAGCAGAAGAAAGACATCTGTAAATCTTCATTCATGTCATAGGAAGAAAGGCATCTAATCTTAAATCACAGGGATCCTGTAACCAACAAGAAGCTTTGTCTGGGCTCATTCATGTCTCAGCCCATCTCAGAGCTATTCCCGTGTAGTGTGATTAGCACTATAAGCTACCTGCTTTTTCTGCAGTTAAAATTCTTTACATCCTAACTGTAGCCCCCTACCTCATCACCTCCCGATCCCACCCTCTCTTCCCCATCCCCTCTCCCTCCCTCCCCTAGTTCTCAGAAAGGTGAGCCCTCCTCCCCTAATATCTAACCTCAGCCTATCAAGTCTCATCTGTACTACCTGTATCCTCTTCGTATGTGGCCTGGCAAGGCCATCAAGCCAGGGGGAAGTGATCAACACTGGGGGGCCAGAGTCCACATCAGAAGAAGTCCCTACTCCCCATATTGGAGAAGCCATAAATTTAAAAGAGAGCAAGGAAAAGTCTATGAGAGGATGTGCAGAGAGAAAAGATGTGGGGAGCCATGCTAAGTTCAGCCATGTTAGAAATCCAGTGCTTAGGCTACACACTGACCTTTGAGTTGTTGACCTTTACTGAAGGAGTTCTTGTGTTTAGGATTTTTGGTTTACCTTTGAAAGAAATAGGGACGTTCTTACAGGGAACTACCCAGCCAGAAGATTAAGGAAGTTCTTACTGGAAACTACCCAGAGGATTAAGGAAGTTCTTATATTCTTGCCTGGGGCCTAGGTGAAGTGAGATTGCAATAGAGCTTCTGATGACCTTGCTATATAAAGTCTACTCACCTGCATTAAAGTGATTCTTTATCAGAAATCTCCAGACTTCACTCAATTTTTCTCATGTCTCTGTCCCCCATTTTTAATCCCCACTCCCTCTTCCAAGGAACCCTGTTCAATTTGTCCCACAGGCTGGGACAAAAAGGAAAAGGAGAATGTTATAATTATATAATAATCTCAAAAATAAAATATTATTTTATATGAAAAATATTCATACAAAATCCAAAAATAAAAAATAAAAATTTAAATAAAAAAATTTTAATTTAAAAAATGTAGAAATTTGTTCCCCAGAAAAGAAAGGTAAAGAGTTCCTACATTATGGGCTACAACGGTGAAAAAGCACAGTGGGCACATGACAAAGGCGAGGTTAAGTAGGGTGGGTAAAGAGAAAATGAGAAAGTGCATCTATACAATGACGATGAGGTTTCTAGGCCCTTTACTTGAGCCTTGAACTTCATAGCCTACGACACCCCCCCCCCTCAAAGAAAAGTGTATAATCAAAGTACTGAACAAGTTTGTCAATATGTTGTCTGGCTTTTTTTTGTCAGCTGTATAAAGGTCCATCCACAGGAGACGGGTCAGTAGTGCGTCCACTCACAGAAACCAAGCTATGGATGACTTCCTTACTCTTCATTCTCTCTCCTTGTGGCCCATCCACGTAACAACATCTATTCCTTTTTATCTATATTTTTTGTAAAGTTGTTCAAATATGTATTCAATTTTATTAGTGGCATTTCTTCATAGTAAATAAAGTATTAAAATAGAAGTTTAAAATGCTGAATAATAAAATCTCATTTCCATTTAACTTATCCTTCTTAGCTTTCATTTTTTAACTTTAATATATTATAATTTCTTCATATTACATCCCAATTGTTATCTTCTCACTTCTATCTTCCTGTCTCCACCCTCCCTCCCTCTTCTGCCCTATTTCCCTCCCCTAGATGTCTGACAGAAGAGGCCCTCCTCCTCCACCATATGACCACAGACTATCAGGTCCCATCCAAGTAGCCTGTGTCCCCTTCCTCTGTGTGTCTTCCAGGCTTCCCCTCCAAGGGGAAGTGATCAATTTGGGAGCATCAAAGTTCATTACAGAGGCACAGTCTTCTCTCAGCAGCTGTGGAGAAGGGGATGCCCATTGGCTGTATTTGAACAGAGTGTCTAGGTCTATCATATACATCGTCCTTGGTTGGTGCAAAACTTTGTGCAGGACCCCCCTGGATTCAGATCCACCAGCCTTGATGGTCTCCCTGTGGGGCTCCTGAACCCTCTAGGCCCTTCCTTCCTCCCATTCTTCCATACCACTCTCAGTGTTCCTCCCAGAATTTAGCAGCTAGTCCCAGCATCTGTCCTGATCCCCCATAGGGTGGAGTCTCTCAGAAGGCATCTATGTTGGACTAATATCCACTTATAAGTGAGTATATACCACGGGTGTGTTTCTGGGTCTAGGTTACCTTACTCAGGATTATCTTTTGTAGTTCCATCCATTTATCTGAAATTTTCAAGATTTCCTTACTTTTAATAGCTAAGTAGTATTCCATTGTGTAAACATACCATAGTTTCTTTATCCATTCTTCAGTGGAGGGACTTCTAGGTTGTTTCCATATTCTGGCTGTTATTAATAAAGCTGCTATGAACATAGTTGAACAAATGTCCTTGTTGTATGGTAGAGCATCTCTAGGGTAAATTCCCAGGAGTCATAGGTATAGCTGGGCCTTGAGGTAGCACTATTCCCAATTTTCTGAGAAAGCACCAGATTGATTTCTAAACTGTTTGTACAAGTTTTCACTCCCACCAGCAATGGAGGGATGTTCCCCTTTTTCCATATCCTAGGAAACATGTACACTTGATTTTTGACAAAGAAGCCAAATCCATACAATGGAAAAAAGATAGCATCTTCAACAAATGGTGCTGGTCTAACTGGAAATCCACATGTAGAAAAATGCAAATAGATCCATATTTTTCATCCTGCACAAGCTAAAGTTTAAGTGGATTACCTCAACATAAAACCAGAGACACTAAATCTGTTAGAAGAAAAAGTGGGGAAGAGCCTGGAACTCACTGGCACAGGAAACAACTTCCTGAACAGAATGCCAAAAGCACAGGCTCTAAGGTCAACAATTAGCTTTCATTCTTTACTATAAATTTACATTGAAATTACTATAAACTTTCATGGTACAGACAAGTAAGTTATTTCTCTATTGCTAGAATTTATAAATATCTGTAGTTCTTTGTGTCTCTAATGCTATTAGATTAAGGAAAAACACTTGAATTCTGAGTCTTACTTTCTAATTTCATGCTTTTCTCAGTATCTGCTTTAGATTTCCCATAACCTAGAAAAGTTTGTCATCTCTATTATCATGTTGATGATCATGGGTGTTAAAGTAGATCTTGCCCACAGTAAGAATGTGAAGTTCAATATGAGAGAATATATTTAATATTTTTAACAAGTCCTAGTGTGTTCAGTTATCCACACCAACAGAACTAAGACTGTTGTACAGCCATTAACAGTAACACCGAGATTTTTAATATCCCCAATAACTACTAATATTTACATCATGGCAACTATTCTGTTTTTAAATGTATGTGTAAATATGGCTATAACTCAAGCCAGATCTTGTAACTATGTTATCAAAATCCAATTTCCTAAAACTGGAGATTTATCTGGCTTTTGAGATTTATACTTACTCTTAAGTATGTACAACCTAGGTCATATTTGCATGACATTTGTTGAAAATGGTGACTCAATATACAAATTTAATGTTGGTGACTCTGGAAAGATCCTCTAGTTAATAACAATGCTGACATCATTAGTCAGGATGTGCTGGAGTGTACACTAAGTGCATGGTGCAAAGAAACAGTACTGAACACACACTCTCTGTAAAGACAACTATATTTCTCCAGGGATCTTTTCTTGTCTGTAAACAGTTATTCTGCAATGGCTGACACCATATGTTTGCTGTAAATTTGAAATTAAAAGCCTCAAGATTTTGGAGACAAACTCTTTACATACAAAAGACCTACTTTCTGTCTTTGCCAGGGCCATTTATTGACAAAATAAAACAATGGTGCTACTTACTTAGGTTGTTTTGAAAAATAAATGAATTCATATATAATGGGACTAACACTTAGCATGACTCATAAAAGGCACAAATCATTGTTTTCTATATAAATTCAATAAAGACAAAGATATTGACAGCTGTAAGAAGTTCTATAATAATGATGATTATTTTGATCACTTAACAAACTTCAAGTGGTACCACAAGTGATATACAAGTGTATAAAAGTAAGAGCTAGTGGAAAGAAACAGGATTTAGTATCAAGAAATCAGTTAAGCATCCTGTGATAGATACTAAGTGTACCATGGGTAAAGGAAATCATCACAATTTTCTGAATTCAAAAAGGGTCTATGAATATACTCTGACAGTTGCCTTCCTCAGAGCATCCTTTACATCTCTGTTCCTCAGGCTATAGATGAGGGGGTTCAGCATAGGGATCACCACAGTGTAGAATACAGACAGCACCTTGTTCTGTTCAGTGGAGTAGTTGGACTTGGGCATCACATAGATGAAGGTGATGGTCCCATAGTAGAGAGTGACCGCAGTGAGGTGGGAGGTGCAGGTGGAGAAGGCCTTGTGGCGGCCCTCAGTGGAGCGCATCTTCAGGATGGTGATGAGGATGTAGGTGTAGGAGATGGCTATGACAAACACTGTCACCAAAAGAATGGAGCCAGAAGAGAAAGAGGGGATGATTCCAATAATGGAGACATCTGAGCAAGACAGTTTCAGCAAAGGGGAGAAGTCACAGAAAAAGTGATCTATCTGATTTGGTCCACAGAAGGACAAATTTAACAAACAACCAGTAAATGTCCAACCATTCATGCAGCCACCAACATAGGAAGCTCCCAACAACAGAAAACAGACTCTGGGGGACATGAGTGTTGAGTAGAGGAGAGGAGAACAGATTGCTACATAGCGATCATAGGCCATGGCAGCCAGTAGAAAGCATTCGGTTGACCCAAAGGACACTGTAATACACAGCTGGGCCTCACAGGCAGCCACAGGTAGGGCCAACCCATGCCCAAGGAGTTCCATAAGCATTATAACAGAGACTGAAGTTGAATATAAAATGTCTACAAAGGCCAGGTGGCTGAGAAATAGGTACATGGGTGTGTGCAGCTGGGAAGAAATTCTTATCAATGTGATGATGCTGATATTGCCTACTAAAGTGGCAATGTATATGGCTAGAAATATCACAAAAAAGACTATACACAGTGTGGGGTCCTCTGTTAGTCCCAAAATGATTAGCTCTGTCACAGCGGTGTGGTTATCAGCCGCCATCTCTGGTGTGAGTTGTTCCTGTTGAAGAAAATGAAAATATTCGTTTTTAAGCTGTTCTCATTTTGCACATTGCTGGTTTCATTGATTGTCCTCACATTCATTCATGGTTTTCTCCTCTGCCCAACACATAAATACTGTGTTCTTGGAATCATGGCTTTTGTCTTTTTATCCTTGAATAAAATAAGAATGATAAGCTTCACTCTCTGGCATTTAGTTTTATATGTACTATTTCTTAAATGTGATTTCTCAATACTTTACCATCAATATCCCTCTACAGTGATCCAGGTTTATATTTCAGTGATTAAGCAACAGCCTACAGACTGGGAAAAGATCTTCACCAACCCTACATCTGACAAAGGTCTAATATCCAAAATATATAAAGAACTCAAGAAATTAAACACCACCAAACCAAATAACCCAATTGAGAAATGGGGCTTGGAACTAAACAGAATTCTCAACAGAAGAATATCAAATGGCTGAGAAACACTTAAAGAAATGCTCAACCTCCTTAGTCATCAGGGAAATGCAAATCAAAACAACTCTGAGATTCCATCTTACACCCATCAGAATGGCTAAGATATTTATTCTCATATACTCATTGTTTATTGAAAATCCCACAAACATTTCTCGCACTGTCTTTTCATGCAAAGCTAACTCTTCTTTAACCATTCCACCTATATTTTGTATCTGAGTGATACTATCCAGCTTATCCAACTTGGGAGCCTTGCCAAGCATTTTTAAATTGTACTGCATATAATAAAATATACTTACATGCCATTTATTTCCAAATTTCACAGCTTTTTAATGCAAAAACATAGCTATCATCCCAAAACTCATGGAACTAGTTTATTCTAGAGTCAAATTATGAGTGACAATGGCCCAGATGTAGTCAGGTTGCCCCAACTACCATTATCCTATGTGACAACAGTTTTATATGGAGTTTTGTAGATACAGAACGAATGAAAGCCGTAACTCATCACTTTACAAATATATTAGTGGAAACAACAAGTAGATATGGTTTAGAAATAGTGAGGAAATATCTGTTACAGGTCTCAAATGTTGTCTGATTACAACCTCAACTTATGGCTTGTGGTGGTTAATAGTCTAAGAAGACATTCTGAAAGATTTTTATGCTAGCACAAGGATGTTAAAAAATAAAATTAAGCTAAATTTTAAAAATGGATGTTATATAAGTCACAGAAATGGGCTGTTTGGGCAGTGGGTAACTATTAAAGAGTATATGATAGCCCAAGAATATTTAATGTAACTTTGGCTGTTTTTGGTCAAGACTCTAGTCATTCTACTTTTGTATTTTGTTTACATTGTTTTTCTTTTATATTTTACAATAATATAAAATGGTGACCTCTTTATTTATGAAATACTTTCAGTACTTTCTGAAATCTTTATGATGTAACATAACTTCATTAAAGCAATGTACATCATGCATATCTGTGAGTATGATCTTGTCTCTTGGGGTGGTTTCGCCCACTACTCACACCAAACAAGCTGTTCTCCATTCTGGGGTAACTAACTCATCATCATCTTTCAACATTATTTTCTCTATAAAACCTTCTCTGACTCTTAAGGTTAGATCAGATTATCTTTCCTTGTGTTATAGATGTCTCAAATTCCATTTAGAACACTAGACTTTTCTTGATGGTGTTTTGATCAGTCATTCTTCTCAAACAGCATATAGTCCTATCAATATGGGTTTTATCCTTGTCTTTGAAATATCCAATACGTGGGCATAAAATTGAATTTAAAAGTGGTGAATGTATGAAATGAATAGGCTCTGAGGATCAAGATTTGATTATAATTTGTATCTCTTACCAAGAAAACCAGGCTTTAGAGAGATAAAGAGCCAAAGAACTTTTACTTCAGGGAAAGTGCTACCATAGTACTGCACATGATGATTCCTTATTCTAATTTTTAAAATAGGTATAACAACATTGGGGGAAAACTTGAAAATTGCAAATAAACATTAAACATATCAACAATGAGAAATTTGGTATATTTATGTTCTTCCCTTTCCCTTAGTATTTATTAATTGGCCTTTAAATACATATTATATATGTAAATGCCTATATATGTATATGGATGCATATACACACATATACACACAGCACAATATTTTACTGTGACTCCCAGGCTAGCTTCAAATCTCAATCTTCCTGCTTCAGCTTAATGAAAGATATGTTTACATTTATAGGAATGTGCCACTCTGTCCAACTTAAATATAGTTTAAGTGCTTACTTAAAGTTGAAATAAAAGAATTTAGTTTACATTATGAATCTTTACCTACATAATTTTTGAGATATGCACGATATGCCATAAGTGAGCAGTATATAACTTAAATAATCATCATCCTTTTCAGATATTCATCTTTTACAACTGTTAATTGTCACATTCGTGAATCCCAGAAATATCCCAACCACCATGATACCAACATGAAAAATATAATAAATAATTATAGTATTCCAATTCTTACTTGTTTTTTTAGGGCATTTATTCAAGACACTTATCTTTTGGGCTCCAAGGTAGGTTTATCTACCTAATTCTCAGTAATGAAAACCACTAAGACAAAAAAAAAAAAAGAAAGAAAGAAAGAAAGAAAGAAAGAAAGAAAGAAAGAAAGAAAGAAAAGAAAAGAAAAACACTAAGACAAATTGCTCTCTATAGCTCATTGATTTCTGACATTCTTCTGGAAAGCTGTGACGTGAAGGCAATGGAGTTTTCCAGAACATCATCCCTGCATTCACTGGTGCTGCCAAAACAGTGGGCAAGGCCATCCCAGAGCTGAACAGGAAGCTCACTGACATGGCTTTCTGTGTTCCTACCCCCAATGCGTCCATCATGGATATTGCATGCTGACTGGAGAAAACCACAATGTCTGATGACATCAAAAAGGTGGTAAAGCAGGCATCTGAAATCCCACAAAAGGGCATCCTGGGCTACACTGAGGAGCAGGTTGTATCCTGCGACTCTAACAGTGACTCCCACTCTTCTACTTTTGACGCTGGGGCTGGCATTGCTCTCAATGGCAACTTTGTAAAGCTCATTTCCTAGTATGACAAAGAATATGGATACAGCAATAGGGTGGTTGACCTCATTGCTTACATGGCCTCCAAGGAGTAGAAGCCCTGGAACACCAGCCTCATCAAGGACGCAAGAACAAGAGAGAGACCCTCAGCTGCAGAGGAGTCCCTGTTCCAATTCAACCACTCACAGTGAGCATCCCACTCAGAGTTTCCATCCTAGACTCCCAGAATAACAGGAAGTGCCAAGGAAGCCCTGCTCATTTGAATATCATCAATAAAATTCACTGCACCTAAAAAAAAAAGAAAAACAAAAACAAAGTCTGTGGTATTGCAATGGAAGCAATACGAAATTCTTCATGGCATCTGTATCATTCTCCTGGGCTTAATGTCCAGAACATTGTAATCCACAGTCAATCATTTCTCTAAAGGAATCTCCCTATAACATATAATCCCTTCCATTACAGACTTTTCAGGAGTCAAGATAGAGGATGCCATGTGTGCCTCCTCATGCTTATTATATTTAATATGCATATAATAATACAATGTTCTGCTGACAATGGCTCCTAAGAATATTTAAACTTTACTGCAACCAGTAATATCAGTATTAAATACCTTTCAAATATATCAACTCCTCAAATGTTTCGATTGTTTCTATTTTAGTAAAAATAAGCATTTAGTTTCTATGATGGTGAGCCTGAAATCTTCCAATAAATTAACTGTGAAGAACAAGGAATCAATAATTAAATATATGTAGCCCATTCAAGGGTGTCATCTATCTTATCTCCTATGGATCCTGATTGTGTTCAAATAACACTAGCAACAGCTACCTTACTGCCTCGGTGTTAGCTCTATCATTAAAACTGTTTTTCCTTGTATTAATTGTCAATATGCAATGGTACAAACCATCTTATGCATAAAATCATTGAAATACTTGAATAAAGCTATCATCCCTTCACTGCTTTCTCTATTCTAAAATGAAATAGTCACGATTTCTTAGAAAAATAAATCTAACTATCAAGCTTGCTGGGTCCACTGAACTCTCCTCCCTTCGGACTGTGAAATCACTTTGGTCTGAAGAACAAGAGTATGCACAACATACCATCTGTGCTCTGGGTGTCCAGCTTTGATGCTTAATGCTGGCAACCCCGCTTTCATTATGCTAGCATTAGGAGTCATTCTGTGCTGGCTGGAAAGTCCTAGGGAACGGAGTCAGACAAGGCAGCTCGTCGGCTGAGTTAATTCGCACACGGCAAGCTCTTTGTGTTTGTTCAAGGATGTTATTTATCCATATACTGCAGCTTTGTTTTAAGATTAAAATAAATGGTGTCTACAAACCAACAGAGGCATTTTGTCATACAGATGTGCTAAGTAACTTTTTTCCTTTTATTGAAAGTTAATTTTTTCTCACATAATATATCCTGATCATTGGTTCCCCTTCCTCCCAGTTCTTCCCCATCTCTCCTTCCATCTGGATCTACGCTGTGTCTGACTTTCATTAGAAAACGAACAACCTTTTAAGGAAATAATAATATAATATAATATTAGCATAGAATAGTAGGTAAGATATAACAAAAACTAACATGTTGGAATTGAAAACAAACAAAACAGAAGGTAAGAGCCCTAGGAAAAAAATCAGAGTCCAACTCATTCAAACACTCAGAGATCCCATAAAAACACTAAACTGGAGCCAGAGTGTGTATGCAGAGGACCTGGTGCAGGCCTATGCCACCTATGTAGGCCCTGTGCATGCTGCCTTGGTCTCTGTGAGTTTATATAAACCTTGATCATGTTGACTTAGAGGGCCTCGTTTTCCCGGTGTCCTCCATCCACTCTGCCTCTTTCACCTTTCTGCCTCCTCTTCAACAAGATTCTCTTGGGGCTAAAGGGAGGGATTTGTTCAAATTAAATAAAAAAATAATGTTGGCAGTTTCAGCTGTTCCATGTTTTTAAAAGAATAACTTTCCTTTCTACATGTCAGGGCTTCCTACCACACATCTCCAAGTAAGCACAGTCTCTGCTGCTGCCCAGGCCTGAACTGAGACATTCTTATGTGTGCTTGCTGACTCTTGTTTGCCCTTCTCTTTCTCCTTACTACACACTTAAGTTCCTGATCTGTAGACTGGCATGTAGGCTCGTCACCAAGAGTCGGGAACAGTGACCGTTCTAATATCCTCCCTCCTTACTGCATCAGTCACTTGTGATGGTAAAAGAGGACAGACCACTAGGGCACCTAATCCAATCTAAGTATCAGGCTTTTTCTCCAGATTTCTTTTTTTCATACTCTCAGCTCTCAGGCTTAGCAGTGGTTTTGGCGGACATGGACCCATAGACTCATAGTTTCTTGGGTTCCAAGGTCCAGCTAGTTCAGCTGTCTGAAGAAACCAAAAGGCTATCTTGCTCACTATCTTCAACCAATAAAAAATCCATCTCAATAAAACCCACTGCTCTGGCACTTACCTTTCAGAAGCAGAGTTGTGACACTGAATTCCAAAAGAGGCTTTATGAAGGTATTTTCCATTTGCTTCTATGAGAAAGTCAAAGGCTGAAGATATTTTGAACTATTGGATACTTTTGCTGGCCAAGGATATTCATGCAGTGGGAATGGTGACGGATGCCTTTGAGCATGAAGGGAGAGAAAAGAGTCTCTCAGAAAGCATGGAAAACCCTTGGGGCTATTGCTGCCTGCTCCTTCGAGAGACTGGTCCTTCCTTGGGTTTTTTGTACAGAAATAATATCTAGAACAAGATGACTCATTAAGGCCTGGCTGACCCTCCCTAAGGGGCGTCTACAAGCTAAAGTGTACTTTGGAATTCTTTTTCATTGTTTACCATAAGCCAGTTAAATGGCTTTTGGTTTCCCAGAAGAATATAGGACATTCATTAAAAAAATAAATTATTTTAACAATTGATGCTAGGTAGTGTGGTGATGTAAGAGGACTTTCAAATTAAACTTTGAATCAAATTGAAAAGCCATGTCAGAATGAAAGATAAATTAGAAAATAATGAAAATACTAACTCCAACTACTGTTCAATTTCCTAAAGAAACATTAAGATGATGCTAGAATTCTGTATATGAGAGTCACTCTTTTAATTAACTTTTTATTTATTCACTTTACATCCCAATCATAGCCCCCTCCGTCCTCTCCTCTTGGTCCCCCCTCTCCCCCTCTTTCTTGTGTTCCTCTTTTCCTACCCCTCAGAAAAGAGGAACTCCCCCTACCTACCCATCCCAGCATGTCAACTCGCATCCAGACTGAGCTTCTCCTCTACCACCTTGTCCTGGCAAGCAAGCTCTGCCAGAAGGAAGTGATCAAAGAGCATTCAAGAAAGTCCATGTCAATCCATGTCAAGATAACCCCCATTCTCTTTACTAGGGTACCCACATGATTACCAAGATGCCCATCTTGTACATATGTATAGGGGGCCTATGTCCAGTCTATACATGGAGATTTATTCTTTTTCGGGTATCTTGAACCTATTTCTTCATACCCCTCAACACAGGAACTTTGCAGACACTAAGCCAACTGCTTTAAACACTTGACTCAAAACACCAAAATACTCCACCTTCCTCTCTGTGTCTTAAAGGTTTGATGCAGGCATCCATCATTTCTACAAGTCTTTGATGAATACCAGAATGCAGAGCATCTGAAAGTGATTTATTATGCTATACATAACTGTCATAACTGCCCTCTTATACTGCACCATACATTTATTTTCATGCCCCCCTCTAGAATCATTTGCCCACTTATACATTCTTCAACACAAAGCCATCAGAGTATTTTTCTTCTGCTGCAGGTGGGAGTAAGGCCTCACTGTGGATCCTGAAATGGCCCTGTAAGGCAGCTTCAACTTCTGTCAAGTACATTCTAAGACCCACAACCTGGATGAGTAAAGGTACCCCAACCATAGATGCAGACATAAAGAACTTAGCTTCATTCCAATCATTAACAAAAGTTATTCTATATTTTCAGCACCTCCCAAACACACACTGACAATTCTGACTGCACGGACACTTCACAGTCTTCCATTTAGATAGACTCCCATGGACCCTAAGGAAATATAAGGAACTCTGCAGACTCTCTCACCCCCAGGTCTCTGTCTCTGTCTGTCTGTCTGTCTGTCTGTCTGTCTGTCTGTCTCTCTCTCTCTCTCTCTCTCTCTCTCTCTCTCTCTCTCTCTCTCTCTGTGTGTGTGTGTGTGTGTGTGTGTGTGTGTGTGTGTGTGTTACATATCTTTGTTCCTTCTTATGTTGATCAACACCTAGACTGATGTAATAGCATAGCTATGTGAATTGTGATATGGGAAAGATGGATGTGTAAATATCTTCTTGGCATATTGATTTATATTGCTCTGATATATACACCGTCCTGAATAGATGGGTCATATTATATCTCAACTCTTGAGTTTGTAAGAAACCTCAACAATGACTCCATAGGAATTAACCCAGTCTACTTCCTTCCAGGGATAAGAGCTCCTCAGGCTCCATACCCCATTAGCATTCATTGTCATTTGCTTTCTTTATGACAGCCATTCAAACCAGCTTAAGATGGATTTTCAAGGCAGTTGTAGTTTGCATTTCCTAGATACTTGTTGGCCATTTGTATTTCTTCTTTTATGAATTCTAGGTTGAGTTCATTGAATTTTCTTTTGGTTGGATGGCTTGGGTTGTTTTTCCAGTGGTTAATTTTTTACAATTCCTTACAAAGTCTAGATATCAATCCTCTATCCTATGTGTATTTGGCAAATGTTTCCCATTCTGCATGGTGTCCCTTCACTCTGATAATCCTTTCCTGTGCTAGGAAGCAGTTTTAGTTCATGCAATCCCTTTGGTACTTCTAGTGATTAACTATTGTGAAACCACTGTATTTTTCATAGACCCCTTCATATGTCTGTATCTTGAAGTGTTTTACTAATGTATCCAGAAGTTGCAGGTTCCAGTCATATGTTTGTGTCTTTGATCCATCTTGAATCAATTTTAGTGCAGAGTAGAAGTGTGGTTTCATTCTTCCTCATGTGGAAATCCCATTGCTCCACCATGATTTGTTAAAGAAACTTGCCTTTGTCAGTCTATTTTTTTTTTTTGAGGCTTTTGTCAAAATTGGATGGCAGTAACTGTGTGCATTTGTTTCTGTATTTTCCATTTCATCACACTGGTCTATATGTCTGTGTCTTTTCAGTACAATACTGCTACTATGACTCTGTCATATGATTTAAAGTCATTACAATGATATCTCCCAGACTGCCCTTTCTGCCAAGGATTTTGTTGGCTTTTGTGCTTCCTCTTAATCTTTAGAATTGTTTTTTCTACACATGTGAAAATTATCTTTGGGGATTATATTGCTCATTTTTAGCAACATGAGCCAATTTTACAATATTAATTCTGTGGCTCTTCAAGCATCTCCTTTAATTTCTTCAACGTTTTAACGTTTCATCTTGCAGGTCTTTCAATATTCTAATTAGGTTTGTTTTGGGGCGTTTTTTCCTCCATAAGCTCATGATTGGTATATAGAAAAGCTATTGGAGTTTCTGTGTTGATTTTGTATCTTGCTACATTTATAAGGCTATTTATTTAAAGTGTGCATATATTGCAGTAGATGTATACAGTTTTCTAATGTTTGAATCAAGTTAATTATATATCTTTTTAACTATTTTCTCATTTCTTAATGGTGAACATATTTAAATCCTTTCCTTTAGTGGGTTTTCTTTTCCTAAATTGAAGGATTAACATGTAGTTATTGGTAGAGTTACAAGAATAATTATTATGAGACCCATAACTTCTAAAAAGTATATCATTTGTTTGGATAATATTTCCTTAATACCCTCACTCGTTAATAGATATAGTTCAGCAAATTATTCAAGAAAATTCCCCCAAAGTGCAAGATAATAGATATCAATCCTGGGAGGTATCTCAGTTGGTAAAGTCCTTGTGGTGGAAATATTTGGACCTGAAATTTGAAGTCCCAGAACTTACATAAGGTCAGGATCAGCTGTGCACTGGGCAGCAGGTTCGTGAAGCTGAGATCCCAGGGTCTCACTGATCAGATGGCTCAGCTAAAGCAATGAGCTTCAGGTGTCACCCTACCACCAGCACGATCCAGTATATCTTATGATCTCACTGGGCTGTCAGCCTAGTCAAAACTGCAAGCTTTTGGTTCAACTAGCAACTCTGTCTCAGGAAAATAAAGCTAATAGAGAAAGACACCTGTTGGCATAATGTTCTTGTGGACTGTGTTCAGTTTATCCTTGTTCATTCAAATGCTGATTTCTCCACCCCACTATCTGGTTTCAATCAGACATTACATTGTGATGTTTATTCTCAGTATCTCCTGTCTCAAGTTGTGTAAACATGTCACCATTTGTTGTCTGTATTGCCAATAAGATCCAACTAGCCAATGCTGAGCAATAACAGAGAATAGGGTGGGACACCCTGGTCTAGTGAGGGGAGGAGAAAGAACAGGAAGGAAAAGGAGGGATTCACATGGAAAGGACTGGGAAACATCAGGAGAAATAAACCAGACCTAGGAGATGAGTAAAAGGCAAGTATAATGTGGGAAGTCTGAATGGGAGGAAACTATACTAATTTGGAGGTCTAGCATATTGTAATTATTGCACAACATTGTGTGTGAGGCTAGTTAAATGGATCCTAGTCTCTCTGTGTGGTTATTTGGGTATAAATCCTGTTAAAGAGTAACACTGATTTATTAAAAATTATAACTCAATATTAAATATTAATAACCTTTTCAACAGATACCCAATAGCCTGATCTGGCATCTTCATACACATGTACAAGCATAGGCACCCACGCACTCATGAGTGTGCAATACGTTCAGATACACACACAATACAAACCACCAGTACACATGAGCATGTGTGCATGATTTTGTGTGTGCGCGCACACACACACACACACGCACATACACATGATTAATATGTTGTACCATTTCACAAGACCCTCAAAAGACCAACAGGAGATGAAACCAATGCAACCACAAGAGGATCTTTATTTCTGCTCAAGGAGGGCTCTGACTATCCCCAAAGTAATGGTATAAGAAGAAGAGCTTGGAACTCTGAGCTGAGGGTAATTTATAGGTTTCTTTCCCTCTCAGCCTCCCAAAGCAGGGGAGTTCCAGCCTGGCAAGAACCTATTGGTTGAGATACGAAAGGGGATATTGTGCTTTAAAATGACTGGTTGTGAGAGGGCACCAAAATCACAAAAGGTTCTGGTTTCTTCTCTCTCTCTCTCTCTCTCTCTCTCTCTCTCTCTC
>OU015752.1:121768226-121781403 GCA_907169655.1 Acomys percivali | reverse complement strand
GTCACTGTACACTGAGCTGGGCAGCCTTGGATTCACTGTACACTGAGCTGGGCAGCCTTGGATTCACTGTACACTGAGCTGGGTAGTCTTGGAGTCACTGTACACTGAGATGGGCAGCCTTGGAGTCACTGTAAACTGAGCTGGGTAGCCTTGGAGTAACTGTACACTGAGCTGGGCAGCCTTGCATTCACTGTACACTGAGCTGGGTAGCCTTGCATTCACTGTACACTGAGCTGGGTAGCCTTGGATTCACAGTACACTGAGCTGGGCAGCCTTGGAGTCACGGTACACTGAGCTGGGCAGCCTTGGAAGCTTTTTCTGTGTCTCTTTGTGTTTCATTTTTTCTTTTTGATTGTTCATAAGTAATTTGTGCTTAAAGGTGAAAATTTTTAATAAACTGTCATTTTCTCATCCTAAAATATGTGAAGCTATTCATTGAAAGTATTTACTTGTCAATTATAAGCCACCATAAAATCAAATTGAATGTCACGGATAGATTGAGCTGAAGACAGAATGTTAATAAAGACCAGAGACAGTTCAATGAGCAAACGTGTTTCTACCAAGCCTGAAATCTGATTTTGATCTCAGAGATCACATGATAGAAGGAAAAAACTGATGCCTAAGATTTGCCCTCTGATTGCTACATGCCCACCATGCATGCTTGCAAATGTGTGCATGCACACAAGGGTTTATGCGTGGGTGCATGTACGTGCACACACACACACACACACACACACACATACACACACACTCTCCAATGGAATGGAGGGATAAATAAATAAATATATATCATTTTAAATATGTTGAAGAGGCAAACTAAAGAACAGTCTTGAAGTTCTAGGGGTCAAATAGTTCATTAAGAATATGTGAAAGCAGTAGGCCCAAACTACTGTCATATACACCGTCCTGGTGCCTGAGTCATGAGCACTGTGGTTAAGCTATCTGTATCTGTCTTTCAGTATAAGTTCAGTCATAGTTTTGGTGGTACCCCACAGCATTAACTTTCACCAGCTTAAATCTCCATCCTCTAGGTGTCTCTAAAACAAAAACAGAGGCATGTCTGTGGAGGAACCATCATCTCTTCACAATGGGTCATCACAGCTGCTCACTGCATGGCTAACAGGTAGGAACACTTGGCTTATGGAGGAAGACCAGGTTACCCCAGTATTTCCTTTAGAGTCAGAATTAATTACTCTTGTAAAACACAAGGAACTTCCAAATTGGGTTTCACAAATGAGGCTTGGTGACCTTGTAGGCTGAGCCTCGTGTTAGTAGGAAAATGATTCTTGCAGAGGTACAATACTGTGTTTACATAAACCCACGGACGTCAACAAAGAGTAATATCAAAAGACTGACTAGCGGAAGTTTCCTACTAGTTTTGATAAAATATTGCAAAAAAAAAAAAAAAAAAAAAAAACCACTACCTGTTTCATTATACGTCTTAAGTAGGTTGGAGAAAGCAAAAACAGACCAGTAAAATACAGATTTCCCAAAGACCAACAGAGCCAACAAATCTGGGACCAGAGGGGAGAGCAGCAGAGATGCACCAGACAAGGACCATGTACTGAGAGGACCTAGGCACCCCAACTCAGATGTAGCTGATCGGCAGCTCAGACTCCACATGGGTCCTCTATTAAGGAGGGCAGGGGCTGTCACCGCCATGGGCTCTGTTGCCTGCACTTTGATCACTTCCCCCTGGTGTAGTGCCTTACTACGCCACAGAGGAAGAGGATGCAGGCAGTACTGATGAGACTTGATAGGCTGGCCTCAGTTGGTAGTGGAGAAGGGCTCCCCCTCTCTCAGGACTAGGTGAGAGGAGAAGGGGAGGAGAAGGAGAGAAGATGTGACTGGAAGGAGATGAAGGAGGGAGCTACGACTGGGATGTAAAGTGAATAAATGTTTAAAAGTAAATTTAAATTTAAAAAGACAGACAGACAGATGATGGATAGATTCCCATGTCTTCCCTCCCTCCTGTTGGGCTTGTTTCTCTGAACTTCAGCCTGTGAACTTTTATTTTTTTTATCATATTTCAAGTATTATCCAACTACTGCACTCTCAGAGTTCTGTGCATACACCAGGCTGTAACCAAGATCATGTTCCTTTCATTTCAAGTCTGTAAACAGTTTTGGGGATGCTCACTAACTGCATCGTGCCCCCTAGAGGTCCCATAGTTTAAAAGAGAAATTGGCCTTAAATGGTGGTGCACATTTGTAGGCACAGCTACTTGAACAGCTTGAACAGCTGAAGCAAGAAGATTTCTTGAGTCCAGGAATATGGGACCAGCCTGAGAAACATATAAAGACCCTATATGTTGAGTAAAAGTATAAATAAATGAGCAAACAAACAAATAAACAATGTCCTTAGAGTATAGGCAGTGGTAAGCTAGAGAGATGCTATGTACTAGAGTTAGGACCTGATATAGCCAAGATTCAGGAAAACATTCCAAGAGAAATGATGATGCCCTTTCCAATATTGTATAAACTATCACCATTGGAAATCAAGGGTCCCCCCAAAAAATGAAAACCTCAAAGTGCTTACTCCATCCCATCTCATCCTATCAAATTCCTCCTAGAAACACTGACTTGAGGAAATGGCATTTTTCCCATTTCATGGGACGACTATAAATTACAAATATAAAGAAGGTAAAGAGACAGTTCCCACTTTCTGTCGTTGTAATTGGTCCAAAGTCCTTCAGTATGCACACTCCCTGGAACATCAGAATTGGGTTGCTGTCCTTCATAATACACACACGGCATGAGATTTTTAACACTGGAGTAACAACCTTACTGGGAATCACAAATAATTCACAAAATAACTCACTGATACTATGACTGGGACAGCCTTAGTTGAATAGTTTCATATATCTTTTAGCTCCCTTAATTACAAGTGCATGTGTATTTCTCTAGCTGATTCTCTAGCTGACAGATATTAAATATATCCTGTCACTATCTCAATACTGTATTTCCTTTTCCTAATAGCAATGGACTCATTCTCGTTTGCTTTGCTCAGCACTCCCATGGTCCACTTTATCCACACATGTCACTTTGAAGAGGCCACTTTCCCAGCATTTACAGCCACCATCAGAGGATCATTAAAACCCCACCTCTACCCTTCTCCCTTTTTATAGAAACATTGCATTAACTTTGAATGTTACTGCGGGGGAACACGACTTGAGCCAAGCTGAGCCAGGAGAGCAAACTCTTGCCATTGAAACCATCATCATCCACCCACAGTTCTCCACCAGAAAACCTATGAACTATGATATTGCTCTTCTGAAGATGGTTGGAACCTTCCAATTTGGTAAACGCTTATGGTGCACCCTGAATTATTAACCCGATAGCCTTTAATTCACACTATGCCCCTACAGGTCATGTTATGTAGCATGAGAGCAGCTCTTCTAGATCATCACAGGAAGCAGAGATTTTTCTAGAGGGTCCCCTTCTTAAAATTCCCTTTCCCTATGGCTCTGGATGTAGTGTTGGGTGGCGTTAGGAGATGGGAGTTGACACTGAGCCCTGAGGATTCCAGGCTGACCTATCACCATCTTTAAGGGATCTTTGGGGACCACCCAGTTGACAGGTGTAACTATGACAGGTGCTGACAGGTGTAACTATGATAGATTCCTCATAAGCCAAGCCCTGCCTTGATCTTGTCTTCAGGCCAATTTGTGAGGCCTGTGTGTCTTCCAGAGCCAGGAGAACACTTTAAAGCTGGATTGATTTGTACAACTGCAGGCTGGGGTCGCTTGACTGAAGGTAAGAGCTCCAGTGCCACTCCTCTTAATCCAAAGTCAAAACTTTCTGGTAGATAACCAGAAATTTTTTTTTAAAAAATTAATTATTTTTTTCTAAACAACCAGACAAACATTTCAAATTCAGGAAGAGAATTTCACAACATGGTTAAGAAATTGAGACTCTTCCAAAAAGACACAAACCTGCATCCAACTGCTTGTGATGGAAGGATGGGGAAGATGAAGGCTTACCTGGATGTGCCCATATCTTCCCTCCAGGTGGAAGCCTCCCACAAGTCTTGCAGCAGGTGAACCTGCCAATTTTAACTCAGGAGGAATGTGAGGCAGTTCTGTTGACCTTAAGGAACCCCGTTACTGGGAAGACATTTCTCTGCACAGGATCCCCTGATGGAGGGAGAGACGCTTGTCAGGTAAGCGGGCACAGCTATGCTCCAGGGCCAACTGGTGAGGAGCCTAAAAAGGCTGAACCCAGATAAAACTAGAATCCACAATTATAGAGATGGTACCAAGAACTCAGGGTTCTCCCATCCACTAAGGATGTCTCTTCTTATTTTGAGAGGTGTTGGGAATGTCAACAATCAGTTGTATCATTAGGCAAGACGTCTCTGGTTGTGTTGTAGGAACAGGAATGAAAAGAAATTCTGCTGCTCTGAGGAGAGCCAAGGGAGGGGAGAAGGAGTCGCAACTGACAGATTCTGATGTTTTGGGATCAAATGAAAATTGTACCAGAAGTGAGGACGTGTTAGTGTTTGTTATTATCACCCGTGTGGGGAGAGAGAGAGAGAGTATTTTGAGGCACCGCCACCACAATCATGCTAACAGAGGCTTCCTTCTTCCTTCCTCAGGGAGATTCAGGAGGGTCACTTGTGTGCAAGAATAAGAAAGGGACCTGGACTCTGGCTGGTGTGACTTCCTGGGGCTTGGGCTGTGGTCGAGGCTGGAGAAACAACGCAAGGAAAAACGAGCAAGGATCTCCCGGGATCTTCACAGATCTTAGGAGAGTGCTTCCCTGGATCCACAAACATATCCAGCCTGGTAATGAAGCCATCCTGCCAGCTTAGGAAGCTACAGATCTATGTGGGTACCCAGCATCAGCAGGCTAGACAAGTTGGCACTGGGAGGGCCAATTCTGTAACACATAATGATTTTTAAATGTACGATCTAATATAAGAGCAAATTATCATAGATATCTAAGTATTAAAATATTCACTGAAGAATGAATGCATTCCTCATAAATTGCTTAAACTTTGCCTATGATTGAAACTATGCTACCTGGTGATACATACATACACACACACACACACACACATACACATACATACATACATACATACATACATACATACATACTACATATCCATCTACTTGGTAACTGCTCTAGCAAGATTCAGCAAGCTAAACCATAGCTCAGTAATGATCAACCACTGATAATCAGACCACCTAGAAAATGATATTGGGAAATATATCTATATGTTACAAATAAAGAAGGGACACCAGTGCCTAGGGAATAGAGGTCACGGGAACTGTTAAGTCATGTACAGTGCAGCAAGTAGCATCCAACATAATAAATAATCTTACCTCGAATTAGTAAGACAAAGATTGAGAAACCCAGACACAGAAGCAAAGTGGCAAATCTGAGGGGCAGGCTCCACACTCTCCCTTCTAGCAGACCAGCCAGGAGAAAACTGCAGCTTCGTTTCTACTTCCAAACTCAACCGTTTCCTTAACTGGTATCTTCCAGTCTCAAAGTGGCTTCATTCATTTCCCAACAAGATTAACTAAAGTTAACTCACAACTGGTTTTTTTCCCCAATAGTATGGCCCAACAGCAGATATCTGAACCTTAATGTGTGACTATTCACAATGCTCATTCTTAGAGGAAGGTTATTTCTATCTCTGGCCTCCACTCCCAAGCATCCTTGCCTCTTTTTGTTCTGTGTAATCTCCAAGTTAATCATTGTTTCTTCATTAGTAAGAATAAAGTAAGTGAGATCAACTCAAAATGCCAGGACCTCTGTCCTTCTTTGTCATTTTGTCCATCCTGCTCTTTTCACAGATTAAATTTTCAGTATTTGCGTATTGACTTTAAATGATCTGTTTATTATTCTTTTAATCAGTTTCTTGTCCAAGGTACCACAAGCTTTGAAATGCATCTTTCTTTTCTTTCTCAGGCCATCGGAGAAAGGGCAGAGGAGGTGGGTGCTTGTTGCAGCCTGCACTCACGGAAGCATGAATTAACATCCTAACATTTCTGAGACCGTTCTTGTCATCATCATCAAAAATCTTCCTCTGGTGGTGTTTCTGTGAGCTCTTGGCATAAAACTCTGATGAGCATCCACAGCTATCCCGACGAATTCCATGACCATAGAGACCCACTGCTTTCCCTGTGTCTTCTTGGCAAGCCACAACTTTGATTAACTCAGCAAACACTAATTGATAAACAATGTCAGTAAGGTAATAGGAGAAGAGGGGAGATGGTGCAGATAGTTAACAATGGTTCTCCCTTGAAAGATTCCCTGCTAACACAAAGGGCGTGTCCCTGTTCGTTGTGACTCTTCAGTGAATTCAAAAAGATTGGGGGCAAGCTCTTTTCTCAGTTACATCATCCATAAAGACATGAGATTGGATCTTGGCTTAACTATTCACTGGGCCTTTGAGCTGGTAGGATTTTTTTTTTCCAAAAAAAAAACCAATATGGAAAAGTAGACTCCCCAGAGTTAAGCTTCTCCCAGATATAAATGACCAGTGTACTCTTTGCAACAGAGACATCCTTATCCAGGATAAAGCACAAAGGGTAAAGAAGGAAAAATATGGGGTGAAACAACAAGTCAACTAAAGCAGCCTTAGTGTAAGATGTGTAATGAAGTCACATAAGAAAAGAAAAATTAGAAAGATAACTTGAGATCAAATTCCGGAAATTGCACATTTCAGTCAGAAACCAAACTTCATTTTACAATGGAAAGTTGATTTAGGTAAATACATCACATCCATACTATAATATAATAACAACATAAAGAAGAACAAGGGAAGAGTAAGTTAAGTGAAATTCATGATAGATTTATTTTTATTTTATTGATTTATTCTTGTTACATCTCAATGGTTATCCCATCCCTTGTATTCTCCCATTCTTCCCTCCCTCCCAGTTTCCCCTTATTCCCCTCCCCTATGACTGTTCCTGAGGGGGATTTCCTCCCCCTGTATATGCTCATAGGGTATCAAGTCTCTTCTTGGTAACCTGCTGTCCTTCCTCTGAGTGCCACTAGGTCTCTCCTTCCAGGGACATGGTCAAAAGTGAGGCACCAGAGTACGTGAGAAAGTCATATCCCACTCTCCACTCAACTGTGGAGAATGTTCTTATATCTGCATACTAGCCCAAGGGGCATGTCCCACGAAAGCCTTCACTTACCAAGAAACTGGGACAGAGGGGAGGACATCCTATTAGGACTCTAGATGAGAGAAGCATGGGAGAATAGCAAAGTAGAAGAATCCAGAGGGTCCTAGAAACCTACAAGTAGAACATTATGATAGGCAGACTTGGGCCCAGGGGTCCCGCTCAAACTAAGGCATCAGCCAAGGACAATACAGGCCGTAAACTTTAAACCCCTACCCAGATCTAGCCAATGGTCAGAACATGATAGATTTTTTAAAATGACAGATTAAAACAAGGTAAAGGCCAGAAGGTGAAAAGAAGGAAATAGGGGGGAAAAAAACACTTAGAGCCAGTTTTGAAGAGAGACAGAAATCCAGCTTGAGTCTTGATACTATCACAGCTTTTGAGCATGAGGGACTGAAAGCTCATACCAATCAGATCAGAAGCAGCTGCAGTTTTATTGACGAGGGAGATTCCACTTGTACCATGTTGAGTTTGGGGAAAATAACTGGACATTAGTCTAAGTCTGACCTAAAGCCCAGAAGAGCAGTGGTAAGAGTTGAAACTGTGGTGTGATTAAGCCTATGATGGTGCCCCAGATAGAAAAGGGAAAAGAAGGTGAGGGCAGAAGCTGAGAAGTGCCAGCACTCTCAGAATGAAGTCTCAGGGTCAGGGGAAAAGAGGACAAAAGGTCACAGCATCTCAAGAGTAAGAAGGACCTAAAGGGGACAAAATTCTAAACAAAGAGACATCATAGAAGCCAAGACAGGAAAAGAATAGTGCAGCTAAAGTGTACAGAAAGGAGAACCAGTGCCTCCCATGTCTCCAGTCTTGGCTGTCAGCCCTGATGCTGTGACTTTCCCTCTCAGCCTCATGCAGCGAGCCTGATGGGCTAATCAGTGGGTCTGAGGGAGAGCCGCACTTCCCAGAAAGCCTCCACCTACACCACGAGAGCAAGCAGCGAGTACCCCTTCTGTTGGCCTCCCCAAGACTCCACCTCCAGCCTGACTGTGCCATGGCTGTCACTTTCTGTCTAGAGGTTACACCTTCTTGTGTATCTGCCTGCAGGCTGTGTGTCTGGACCCTGCTGGTTCCAGAGGACATGCATATGTTGTTCAATGTCTCCCACTTGGATGTAGAGTCTTGTCAGCACAATTACCTGGCAATGTATTCCTTAGACGACAGGCTTGTTGGTGAGTGGACCTTCAAACTGTCATAAGGAAAGCTGGGCTAAGTGGACTTAACAAGGTCTGGGTACAATGCGGCTATCGTGGAGCCATCTGTAAATGCTACATTTTCCTCTTCCAATTTTTAGAGTCTGCGCTAAAATGGGGGGAACTGAGCCTGAGCCTGCGGCGGGGGGGGGGCACTTCAGCGGCTCCACCTGATACTTGTAAAGCCAGGATGCCTGGATCTTGACCCTATTAGGAGTAAACTTTACATGCATTGCTGTGTCCACCCTCACCCCACCTCCCAGCCACCTCAGGAGGTACAGTGCTTAACTGTGGGTACAAGTGACTTTTATCGGCCTCAGTAGGCTATGAGGGATGACACCAGGATAAAACCATGGGGGGAAGCAAAGTTTAGTTATATAAGAAAGATAAATGAAGCCAGGCACAGTGGCATACATCTGTAATCCCGGAATTTTGGAGATTAAAATAGAAGGCGTGCAAGTCCATGGCCAGCTCGGCATCTAGAGTGATACTCTCCCTCATTCAATCAAATTACGGGAATGGAGTGGTGTTTCTGTGATTCTCACCCTGAGGTAACTTCACTCACCCCATTGGGAGATACTGGGCAAAATTTTAGTGTCCTTTGCTGTTACAACTGAAGAGAGTATAGGAAATAATAGAGAATATGGGAGAGACTATATTAAAGGACAGAACATTGAAAAAATATCCTGCAAAAGCCAAAGAGCAACATAAACACAGAACATTCTGGATCAAAACCCTACTAGTACAGAAGCTGAGAAGCCTAGTTCAGAAAATCCTGAACTTCGAGGACAGGCTCACATCTCCTTAGGTCACGTGTGTGGCTCCATTTTCCAGACATTTATCAAAGCCTCTCCTCACACTGCAGGGAAACTCTGTGGAGAAAGCCTCCCTTCATCCATTTTCATTGGCTGCAGTTCTATCCAGCTGAGACACATCTCTGATGCCACAGACTATGCCACTGGGTTTAATCTCACCTATAAAGCCGTTAAGCCAAGCTACCTTCCTGGTAAAACTACTTGCTTCCATTTCTTACTATCTAGGCCCTTTGAAGAAGTTTGACAGCACAGGAGTGGGGGGGAGGGTCAGCAGACCCACCTGAGCTCTGCTGACTCCATAGTGGAAAGATGGAGTCTCTCCTCCCCTGTCCCTGAAAGTTCCTGGTGATCACTGACCCGTGAGCTGAGAAGACCTTAAGAGTTGTGTAAGCTAGTGCATATAACTCTGCCTTTGTGTTGGTTCTGTTAAAAGATGTAGTTTATCACTTGGTAGAGACAGGAGGGAGACACAGATAGCCATTCTTGGGTGCCTCTATTGTTCCTCCCTCCCTTGTAGTAGATTCTGGCTGCAGATCTCTAACTATCCTCTTTGAAGAAAGCACCATACAGAGTCTTCACTACCCTGAAGACTACAGTGGCATGGCTAGCTGTACCTGGATTTTCCAAGCCCCCAGCCATTGCCTAATTAAGGTATGGATTGTGTTAGTCCTAAATCAGACATGATATAATCACGAGAAATCTGACGGAGGTGTTGTGCGGACAGAAGTTTTATCTGATTTTTTTTTTTTTCTGCCATATTTTACCTGGCACACTACACACTGAACGAATAGTCACATGAAGGGCCAGGCTTGTTTCCCCTGCAGTCACCACTAGATGGCACTTGTACTCTTAAGGTCTTTCTCAAAACAAACACAAAATAAGTTCGCAGTGTTGCTCTAGTCTTTAGACATGGTGACTTTCATGAGTTCCATACCTTCTTTTAGAAACAAACATTCTTTCTTATAAGTTCAAATTCTGGAAGAAGACATTATGACTAATTAAGAAGTTGATAGCAATCATGCCAATGTCATGAAGAGTTCCAAGCAGAGGACACAGTAAAAAGGAGCCAGCACAGGCCAGGGCCAAGGAGTCTCCACCTCCTCAGAGTTAGACAGCGTACTTAGAAAAAATATGAGAAAGTGAGGCTGAGGCCAAAATATAGGTCGTTACTGTCATGATAAATGCAGTGCTCGTTTGACCTCAGTAGTGTGACGGCCAATTAAACAGCAGTGGCCCCTCTGTGAAGATACGTCACTACATAGGTGAAGGCGGGTCAACAGTCAGGATAGGGATGGAAACCAGCATTTGTTTGTTAAGTCTTTCTCCTAAAATAATAAATGAACAGAGGCATATGAGGAAAAGAAAGGAAAGGAAGGGAAAGGGGAAGGAATAAACCCTAACGCTCCTGCACAGTCAACTCCACTGGTGGTTTTCTTTATTGTCCAACTAAGCCCCTGACAAGAAACGGCTGAAGAGAGGATAGGTACATTTAGCTTCTCAGCTTGAGATGATACAGACCATCATGGCATCATTGCACATTGGCAGTAAATAAGGGGGACGGTCATATGGTATCACCACTCAGGAAGCAGAGGGTGGACAGAAAGTGCTCACAAATCCCCAAGGCCTGCCCCACAGTGACCCACTTCCTCCAGTGAGGCTCTGCCTCCTCACGGTCTCACAACCTTTCAACCCATCCTCATCATCTAAGGATCAAGTATTCAAACACGTGAGCCCAATGGGGACATATCATATTCAGACTATGATATTATAAAGTCTACCTCCCTAAACCAACACAAGTACATCCCTAGGCGGCACAATCAAGGAGTTAGTCATCTTACATACCGCAACATTGTTACTGATGTCTAACTGTGTCTGAGGAAGAAAGGAGTCTGAGATACTTTCAGAAAACCAAACTGATGAGTCTTTATGACCAATCAGAAAATGGAGCCTTTAAAACACAAAGCAAACCAAGCGAACAGATGTGACCAACACTTTGGGTTTACCTCAAGAGTTAAAATTTAGAGAGAATGAGAATGAAGAATTAATTATCCAGCCCCTAGTCCACTTCTCAAAAACAAGGCCGACTAATAGGACTGAACTGTGAACATTTGAGAGAAGCTGGGATTCATAGCATGTGAAATGTCAAATACTGGCAGAAGGTAGAAGCCTAAATGAGAACATAATTGGTTTTAAGAATGACTGCAGATGGAGATTGCAGGACAGAGAGAATATCTTCAATGATTTCCAGAAGTGGTCCAGTGTTTTGACTTTATAAAAATACAAAATGATAGAAATATGCCTAGGTCTCTTTCAGAAATTGTTGGAAACATTGTCTTAATCCCAACTTCCTTTCCTAACTTCAAGTAGGCAACTCAAATAGAAGTTCTTAAAACCAAATGTTTTAACACAATCCAGTCCAAAGATCTGACAATCTGACTCATCCTGGGCAATGATGGTAGGGAAATACTTGAATCTCTGCTTTCTAGAATGAAGCTGCTGTGTCTCTATAAGAGTGGAAAACTTTGCATGTGCAGCAAAAACACCCGAGTTCATAACAGGTGCTGGGATTGCTTCTGAACCATGGTGTTTCGTGCAGCATCCATTTGTGTTGCATTATGCAACGGCATGCTTAGTCCAAGGGGTGCTTGATACATGTTCCAGAACCAAGGCTGTAGTAAAGTCATATGATGCAATACAGGCAAGGACACAAGAAACAATGAGTTCATACCATGTTGATTTTGAGTTAAACTCTGGCCGTTGCTCCTTAAGAAAATGTTTAGTGATGCCAAATTGTTGTCAATTCCTTCATCCCCTCCATATGAAATCACAACCCACAGTCTGCCTGCTCTTCCCTCAAGTCCTTCTCTTTGTCCGTGTACTTCCCCTCCCCTTGCCAAATGCAAAATAAGTACACCTGGTAGAGACCAGTGCAGAGGAAGAAAGGTAATTGCTTAAAGATAGCTTCTGACACATTTTTTGAGATAACACAGTGGTACCATGCACAAGAGAGAGAAACAAGCCAGGCTTCCATTTAACATTGAGATCACAGAAACCGTGCAGGACTAGAACTGTCATGACTGGTTCTTAGTAAACTGCTGGGGTTTGCGGTCAGCTGGGCACCAAAAGCACCTCTCTCTCTCTCTACCTTTCACCAAGCTTCCTGCTTACAGCCGTGATTTCTCCAAGCTCACCGCTCTGACCCCGAGTTCCTTCTGCAGGTGCTTCCAGGCAACACGTGTTTGGTAGCAGCTCTTGCATCCGTTTGTGACTTGGTGAGGCAGCGGTACACAATAGTAGCAACAGGGAGCAAGTGTGACGATGAGTCAGACTCATCCTTCTGGCTACATCCTCCCAGGCAGAAAGACATGCCTTGTGAGAGGTACAGTTACCTTCAGCTTTGAGTCAATCAAACTGAAAGTCCATGTTTAAATACCAAGAATGTATGGTGTAAGATCCCGAGAAAGGCTGCATGTATCCAGACCAGCACTTACATATCTAAGTAGCACAACCCAAAGTTGCCTCCAGAGAAGACAGTCCCCACAGGGTGGTTCTTCCATGCTCCTGCGGCTGCTAGGGAGCTCAGACATTTGCACAGATCCCCTCCCTTACATGCAGGCTGCATGTGATAGCTTCTATGTGTCGGGATTTTGAGAGTCTACTGTCTTTTCCTAAGTAGCGTTCCCACTCACGAATATCTCTAGAACTTTCTCAGCCAAGATCACATTCTAGAGCAAGGCGAGTGACCGGGAATTCTCTGCTCACTCCTGAGTGTAACCAAGCGTCTTCTCAGCTGTCGTTTCAGAGCCTAGAAATAGAAGAAAATGGAGACTGCACTTCTGACTATGTGACTGTATATAGTTATGTCGAGAGGGAGAAAATAGGTTTGTATTCCCCTGGAGCCCTGGCTTGCCCTTGGACCTGATCTTGAGATGAGAAATAAAAGGATATATCTTAATTTTCCTTTATTCCCAGCACCTTCCTCCCACTCCTCCTCTCTCTCTCTCTCTCTCTCTCTCTCTCTCTCTCTC
>OU015752.1:121731952-121760755 GCA_907169655.1 Acomys percivali | reverse complement strand
TGTGTGTGTGTGTGTGTGTGTGTGTGTGTGTGTGTGTGTGTGTGTGTTTCTCTTGGACTCTTTTCCTTCTGTTGATCTGACTTCCTTCTCTTCAATGTGATAGTTTTTGTTTTATCTTATATTTTATTTTGTTATACTTTTTAAAAATGAATGAATGAAGACCTAACCACTAGAGTAAAGGTTAACAATAGAACTGTCATTAGATCTGCTGGGAGATGGAAAATTGGTTTTCTCCAGTGGGATAACACTGGGTACATCATCCGCCCCAGGGCAGATCTCAGAGTCAGGAGTAATTGACCACAAATAATGGACTCCACAGGTTTGGTTTTTTTGTTTTTTTTTTTTTTTTTTGAGTGGTGCTTTTATCAGGTTACAGTTTGGTGGCTGGCTGGTTGGTTTGTTGGTTGTTTTTAGTTTTTGTTTTGCTTTTCATTTTTGGATGATGTTATATTTTGTTTTTTAGGTTTTGGGTGCTTTGTAGTGGGTTTGTTTTTGAGAGATAATGTAAAGCTGGTTGCTTAGAGAGGAGAAAAGAATCTGAACAAACTTGGAGGAAAGGAAGAATCTGATCAAAATATATTAAAATTTAAAATTTGTTTGAAATAATAAAAATCTTTTAAAAAGTAACATAAATTTTAAAAAGAAAAGTGAGGAAGTATTTTAAAAATTAGAAATCAAGAATCTAGATTCTACAACAGGCATGGTGGCTCATGCCTTTAATCCTGGTGCTCAGGAGGCAAAGGCAGGTAGATCTCTACGAGTTTAAGGCCATCCTGGTCTCCAAAGAGATTCCAGGGCGGCCATGGCTACACAGAAAAACTCTTTCTGGGGGAAAAAAGAATCTAGCTTCTAATTGCACCAGAAACAGTTTTCTTTGTATATTTACTGCTTGACAGGATGATGTGGTAGGGGGATGCTATGATATAGCGGTGATATGATGGAGGGATGTTGTCATATAGGGATGTGATGGTAATGTTGTCATATAGAATGTTGTTGTATAAGAGTGCCATAGTATAGGGATGGTGTAATGCAGGGATCCTGTGGTACAGGGGTACAGGAAGGCTACAGTTTCTAAGTGAGACTTCACTGTGAAGCCTGTGACTCTGCATTAATATTAATAAATTCAGTGGAGACTTGAGACTGCATCTTAGATTGTCTGTAGTCCGATTTGTTCTGTCTTCACTTCATTTTTAAACTCACTTCTGAGACAGATATTGTCCTTACAATAAAACTCTTTTCTGAAAATCCACTGCTTCTGTGCTTTTAAGAGATAAAATAAACACTGGACCAAAGCTGTGAACATCTCAAGTGTGAGGAGGTAAAATATGCTGCTCTAAACATACTTCTTTGGCATATAAAACTACAAATGGGAATAGCTCAAAAATATATCTTTCTATGAAAACAATTTACATCTATCTGCGATAGTAAAGTAGCGGAGAATGAAGGCAAAGACGTGTCCTCTGCGATGCAGGCACCTATTTATCTTGGAAAGATCTTTTCCCAGGAAGAACAGGTGGGGGAGGGTTCTCACACCTGCCCAGCCAAGATCAAGGCAGGTTTTCCTTTGAGAGTTGCTATGTAGGTAACCCTGCTTTATAAGGCAACACTTGGTGCCCCCTGTTAGTGGACATTTAGGGTGGAGACCTAACAAACCTTGCAAGCTAGACTTGGATACCAATCCTCAACATACCAATCAAAAGACACATGATATTGAAAAGCAGAAAGAAATGATTCAGGCAGCCACACAAGAAAGAGCTACAAGTCCATCTTCGGGGCCCTCACATAAGGGTTAGGTGTAAACTGAGTGCACAAGGTACACAGACCCAGAGTGCTGGTCAAAGTGTAGCCCCATCATGACCCATCTCTGTCTCCTGGCTCCCAGGCCCATCAGTCATCACAACTGAGTGAAATCTCTTCCAGATAAGTCTCCCCTCTGGCTTTTCCTTCCCCAGCATGACACTCCTGAAGAAATTCCATTTCTTTGAGGTCCACTGTGAGAACATAGGCACAGGTGTCCCTCTCCAGCATGTTTCCCTGCTGCCAGGACAGTTACACACAAACTTCCTCACTCGCCTTGGTTTGTTGTTGTTGTTGTTGTTGTTGTTTTAATTTTTAGCTGTTTTAATTTTTACTGTATGTATACAGGTGTTCTTTGTCTGCATGTATGCCTGTGCACCATGTACATGCCTTGGTGCCCAAAGAGGCCAAAAGAGGAATCAGATGCCCTGGGACTGGAGTTATAGATGGCTGCAAGGAATTCAACTGAGTCCTATGGAAGTACAAACAGTGTTCTTAACCACTGAACCATCCCTCCAGCCCCACCCTTCTTTCCTTGACCATCCCATGGCTTGTATTGTCACAGTACCACCTCAAATAGCCTCAGGTCCCTTTTCCTTTGTGTAGCATACACGGGACAAGCATCTGTCCCTTTCCACGAGACTCAGAGTTTACTGTTAGCGTCTGGGTCTGTATGATTTCTGTTAACCTGTTGAGTGTCTGTTGATTTCACAGAGTGAAATACCAAAATTTCAGGAGAAGAGGAGAATGTTAAGCTTTTCTACTTGGCAGTTGGGGGGGTTTCCCTTCATTTCCCTTCATGCACCATTCCCCCTCCCCACTCCTGCAGCCCACCTCTCTCTGACTGGAGGCCTGGGGATCTCATCCTCAGATGGTAGGACCCTGTGCAGGTGGCAGGTCCCCTCAGGAACAGCATTTGCTTCCCCCATTGACTCCCTGTTGCTCTCGGCTGTTAACTCACAGTCACTCCCTTCTGGAGCTCAGCCTCTGCCACAACAGACGCTGTTTGGGAAGAGTTGGAGCAACTGCTGTAAATAAATGTGAGGAGCTTGTCTAGCACCGTTGGCGTAGCTCAGCAGACATAGCTGTTAAGGAAGAGGAGATCCCTGGGAGTGGGAAGGACCACAGGAACAGGATTCTGCAAGCTGTTCTTTTTCACTCTTCACAATCTCAGTCTCCAGCCAACTCTGGTCAGTCGGGAGTCTCAATCCTCTTTGCCTTTCTACCGTCTTGCCTGAGAAGATCCCTGAGGTCCCTCAGAGATGTGCAAAGTTTTCCATAGCCTCCTTTTTTTGTTTTGAGATAAGGTCTCTTGTAGCCCAGACTGGCCTCAAAGTCATTAGAGAACCTAAGATGACCTTGAAATTCTGATTCCTCTGCCTCCGCTTGCTGGCATTACAGGTATGCCAGCATCTCTACATGTGGTTTATGCAGTGCTGGGGATCGAACCCAGGGCTTCATGCACACTGGGCCATCACTCTACCAACTGAGCTACATGCCCTGCCTAATATCAGCATAGTCACGTTTCTGTTATGAGTGTCTAGGTTGAAGATATTTCAAAACTTCAAGTGTAGCCACAGTTCTATCCCATCTGCAGTGCTCAGTGGGGAATCTCTGACCAGGTAGCAGCAATATGCTTTATTCTCAAATCCTTAAAGAGGGAACAAGGGGAAAATCCAATTCTGCCTTAGTCAGTGTTGGTGCCTAGAGGATTCTAGGCTCTCCATGTGCCTCATAAAGCTCACTCACTCCAGGCAAAGAAAAGTGGCTGCTATGATGCTTTGTCCTGGGTGACATTTTTAGCAAAATACACAAAGGATGGGCCAGCTCCAGAGAGGAGAGTAAAGCTGCTCATGTGGCCTGGCAGAGACAGTGAGCTGGAGTTATGACCGGACTAGAGGCAGTTTATGAGAAAAGAGGTTGGCAATGAAAGCGATCAGAGCAATAGAAAGGGGGAAAGACGTTTCTGAGCCAGGACACAGGCATACACACAACTTAAAATTGAAAACAATTAGCCATTTCTTAATGATTATTTGTAAACGTTTGTTCTGGTTACATATTTTATGTATCTATCTATTCAGGGTTACAAAAATTTTTTCTGCTCTAATTCACCTTGATTCTGTGTAAGAGTGAAAGATACAAACACTACAAACACTTGCTATACACTACTATGATTAGAACTGTGTATTACCACAGGGTTGGGCAGCCAGGCTGATGGAGAGAACAGTGAAGAGACAAGGCTAACCCATGTATGAGGTTGATGCGTCATAGGATGTATTGCAGGTCTGGCATGCACAATTTTATAAATGTTTTTGAGAACACATTAGACATACAAGAAAAACAAAGTTGGGCCCATGTTTCACATCATGCAAAATTCTTTATCACATGTTTGGGAAACTTTAAAGCAAAAGCATTCACACCGGAAGCCAAGGCTGGTGACTCAGACACTGACTACATTACAATGAGAAATCTCTGCTCATCAGACACACACTGGGGGTGGGGGGGGGGAGATTTAAGAAGAAAGTTACATGTTGGGAGAAAGCCTTTATAACTCATCTGTCTGATATACATGCAAGCCTCTTCAAAATCACTGTGAGACAGTCAACTATGTGGGAAGTGGACAAGCGTCCTAAGCTGTCATAGCTTTATGTAAAGGTAAGAGCACCGAATATCAGAACTGGGATGATGCCCCTTATTGTACCTTCTCTTTTTTTTAAGATTTATTTATTATTTACACAGTATTCTGCCCACATGTATGCCTGCCCACCACAAGAAGGTACCAGCTCTCATTACAGGTGGTTGTAAGCCACCATGTGGTTGCTGGGAATTGAACTCAGGACCTTTGGAAGAGCAGACGGTGCTCTTAACCTCTAAGCCATCTCTCCCGCCCTTATTGTAGCTTCTTACGTGATGTAAATGCCTTCCTGATATGCCATTTTACACTTTAGGCTTTCTTTGCCTCCATACTAGAGACTCAACTCGGGCCTCACACATGCTAAGCTAATGGTATCCTATATCCACAGCCCTTTCCTTCTGACATTGTTGTTGTTTGGCTGGGTTTTGTTTGTTTGCTTGTTTGTTTCTTTGTTTTTAAATTTTGAGACAGAGTCTTACTAAACTGCCAACGTTGACCTTAAACTCATTCTGTAGCCCAGGCAGGTCTTGAACTTCTTGATCCTCCTGCTTCAACGTCCCACAAAGCGAGGACCTCAGGCAGGCACCACCAGCCCTGACTTTACATTTTAAACACTTAAGCTGTCAAAAAAAAAAAAAAATCAGGGTATCTGGCAATGGCACGTGGGTCCATGCAGGTATCATGGGAGGTGTCATTGTGACTGTGTGTGCCTGCTGAAACTTGTTACTTAGCAGAGTGGAGGATGCTGTGTGCGCTGTTTTCCCTCGCTTCCCTGTCTTACACCCCCAACTCCAAAAACTAACAAATGTGTCCTCAGAGGAGATAACTGAGGTCATGAAGCTAATCCAGTGTGCCCGAGGTCTTCATTACAATGGGAAACTTGAACTCAAGGACATGCATCGAGAGGGTAGATGATGTAAGAGAAAAGCATAGGAGGAGGGCACAGGCTCTTCACTCCCCAACAGTCCTCAGAAGGACCACCCTGGCTCATTGCTTGATTTTCAGATTATTAGCATCCTTCGCCTAGTCAGTCTGTGGTCCTCCACTAGCGTGGTCCTAGTCCAGTGTTTCTCAACTTCCCTAATGCTGCTACCCTTAAATATATTTCCTCATGTTATGGCGATCCTCGATGAGAGAATTATCTGGTTGCTACTTCATAACTATAATTTTGCTTGAGTTATGAACAATATCTGACTGATATGAAGGATATCTGATGAAATCATGACCCGCAGGTTAAGAACCGCTGTACCTAGCTGATAGGGACCTGTTTTCTGTTTTGGTTTGGTTTAGTTTGGTGTTTGTTTGTTTTGTTTTATTGTTTGTTTTTGTTTGTTTCTTTGCATCTCTGGCTCTCTCGGAATGAAATGAATTTACTTTTGTCATTAGCAAGCATGGAAAAGAAAACCAAGATTCTGAAATGCATTGTGAAGAGCCCTCAGAAGCTGCACTTCTCATCTTGTCTCCCAGAGTCTTGTCCTGTCTCCCACTGGTGAAGGCATGACATGCTGCATCAGCCCCATCCTGCAAATACTTAGTCCTGGGAGACTCAGGGTAGCAGCTCAGGAGGCATGTTAAATAATACACCACATAATCTTCCTCTAGGCTATAACTCCCATTTCTTCAGTTTGCACTATAACCAGTTTACAGCAGCTCCTTCCTCTGTCTTGACACGGTGTTAACAAGCTGGGGAGGCTGAATTTTCCTCAAGGCTGTTCGAATGCGCAGGGAAAGCCAAGATGCAGAGAGACCCCTGTCATGAATAGGAGATCTAGAGATGTGCCCCATCCCCACAGGGCCACTGAGGAGGCTTAGGGCTGGACCAATGCCAGAGTCACGTGACATAGCAGCCTGACTTTGTCGCTATAGCACAAGAATCAGCTCGTCCCTGGCCACAGCTGGGTGTCCGACTTTCAGACAATCAAGAGGCCCTGCCCATCTCGAGGACAAGTTGGGTATCTCGCTCCAGGTGGGTTCCGCGAGAAAGGCGCAAGGCGCAAGGCGCGTGGGGCAGGAAGGAACCCCTGGGGGCTGGAAACAGCCCCAGGCGATGGCCTAGGCAGGACTCACAGGCGGTTCCCCAACTGGTAGGGACACTGGGCCTCTGAGGAGGACTGGGCGGCGGCAGCGGGCGGGCGGACTTCTCTGGAACAGGTTGGGATGTGAACAAACTGGCCTGGTAAGGGGGGTGGGGTGCAGGGCGAGAGGGCGGAGTTGAGGGCGGGTGTGGAGAAGCAGGCCACACCTCTGGCAAGTGAATGTTTACTTCTGTTACCAAGCCTGGAAGTTGCTAGAGTCACCTAGCCACTCACTGCACCACTGCTCCCGCGGGATAAGACGTGAGTGTGGGAAATCTCTGGAGAGGTGAGCCCTGCACCACCCGGCAAGCATACCACAGTCATGTCCTAGGTAGCCTGTTAAAACTAATGCCATCACTTCTTCCCAGCCATTGCTGGGGAAGGAGTCCTGGAGACTGGCACTATGGGACAGATGTCAGGCCTGGCCCAGGGGGCCTGTTGGACTACAGCTAACCTCTTTCCCCTCTGGTCTCCACAGGCAGCCTTCTGTGTTAGTACCTTTCTCTCTGAGCCCTTTGAGACATAAGATCCGCCATGCTTGGATCTGCCTAGCCCAGGATGGGTGAGATCTGAGATTTGTGTTCACACTGTGTCTGCCAGGACCAGTCCCCTGCTGTTGGCCCTTGGTGCCCTCAGGGCTGCTGTGGTTCTCGTGGCCCTGAAGAAAATGAGCGTCAAAAAGAAACATCACTGTATCACCTTACAGGACCCTGAAGCCAAGTACTCCCTGCCCTTGATTGAGAAGGAGGTAGTGTGGGTCACCCAAACGTTCCCCTGGTTAAGTTAAAGAGGACAGGGGTTTGAGAATGCTGGCTGGGAAGGTGGGGTGAACAGTCACCTCAGGACCAAATGGAGCACTTTTCTAAGGATCTGGGTTACACAGCAAAACTCCTAGAGAGCTAACAGAACCTGCCTGATTTTTTTTTTTTTTTTTTTATCAGCAAATCAACCACAACACCCGAAGGTTCCGCTTCGGACTGCCCTCACCGGACCATGTCTTAGGACTTCCTGTAGGTGAGCAGCGCTTGGTGGCATTTCCAAGTCTGGGCTTTTGGGGGCACTGTGCTCCTATTAGCAATGGCTTCCCATTCTCATGGGCTGTGGAGGGTACACTGAGATAATCCTGGAGCACATGACTGGAGGGAAATAGGCAGGTGGACTTGAGGACAGTGTCTGTGTTCTTCCGCTTGGACTGTCACAACGGCATTACCTTGAGGATCACTGAAAAAAAGTAAGCCCAGAGCCAGAAGGTCTAAGATCTCATTAAAGCTTCCTGCCCAGGCAATTTAAGTCCCTCAACCTCTCTGACCTTCTGTCCATAAAATAGTATTTCCCAGGGCTGTCTGCCTACTTCAGGTATAGTGAAGGTAAAATGATTAATAAGTGTGAAAATTCAGAAGCTTCATAGTGGTGTGCAGGGATGAGAAGAGCAGATGTTCCCTCGGAGTTGACACCCAAAATGTGAGGGAAGTCAGTAGCGATGCAAATGCCCTACACGGATGGATTGTCTGAGAGGCCCTGAGACCCATTGTGGAAACCAGCCCTAGCTGTCCTCCTCAGATTCTGAGTTGCCCCATTTCCAGTGAGTCCACTCTCCTGAGGTGGAAGACCTAAGGGACGGGCATGGGGCAAAGAAGACTTGTCGCTTGCCTGCCTCCTAGTGGACAGTCTGATTGGTGTCCCACTTTCAAAGAAAACCCTGACTCCGACTTCTGGCCGAGTGATGGAATTATAATACAAGGACTTCTGCTGCCTGCCCACTGCCCCCACCCACCCCCTCCCCTGAGCCTGCTTGCTGTCCCCCACACTAGTGCTACGTCACTAGGCCTTTCTCTACCTAGCCTGTCACCATCCTGTTGGGAGGTAGCATAAAAGCATAAGCCATTTGAGAAATAGGTTTCGTGGAGACCTCTCTGACCTGCTCTCCCTGAGGCCCCAGTGGAAGCAGTGTGGTCCGTGGGACAAGACAATGAAGTGGCCTCTAAGAGTCTTGATAGGAAAACTGTGGCTGCCTCACGGTTCAGCTGAAGTGAAGATGGTTAGAGGTGGGGCCTTGAGATCCAGGACCCAGCTTCATTCTGTGGGGACGTGAAGGAACTGACCTTCTAGGTCCCCAGCTTCAGGTGAGCTCTCAGAAGGAAGCTGCTGCTTCAGGCCTATATTCTCCAGTGTCCCTGGTGCCCAACCCTACCCATACTCAGGCTCTGGCTAGAAGTTTGCGCCTCAGCCTCAAGGGACTCCTCCAAGGTCCAGATTTACACTGCTTAACATTATGAACTAGCCACTCGGTCCTCAAGCACCCCACTCTGCCTCCTTCCTTATGCCCCCTCTTCATCTCTGCCTCTCCCTCCCTGTTTCAATTTCTATCTGCATTTCTAATTTCCCAGGCACACTTAATTTCTACTCCATATGAAGTTGGCCTGGAGCCTTCTTTTTGCCTCTTTTTGCCTCTAGCTTTTAGCATTCCTTGATGCAGTTCCTCCCCTCAGTACTAATTGCCTTGGTCTCTGAAGTCCGCCTCTATCTGGCCCATTATCTGCCAATAGGCTACCGTCCAAACTCAAATGTCTTTGGCTCTTCAAGCCTATAGAGTCAGACTCTGGACAGGTAAAGACACAGTGTAAATGTCACTGCTGCCTCTCAGCAGAGCCAATGGCCAGACTGCATCCACGGTTGCTTTGTTTGAAACAGGGCTGTCCAGGACCTGGGACCCTGTAGCACCCATGAGGCTAAGCGCTGTTCTGTGCTGGAACTCAGATGGGGTGCTGCTCGTGACTCCCTCTCAGTATCATGGTTAGGAAGAAAAAACTTCACACACAGACAATAGCTTTCTTTAAGTGGAAAATTTTCTGATTTCTTTCTTGAGACAAGGTCTCACTCTTGGCCCAGACAGGTCTGCAACTTATAGCCCATTTTAGCTTTGCACTCACATCTTTTCTCTGATACCCAAGCACTGGGATTACAGGTATGAGCCACCACACCTGGCTCCTTCTGATATTTTTAGTATCCATTCCCACCTTTAGTTAAGTCTTACTCCTAGAGTTATGGTGGCTGGACAGGTGTTATCAAAGCGAATCCTTGGGGGATTCCTGAGTCCTATTTACTGTTCTCAGACTTAACATTTGATATATTTTTTTTTGTAGGTAACTATGTCCATCTCTTGGCCCAAATTAACAATGAATTGGTGATCAGGGCTTACACGCCTGTCTCTAGTGATGATGATCAAGGCTTTGTGGACTTAATTATAAAGGTAATAATGCCTGGTTTATCCAGCTGTCTGGAGCCCCCAGGTATCCCAACAGAGAGCAGTGCTTTCTCTCTGAGGGGACTCATGGCCTGGACAGCGCTTTCCAATAGTCCCATTTATCAGCAATGCTACACTTTGCCCTGTAGTGCCTCAAAGGATTGCTGTGGTTAGTTCAACTGTCAACTTGCCACAATCTAGAAGTCACCAAGAGAAGAGTCTCAATGAGGGGCTGTCTAGACCAGGTTGTTCTGAGGAAGTGTCTGTGGTGAGTCATCTTGACCATATTAGTGTGGTGTAGAAACATCCAGCACACTGTGGGTGACGCCATTCCCTAGGCAGAGGACACTGAACTGCATAAGTACAGAGAAGGAGCTGAGCGGTACTAGGCGCACATGCATTCACTTCCCTCTGCTGGATGTGATGCGGTGAGCTGCTTCAGGGGCCTGCCTTGACCTCCCTACAGTGACAGACGTTAACCTGGAATTGTGAGCCAAAATAACCCCTTTCTCCCTGAAGTTATTTTGTCGGGATATTTTAGTGTGGGCACACAAACAAACAAACAGTTAAGTTGTTCACAGTGAGCGTGGCAGTATTCGCTCGCATGACTTCTCCTGGCACATGCCCTTTCCAGCTGTGTGCAACTGTAGCCAAAGGCTTGCAAGTGTAAAGACCTGGACTTGCTTTTCAGATCTACTTCAAGAACGTGCACCCAAAATATCCTGAAGGAGGAAAGATGACTCAGCACTTAGAGAACATGAAAATTGGGGACACCATCCTTTTTCGGGGGCCAACAGGGCGCCTGTTCTACAACGAGCCAGGTACCAGGTGCTATTGAGCAGGGTTTCACAATCGGGGGAATCCTGCCGTGATCTTACTGTGCTCTTCCTTAGCCCTGGAGCACATGGGCTTGCATTTCAAGTCTTCACACATGCATTCGTGTGAATACATGTATAGCAGCTTCTGTTACTGCTCAAACTTGTTTCAGCAGTTTGTCTGCTTCATCTGGAATGTCATTACTGTCCCTGCACAGATACCTAAAAGGCGCCTGCTGATGTGTGCATGGTGGAGGGAGCCCACATTAATTGGTTCACCCAGATTCTCCATTTACTCACTTATTTCACCATTATCATAGAGGGGGCTCTAAGAGGCTCCAGGTTAATTGCAGCTTGGCTAAGGAAAGGCCCAGCTATGCCCCGGGATGCCCAGCCTCAATTTCCACTCTGTACACTGGCATACAAGAGGTGACCAGTGAAGCTACTGTGTCTCACTTCCCTGGCTTGGAATGCCACAACCTGTCCCTTAGCTGGACTTGCTTCCTAAGCGTCAGACTTTTTTTTTTTGTAGGCTGCCAGACAAAGGCTGCAGAAGTCAGAAACATCCTTTATGTTTCTAGGGACCCTTACAGTTAAAACAGGCAAAACAAGTGAGCCCGAAAAGAAGCTGGTTCATCACCTGGGCATGATTGCAGGCGGCACAGGTAAGAGGTTGCTGGGCCTGTCCCGCTCAAACTAAGGCACCAGCCAAGGACAATACAGGCGGTAAACTTTAAACCCCTACCCAGATCTAGCCAATGGACAGAACATTCTCCACAGTTGAGTGGAGAGTGGGGTATGACTTTCACACAAACTCTGGTGCCTCATATTTGACCATATCCCCTGGATGGGGAGACCTGGTGGCACTCAGAGGAAGGATAGCAGGCTACCAAGAAGAGACTTGATACCCTATGAGCATATACAAGGGGAGGAAATCCCCCTCAGGAACAGTCATAGGGGAGGGGAATAAGGGGAAAATGGGAGGGAGGGAAGAATGGGAGGATACAAGGGATGGGATAACCATTGAGATGTAACAAGAATAAATTAATAAAAAAATTTTTTTAATTCAAAAAAATTTGCAAAAAAAAAGAGGTTGCTGAGGATCCTTCAACCCTGTGAGAGGTGATGTGAACAATTCATCCCTAGCTGTGGTAGTGGGAATGTGGACTCAGACACAGAATCTGACCCTGTTCCTCTGCTCCCTAGAAGCTATGGGACCCTTTCAAGTCTAGGCTATGGGGCCAGGCTGGGCAGGCTTTGCTCACTGGTTCCTAAATAATGGAAGATCCAGGTCCAGCCTGACTTTCCAAGTCCTTTGAGACTGAACCGTCGGGGAGACACGCAGGTTTGGCTAGTATGGCACCATCACAGGCAGTCTTAATACCATCTTATTTACTGGCCATTCATTCTATTATGCAAATGAGGACATGAATTAGTTCTTTCCCTCTTGCCATAGGAAAATAAAGCAAGCGGGCTGACGATGTGGGAGAGTGCTTGCCTAGCACGCGTGAGGCCCTGGGTTCAGTCCTCACTACCACATAAAACCAGGCATGGTGACACATGCCTGTAATTCCAGTACTTGAGATGACCAGAAGTCCAAGGGCATCCCTGGCTGCATAGCGAGTTGAGGGCCTGAGATCTATGAAACCCTGTTTCCAAAAGAAAAAGTGGCCTTTGTCCTTCTATTGTATTAGAAAGGAACACCACAATGAAGAGTTCTTCCCTAATTTGGGTTGGGGGGGCGGGGGACAGAAGGGAAAGTGGGAGCAAGCTGGCCTGCCTACCGTTCCACAGGCATTACGCCCATGCTACAGCTCCTGCGCCACATCACCAAGAACACCAGCGACAGAACCAGGCTCTCTCTCCTCTTTGCCAACCAGGTCAGTTCTGCAGAGTCAGCCCAGAGCTTGCCACCGTGGCATGGAATGTTCCCTGCGTGGGGCTCTCTACGGATTCATTCCTCTCCCGTTGCCTGGGAATGCGATGCTTGGCTGCTCGCAGCTGTGGGTGGCTTACTGGGCTCGGCAAGTCGGCTGGCAGTAGAAAAAGCTGGGCCCAGACTTATTCTGTTTGTTTCTGCTTAACTCTTATATATTCCCTATAGACCCACTCCATGCACTGAGCGTTCTCCTTAATGCCTAGTTCTCTGTTATTCTATTAAATAGTGGATGTTCCCACTGGAAATTCAAAGAAATTCAGAAGAATATAAATACTTTGTCTTTTGTCTTTTTCCCTATATATACACTATGTATTTATATGTGCTATATATACACGCACTATTTTTTTCACTTAGTAGTATCACACAGGCATTTTCCTCTCGCTAACTTTAAATATTCACACCAGAGTCAAAGTAACATTTCACTAAAAAACTTCATTCAGGTTCTTTCCAGATACTGGTCATAAACAGTAAGTAATTATGAGTAACTGCGAATGCCCTGGTAACTTTCATTTTCTGAAGCAATGCCAGAAGTAGAATTACTGGGAAAAGAGCCATGGAGGGTTTGATGACCCAGGCCTGGCCACTCTCTCAGAGCCCTGGACTGCTTTTCCCAGCTAGGAAAGTAGACCGCCTTCTTCTTCTCCACATCACCAGCACCGCCCTCCCCTGGCTCCTCACAGAAGGCCAGCCTGCACTAACCTGTGTCTATTGGGCTTGCTGGGCTGGATCCCTGGATGTAGGGAAGTAAGTGAGGACCTTTTCATGTAGACAGTGGTCTGTGCAGCCCATCCTTCCAGCCAGAGGGAAGCCTCAGTGTTGGTACCCTGACCCCACCCGTCGGCACCCCCTCCCCAGCTCCTTATGTGAGAGAGACAGGGAGTAGCAGCACCTTGTCTGCCCTGGGGTCTGGTAAGCTCTCCGAGGACAGTGGCGGTTGAGGTGTTAATGTGCAGACCCATGTATCCAAGCTCAGGAGCATACTGGCAGTTCCTAGGAGAGCCTTTGTAACGTTGCTTCTTTTCCAGACAGAAGAGGATATCCTGCTGAGAACGGAGCTAGAAAAGATCGCCGCAACTCACCCTGACCAGTTCAACCTGTGGTACACCCTGGACAGACCTCCCGATGGTATGACCCACGTTGCTCTCCCTTATTCTGAGCCAGCTCGCACCCTCTGACACAGCTATGGACTGGTCTCTATGTTCTGTTTGTCTTCCTGTTTTGCCTTTAAGGTTTACCGCAAAGGAGACTAAGCCCAGGGGCTCTTGTTCTGTATAGGGCATGCAAGAATCTGAGTGGGAGGAGATTGGGAGCAGCGGTTTGCAAGTGGGCGTCAAGGGCAGGCTCTGAATACCTCTACACTCCACACACTGCACTGAGTATAGACTGAGCCAGCAGGCTACTTGAACACCTGCCTTTCACAGTCAGCACATTGCGCCCTATATGACCACTGCTCCCTTAACCTCTTGTATCTGTTCATGGTTACTCCTCCTCTCATTACCAACCTCTTCGGGACAACCGTCTTGATATGCTGAGCCTCAGCCAGCTCTTGCAGCCTCAGCTAGCACCCCTGGAACCACCATGCGCCTTGTACCATGCATGGCATACCTCCTGCTTCCCAGATCTATACCTGTCTTGGCATAAACCAAGCTGTCCAGCAGGGGGCGCTGCCCAATTCCACAAACACCAGAGGGACCTCACCCACCCCTACCTAACAGCCCCACTCTTCTCAATGCTTAGAGCAGAGAGGCATCATCCTGAGTCTGAGCCCAAGGCTTGAACCTGTAATCTGGAGAAAAGGCTGCAGATGGCTGGGAACCCCTGTCTGCTTCTTGGGTCTACAGGAACCAGCAGTGCAGACGTCTAAGTGTTGTAGGGTAGCCTGGTCTCCAGCATCAGGGGGAAATGCAGATCCATGCTTTTCCCTGCTCTGGTTCACTTCAGGCTGGAAGTACAGCTCGGGCTTTGTTACTGCTGACATGATCAAGGAGCACCTTCCTCCCCCTGGGGAGGCCACACTCATCCTGGTCTGTGGCCCACCACCTCTGATCCAGGAGGCCGCTCACCCCAACCTGGAGCGGCTCGGCTATACCAAGGACATGATCTTTACTTATTAACACCCTCCCACACTCTTTAGCGGGTCTCTCTGTTTCAGAGTGAGTTTGGCTTCACCCTGTATTTCCAAAGTGTCTCTTCATGCGCCCTCAGGCATGGTTGTTCTCTTGGTTGTGGGCCTAAGAAGAGTTCAGGGGGTTTGAAGACAAAGTGGTTGCAAGCCTCCAGGTGCGGAGGCTGGGAAGGAAGCTACTGTCTCCGCGGCTTAGCATAATAAACTGGACTGTTCTTCATTTTGCTCACAAGTGTGCAAATAGGTAGGGAACACACTGGGCAGCCAAGACCTGCCAATGTGGCGTGGGGTGGGGGTGAAAGGGAGTAGGGGCGTTACCAGAACTGACAATATAGCAATGGTTATGGGATAGAATTCCAGCAGGATCCAAGCGGGGTCCCATCAATTCCTACTAACCACTCACAAACCTTCTTTACCTTTCTCTGCTTTGAAGACCAGACTCACGAGAGGGGGAAAGGCCTTGTGTGTTCTTCCTTCCCAAGTGGGGCACTTTGAGACAGGAATCCAATTAAAAAGCTACATGTCACGGCAGTAAATCCGCAGTAGGTGGGCTCAGGAACCCTTTCCTTATTCCCTGTGTTTTGTACAGCACGTGGAGAGATGGGGGATATTTGTATTTTAGCATCCGCCAAAGTGTCCTCAAAGGGGCAAGGTAGGCATGGTTAGAAGTTTCTCAATTTACCAGTTCTGGTTGTGTTTCAAATCCCATTATTCAACCCAGATAACACGGGGACCACTAGTGCCACCTGCTGTTCAGAGGGAGAATAACCCACTGCTGTTCTGTTACTTCATGTAACTCCACTTCATATAACCTTTATAGCAGACAAATAAAAAAACTGCTGGGTTTGTTACTCAATGTGCACATGTGGATTTGGGGGATGAGGGTGGAGGGTACAGAAAAAGATGGAGAAGAGAGGAATGTGGCTCTAGGGGGCTTTGCTATACCCTTGATTCTTACACACAAGGAGCCAAACAGTCTCAAAATTGACGTGGGAGGAACACACCTACTTCGATCCTACTTGTGCTCAGTGTTTCCTTGGGGAATTCCCTACTCAGGGAAAGACACGTGTGCCCACTTCTGCTACACTACCCAGCTTGGCCTTGAACTCACTCTGTAGCCCAAGTCATCTGTGAATCCATAATCTTCCTGCCTCAGCTTCCCAACTATTAGCTGCTAGGATTACAGGCATGTGCCACCAGATTCAGCTGCAAAGCCTTTTCCCGTTGGACTTATAGCAACATCATTGGATTTTTTCTTTCTCTAGGCCTTCCACTCTGACCTCATTTTCCAGCCTAATGGTTTTAATTGGGGGGGGGGGCGGGGTTTGGATGGTTTCATCCTTCAGGGTACATCTGACAAAGCCTGTAGACACTTTTTGGCTTTCCTAACTGGGGGTGGGGATGTGTGCAAATGACGTATCGGGGAAGACTAAGGAACCTTATCAGAAAGCAATACAACCAGGACCCTACCCACAGAGACTACAGCACTTTACCAGGTTTATGCAGCAGGTCCGAGTGCATGGTAGGATAACACATAACCTCAAAGACTACCGTGAGCATCTCAGAGGCAAAGGCAGACAGCACTAAAGGGCAGGGGTGATTTGGAACCAGAAGAAAAAATAAAGAAAGTGAAGCAAAGAAAAACCAGTGGACTCACAAAGGCTGGTGAGATGATAGAAAGGGGCTGGCATGCCCATCCGTGGGCATTCTGTGACTATGCAATTCAAAGCAGAAAAGGTTGACAATGTGACAGAGGTGGAGAATGTTTGGCAGGGGCCAACTAGGAAGGTGAGGAGCCAAGTAGAAAATCACGGGCAGCGATTAGATAACAAGGCTGGAACTAGAATTGTCATGGCCTGGGTGACAGGGTCAGGGTAACAGAACCTGCTTGAGTTTGCCTTTGAGTTTGCAAACTATCCACTAGGGGGAGGTGTTTGATCAGACACCATACTTGAGGCAGGTGAGGGAAGTGTGTCAAGTCACCTTGGGTGTCCTGGGATGCCCCTGAATGGAGGCTGCTAGAGGATTGAGGGAGGACAGGATCCTGGAAATGGCAATGTGCACTTCTATGAAGCAGCCCCAAAGGATGCCCGGTCCCCCTCATCCCTTACCCCCAGACTCACTTCACCCAGCCACTGCAGAACACTCAGAACAGTTTGTACAATCCCTTTTTTTCCCCCTCCAACCAGAGGCTTTTATGAAAAAAAACAGCTCATGGCCTTTGATCTGCATTTAAAATCACACTTCCCTCTCCACAGAGTGATCTGCAGTTTGCATATAAAAGTAGAAAAAGTAGAAAGGCTGTAATGAAAAGCAAGCATTGACAACACAGAGGGACACGGTACACTTCCGGACACCCGTCCCATCCTTCTGCTTTTGCACCTGTCAGCACCTACATCCAAGGCGGCCCATCAGCCCCATCTGGGTTCTGTAGATGGCTCTGGGCCAATTCCCCCATTGAGGCAAACACTCAGGCTCCGCATGTGCCTCTCTGGGCTCTTAGCCATGAAGAACGTCATCCACAGTCATCATCAGCGTCAGGGACCGCCAGGCGAGTCATTCAGTAGTTGGTCCTGGCTCAGTAGAGTCTGGAAGAACATAGCCAAAGGGGCAATTTAACAGTCCATAGGCCAAGGCTACCCTGCAGCATTGTCATGAAAAAGCAGAGAGGGACATTGGGAGTGGCCCATCTCCAATACCACTGACCTGCAAAGTTGTGGTGTCCCAGGGAGCCTGAGCACTGAGTGTCGAAAAGTGGGCTGAGGGCAAAGCTTGGCGTATACAAGCACTGCCATTCTTGCACAATGGGCTAGGTTCAATCCCCTATACACCTATACATACCACCCATACATACATAACACATAAAACTAAACCTTTTGTCTTAGAGGTAAACTTAGCTCTAAGGTTTCACCAAAGGTTTGGTAGAGATCACGGGCCAGGATTGCGCAGAGACATTTCCTCCACACGAGCCAAGAGAAAAAGCCTGTTGCATTGACATAAGGAACTCTTCTATTTTGCCTTTAGATGGTTTTTTAATTGCAGGTAGCCATTTCTTGCTACCTCTGGTCTCCCTTGTGATTCTAAGAGGGCCACCATTAGCCTGTTTTACAGGTAGCTAAAGCTAGCCTCAGAGGAACAGCGGCACACCTAAGCCCCTAGGGCTAGTAAAAGAGCAAAAAGGACTCGATCACTCCTACCTTCCCCAAACTGTCCTTCCCTTGGGACGCAGCTGCCCCCCCCCCCCACCCCCTATGGACTGATTTATATTCTTAGTCATGGCAGGCTCTATTAGCTTGTAGGGTATATCCATATTGTCAGAGAAGTGATGGAGTGCGTGTTTCTCCTGTGCCAAGAAGGCGGCAGGACAGTTTTCACTGGGCCAGAAGTGAATCTGGGCTTTGGTCGGCCTGGATGGGTGATCTAGAACTGCTTGGGGACTGTCCTATTGTTTACCAACTCTGAGACCAGAAAAAAGATCCAGCACCTTGCATGTTTCGGCTGACTCTGCAAAAGGCCTGTGAGTCACCAATGCCCGGCCGAGGCTCAGAGCCAGCACCAGGCCAATGGAGGAGGTCTTTGGGCTGTTGTGTGCCTCAGAGCTGGCTCAGGCTGTCACCCACGATCAAACATCATCCTTTCTTCTCCTGTGGCCACAAACGCCACCACACCAAGCTCACTGGGCTTCCCTGACCATGTCACAAGGAGAGGAGTCAGAATCCTACCGTGAGGCGGTGGATGTCTTGGGAGAGAAGCCCTATCTGTGTCATGGTACCTTCCGAAGATGCCATCTGTAAAACGGGCAGCAGCCTGGTCAGCAACCAAGGGTTAAAGCCTATGCTTTGCAGACACAGTGGCATGCAAAGCCCCTTCTACTCAGGCCTGTCCCCTCCAGGACATTCTTCCCTGGGGGGATGGACATGGTGCGTTCTAGGCCCTGAGGAGTGACTGCTGGTGAGACCCATGCAGTTTTAGCTCCTGCACTGCATGCATGTGCTCCACCCAAGCCACACTCAGCATCAGCACTCAGTGGAGAGAAGCAGGCCACGGGCAGAGCCTGCCAATCAGCTTCGTGCACGTGTCCAGTGGTCCAGCTATTTCCAAAAGCAAAGAGCAGCAGGGGTGAAAGCCTCCAGGTTACTGGACAGAAGGATGACTTCCAGGCACAGGACCCCAGATACCAATGCTGTGGCATTAAGAGAGCATCTTCAGGAGGCTGTGGCCTCATCAGGGCACAGAAACCTCCTTCTCCTGCCTTCCTCCTCCTCAGGTACTGCTGGCCCACTCCTGTCTTCCTGACCTGGAAGCTGCAGACTTGGAGGGACCAAGGGTAACCCCTTGTACGAGGGAAAACTCAGGTCCACTAAGGGAATGGGAGTCACATGAGGCCTCACAATCCCATGCAAGGGTGCAGACAGGTGCATGCGACCCCTCACTGGAGCATAACCAGCAAGACATAAAGCCTGGCCTGACCTGCTCTACAATAGCACTGGTCATTGGGTACCAGGACCAAACACTAGTATTGCACCTGGTAAGCTTGGGCCCCTTTCTCTCACTAGGCAAGACTTTAGGGGAGATGGTGGCCTTAGGTAACAGACCGTGGCTGAGTCTTCTGTGTGTACTAAGAGCCAACTGTTAAGCATCCCCTGCACCTGAGGCAGAATCAGAATGCCATAATGGGGCCATCGGTCCTGCCCTCACTGCCAGATGGACATAACACTGCTGTCATTCTCCTGTAGATGGAGCCCACTGGACCCAGAAGGAGTCAGATGCTGGCCGGTCCCAAACTGGAATTCCCTGAGCATGAGCTCAGACTGGCTGGCAGAGTACACATGTCTCCCCGGTCAGTCTCCGGCCAGACACAGGCCATCTGGTGAGCCCATAACCAGCTAGTCAGGGTCTAAAGCAAGAGACTAGCTCTGTTTCTGCTCTTCCAGGGGACAGAAGTGGGCAGAAGATGAAAAGCAGAGGCTTGCCAGAAAAGCTGCCTACTCAAGCCACCCAGGGTCTGTGTGACAGACGTGACCTCCAGCCAGGGTGTGTGTGACTCCCAAGCTGCCTCTTGGCTTCACGGAGGAAGATGATGCCCAAGGCAACAGGGCCACAGACACCCTGTAACAGACACTCCAGCCCTTTGGTTGAATCCTAAGCTATAGGCCCTAAAGCAGTGTAGTCAGTATTGCCCTACCCCCAACAAAATTAAACATGTTTTGTACTTTCTACATAAATATTGTTTTTATTATCAGAAAGAAGTGGCCACCCCATAGTAAGGTACAATCAAATTATGTTGTCACCATGGCCTAAATACCCGCTGTCGCCCCTTTGATCTCAGCTGAGACTCTGTGGCCCACGGGCCTAAGGCACTTGAATTCTTCCCTCAGCTGGAGCAAAGGGGCAGTGTCTGAGAGCTGAGCCTCTTGGGGTTGCCCAGGGCTGCCTCTGCTCATGTGTTTCCAGCTGAAATATGGATACAGAGAATGACTAAAATATGTTCAAATGTCTTCGGGTAACTTCCCCCGAGTCCACATTTGGCTATGGTCCCCAGAGTCTGTCCCCTTTGCAGCTGTGTAACTGCACGTCCTGCCCATCCCTGGGGTGTGCAGGGAGACCAGCCCAAAGGTACACAGTTGCTGTTTTCCGCAGGTCATGCACAAGGGCGCAGTGCAGTTACACGGTGACACTCGGTGTTACTGTAAGCTCTCCATGCACAGATAAAGCAGGTGACAGGGGTGTCAACTGATCTGTCCCACCTGGTCCAGCCCGTCTAGTTCATGGTTATCGAGGGGACTGAGGCCCCGGTAGGCACCATAGACCCTGTGGCTGTCACTGACAGCATCGCTGGGCTCCATGGGGCAAATGTAATCCGTGGATTCATCAAACTTCTTTTTCCTCATGTTCCCAAAATGTGAAAATCCGAGTTTCCTAGGCTGAAACAAGCAAATGCAAGATGATGAGAAGGAGCTCCAGGGTCGCTGCACAGACGCGACTGACAATATATTTGGGAGCTAGCTCAGGAGGAAAGAAATGAAAACACTGTGGGAAGCAGGGTTCCTGAGGACATATTGGATGCTGAAGCAAGGCCGGCCAGATAGATGACCTTGAACATGGAGAGCTGTTCCTCTGAGGCTGTGCCCCAACATGAGGCTCCCTCCCCCCAGTGACTTCCTGTTTCCCAAGATGCACTGAGGGGTACCCTGGAATGCTCCTGTCTGCACCTGAGATCAAGCCCAGGAGACCTGACCCACCATAGCTGCTGGCATGTAAGTGAGGAGCACCTAGAGTCACGAGGACCCTGGAGGGCCCTGGGCTGGCCTTCCTTGCCTCAGTTTCCCTATGCTGCTTCTGCTGGACCCCCCAGACATACTACCTGTCCTGTATCCTTAGGGAAGGGAGGAGGTATAGCTGGACCTTAGATACCAGCAACTGCTTGGGAAGAGCTCAGCTCAGCCACTGGAGGTCATGTGTGGCCTGCAGATAGCTTCAGACTGAGGATTGTACGACTCAGGCTAGTCTTAGAGATGCTTCGAGATGTCCTGGCTACATCACAGAACACAAAACCCAGGGCAAGCTGCTATAGGAGCACTCCTAGTGCTAGCAAGATGGCTGTGTCCAAGACCCCAGGGCACTGTGGCGCACACATGGGCCTGACTAACGGGAATCCAGAGCTCATCTGCTTGGCAGAACTGGACTGGAGAACAGCTTCACCAGGAAGAGCTACTTCCTGTACATGTTTCCAGTGTACAGAAATCTGTGCTGTTTTCCTGGGACTTAGGCCAACTAAGGAATGGATCTAATAAAGATGAACAGACCTCAGAAGCAGGCCTCCTGCAGCAGAAGACACATATGCCCCTCGTCTAGAGCTGTACTCATTGGTTTGGCCCAGGCATCCAACTAACATATGTTTAGCATAAGGTTCAGAAGGCAGGCCACAGGGACCCATCCACAAAGGCTTGGACAGCTCACCCGAACTTTGGCTGTGGTGGTCAGAGGTGTATAAGCTGGTGAGGCCATTTTATCTCGCTTTTCCTGTTCAGCCTCGGGCCCAATCAGGGCACTGAACTTGGTATTCAGATGGCGCCTGAGGAGAGTCTTCTGTGGGGGGATATTAAGAAGCATAGCCAGGGTGTCCCCAGTGAAGCGCGGCTCCAGGATCTAAGAAGAAAACACAGACAAACCTAGCCAGTGGTCACTGGAGAGTGAGTGCACATTGGGAGAACAGGAAGAACTTGTCCCTCTGAGTCTTGAGTGTCTCAGGAACAGAGGCTGTGTTCTGTGTCCCACCCACACCGTCTCCCCAGCACAAGGCCTGGCTTTTAACAGACCAGCATGTTTGTTGACTGACTACCTCATCTTCACATGCCAGCAGAGAACCAGGACCTCTCTGATAAGACTGTTTTCCAGTACTCTCTGATGGCATCTAGGCCACCACCTCCACACTTCCCTTCTGGCTTTGACACTTGACAGAGCTAAGTGGCGATAAAGATCCTATCACGACAATCAGGAAGTTGCATATGGTGACCTCCCCTCACGTCCCCAGCCCCCGTGTTCCTCTGGGAACAGGTGGAGCTGCCATGTTCAGGGCTGATCTCATGCAATGACCTGACTAACTGGAATCTTCTGGAGTGAGGCTGAGGGAGTCCTTGCAGAAGCCATCTTAGCTCTTTTTATATGGCACAATAATGCTCAACCAGAAACTACAGAAATACATTGAGGTTTCAGATTCTGTAAACTGGTTCAGATGAAGAACCTCATTGTTTTTCCACCAGAATGTCTGGCCCTGACAAAGTATGAGGCTCAGCTTTAATCATCAACTGGACACAGCAGAATGACCTGAGAAGAGTCCTAAGGAGGAGTTGCCTGGATCAGGGTGGCCTGTGGCCATGAGTGTGAGGGATTTCTCTTAATTGATCAGGTTAACTGAGGGGGGAAGACCTGCCCTGATTGTGGGTGGTACCACGTCATGGGCCGCCTTCTGGATGGTGTTAAGAGTCAAGAGAGGGACTGAGCAGAAGTATGCCTGTGTTCATCCTCTCTTCACAACTGCCGATGTCACGTGGCCAGTGGTCTCAGGCTCCTGCTATTCTGACTGCCCTGAAGTGATGGATTGAAGCCTGTAATTGAGCTAAAATAAACACCCTTCTTCCCTATGTTGCTTTCAGTGGAGGGATTTTTTTTTTTTTAATCCCAGCAGCATGAACAAAAACAGGACAGAAAGGTGGGTTGGGAATACGCCAGTTTGCACCAAGGCATGTGGGCTAGTCCAGAGAGCCACTCACAATGAGGCCACCATGGACGCCGCTCCCTCGAAGATTGGGTGCATATTCTGCCAGGTCCACAGATCGCAGCCACTCCATTACCCTGTGGTTGGACCACTGCACAACTTCTGAAGGAGAAAGGTTACTCTGTGATGGAGGAGAGTAAAGAAGTTAGGCTCCACGTGGTCCTCTGTGGGGAAGCGTCACTGGAACAGCAGATTCTCAGGCCTTGCAACCCAGGCCATCCTGGCCACTTGCCTGAAAGCCCACCTAAGAAATCAGTATCTTACTGAATTTTTGCTGCATCGTCTATACTTAAATATCTGAATCTACCATCCTGCTATGCCCTACTTTTCTGGCTTATTTTGGCATAAATAAATAAAGGCACAGGTTTTTATTCAGTGATTCAACAGAACTTTAAAGATTCAATTATGAGCCAAGTGTTTTCTAGGGAAAAGTACTCCCTGGCATGGGCAAATATTTTAAGATCTTGAAGCTGGGCCTTAAGAGATAGGGAAGGGGGGTGAGGGAGGGAGGGAGGGAGGGTGTGAGCGCTCAGCAGTGTATACTCTAGAGGCCCCAGGTTCAATCCCCAGCACCCATGCCAGCTGGCTCACAACCATCTCTAATCCCAGCCCCCAAGAGATCTGCTGAAGTCCTCTGGCCTCTGTGGGCACCCACGTTATGTGTGACACATACACATATAGAATAAAAAGTAAGTATTTTTATAAAATATAGAAATATCTACATACTTTCACATAGCTTTGTGGGCTTCAAAAGGCTCAGCACTCACACAGAGGGTGTGCAATAGCTATTTGTTGAATATCAGGGAAACAGAGGATGTAAGGTAAAGGCAGGCATTTTAAATCCCGAAAGAACCATAGTTAGACCAGTTCTCCACAAGAGAGGAGGTGGCACGTGATCCATAGGCCTTCAGTTTGGGGCCCACCGGGGAGTCCTGATGCTTACAGAACATGATTATGTTTAGCACCCATTTGGGGTCCTTTGTTTGTCCTCACTAGCTCCCCTCTACTAAGGTCCTGTGCGTCTAGGCTGAAGGCTAGTTAATCTTGTACCAGCAAGGACAGTAACCCACTCTGAACTGCCTGGTCCTCTTGGAAGCCTTCTGTCCCCCTGGACTTTGCCTCCTCTGCCTCCTTTGACACCCATGCCCCATGCTGTCTTTCCGTTCTCTTTTATGCCATATCAAATCCTTAGATCATTATGAGGACTTAGAAGAGCTACGCCGAGTGAGGATCGGGCATCAGAAGTTTAGTGACGACCAACAGACACAAAATATAAGCAACAGGGATGTTTTAGGTACCAGAATCATAAGCACCACGGTCTGTTTTGTGCTGGTATCACCCTTATTTTCTCATGTACGCTATTTCAGGTGTCCTGACTCAGGACCACCTAGACAGCTAGCAGGCTCCCTCACCTCATCAGCAGGCCTCCTGTGCAGGCAGTGGGGGTTGAACTTGTTGACATGTAGCACGTGAATAGCACATTTGATGCTGAGATGATGCAGTTGGCTGGTGACTTTTAAGAAGAGTAGATCATTCTGAGGGAGAAAAAAAAAGTTATGGTTGATGAGCCAGTTTCTGAGGTAACAAAAGACCCCAGAAGTTCTTTCCTGACCAAACAGACACACCTTCCAGATCTCAGAAAGGTGCTCACAGACATTTCGGCAGCTTCACTTAGCACCATGGTTTGCTCTGGCACTTGACATGCCTTATATAATAACGGCACCATTTCAGGGCCTTAGGAATGTGCAGCAAGGAGGAGAATCAAGTTCAAAGTAACAAGAATGGGGACCCCGGGGTCGAGTAGTGCTCACTGGAGCAATGGAAGTACTTAAGGGAAAGTTCTCACCACTGTTAGGTACTGCAGCATTCGCCCATCAACTCTTGACTCGTGAAATTGGTCTTTGTATTGGGGTAAGCCAATGTCATCAAGCCACCCTACAAAAAGAGATGCATTAGGATTCGTGAGACTATCTGGTGTGAATGTCAAAGGGAAAAGGCGACAAATGCTTTATTTCCCCCCGAAGCATCAGCAATCCATCCGTCTGTCACACGTAAGCAGCTGTCTTTGAGGCACATGTTCAATGGGAAAGTCCTTTGCCCTTCAGAACCACCAGTCATTCTTATGAATATATGCCTATCCTTACGTGTCACCCAAATGTGGTCAAGCAGTGCAGACTTCTCCTCTTGCTTGGCATTGATAGCTTTCACGGCTAATACCAGCTTCTTCCGATGGAGGGGGTGTTTAATCCCCAGCTCCTGAAAGCAAAGGATGAAGAAGACCACATGTGAGGTTTTGGCAGACAACTTGGTCCTCAGAGGATGTCATGTCAGGATGGAGATGGCTCTCAATGGTGGTGGTAGTGCCTGGGGGCAGGTGCACCGTGCCCTGCGATGTTAACCTATACAGCCTTCCCCACGCCCCCTCTTTGTATACGGGGTACAGGGAGGCCATTGCCTACCCATACACTAATCCCCATGCACTACTCTGGGAGAAAACAGGAACTTCTCCTCACACTCAGCCCTTACCTTTTCCATGTCCTGAGGGGTAGCTGTTAGTAGTGTGTGGCCAGATGTCACCCACTGTCTGGCAAAGATCACATACTGAGCCAGGCCGAAATCCTCCAGCCATGCACACACACGCTCTGTGCTCCACTGGGCAAAGGGGGCATTGGCATCACTGGGAAGCAAAGAAGAGCATGCTTCTGTTATAAGGCACCTGGGGCTTTGCATAGCATAAAACCTCAGGGGAAAAGAAAAAGCTTTTAAAAGAACCAACAATGTGAATGGCATTCAAGTACAATCTACCCATGTGTGTGAGGCTCCAGAGCCACCTGATACCAGGGTTAGCATTCCACCTTAACACCAGGGTTAGCATTCCACCTTAACATCAGGTATTAGCATTCAACTGCAGCTTCTCAGAGCATGCAGCAGCTGGTGATGCTCTCAGGGACTGTTCAATGCACACAGGTCCAGAAGAGCAGTATGAAAACCTATTATCAAATTATTTTGTCTGTAGGACTCAGCAGTCTTTGGGAAATGCTTGGTAAGCTTGGAAGAGACAGTCCATCCTCTAAGAGGGAAAGGTGGAAAAGCCAGGCCAAAGCTCATTCTAACAATGAATGCCTTATTAATTAAATATGAGGGGCATTTCCATTATAATCAGCAGAAATGGGTGTGTGTATGTGTATGTGTGTGTGTGTGTGACTATTAATACTTATTAATGAAACTGGGAGAGAGATCTATCTAGGTAAGGACAGACAGAAGAAGTAGTACAGCTTTAGAAAAGTAGAAATGAAGCCGGGCGTGGTGGCGCACACCTTTAATCTCAGCACTCGGGAGGCAGAGGCAGGCGGATCGCTGTGAGTTCAAGGCCAGCCTGGTCTACAAAGCGAGTCTAGGAAAGCCAGGGCTACACAGAGAAACCCTGTCTCAAACAAACAAACAAACAAAAAACAAAAAGACAAAAAAAAAAAAAAAAAAAGACAGAAAGAAAAGTAGAAATAAAGAACCCAATTCTTTTGATACTACATGATTTCCTACCTAGAAACCAACAACAGCCAAGTCACTGGAGGACAAAAAACAAATGTATATTATTTATGGAAACAAATGCATGTACTTATACATATGGAAATGAGCACTACATGCAAATGTCAATCTTCTACGTATGACGCATGCAAATACTATGGCATACTATGGCTTTTATTAAAGCAATGAAAGCCATCCCCACCAAACCAACTGGAATTATAATCTTTCTAGGAGCTGCCATAACAAGGAGTGTGGACTGTCCTAGCTGTGTATGAAGCCAGGACGGAACACAGGGAGTTGACGTAGCTGCAACACTCGAGTGAACACATAAAAAAAGAGCCATGACTAAATGAAGAGCTGGGTCATGTTCCTGACAGGACGCCTTGGTATTAAAAACCATCCGTTCTTAAGGACATAAATTTTTCATTTGAAGCGTGAATGTAATGGCACATTCAAAATCCCAACCAAGTCGTGGGGGAGAGCGGACAAAACAACTTCATATTCAGCTTTAAATATAAACGGGGATGGATGGATCTAGAAGACTATCTAGTCAGAGGGATTCCCTTCTAGCAAAGTACAGTTCTCCCCTGGTACCCATGGAGGATAGATTCCAGGAGGATGCTCCAGCCCCAGATATAAAATCTAGTGTTTACATAGAAACTACACACTCCTTCCAAATACTTTACATAATGGCCAGATTACTTACCACACCTAATGCAACACAAACAGCATGTGTGAGTGTCACATTTTATTGTCAGGGAGTAACAAGCAAACAGTCCGCGCAGATTCAGTACTGCCTACATAACCACTGTGGACGACCTGCACCGTCCAGCCTCATTTGGTTAAATCTGTAGACACAGAAGTCTCGGGTACCTAGGGCCAGCTGCACCCCTAATATGCAGGTATGATAGTAAGAGCTTTTCGAACACTTAGCTAAACAGGGAATTCCTTAAAGGGCCAGAAAGAAGCCAGCATTCTATAATAAATACCATCAGAGGTTCTAAACACTCTCGCCTAGAGCTTGGGTTTCAGCAGGTCTCCAACAAGTGCAAATTATAAGCCTAGAATTCATACAAATTGGAGTGCCCTCTGCATAGAAAAATATAAATTTTAAATATAAAATTGAGGAATATTTGGAAGGAGAAAACATTGTAAAAAGCTAGACATTGAACATGAACCCACAGATACATACAAAATTCAAAAATTTTAAATCAATTCTTAGCTACAGCTCTGGAGTACTTTTCCACATTCACATTTTAGGTGTGTACTCTGAGCAAAACTCTGTAATACCTTCCGTGAGAACAGAACTTCACTCAGACTGTTTCCTAGCTTGACTGCTAATACATACATATTTTTGTTTTTATTTTTGAGAGAGGGCCTAATACAGCCTAGACTGACCTCAGACTCAATTTGTAGTTAAGGGTGACTTTGAACTTCTGAATCTTCTGCCTCCTCCAACTCAGGCATGCTGAGGTTGCAGGTGTGCCCCACTTTGTGCAGTGCTGGGGATGGCATACAGGGCAGCATGCATGTCAGGCAAGTGCTCTCCCACAGAGCTCCATCAGCAGCCCTCAGCATCAGCTCCACACTGACACGTGAGTGGCAGCACTACACAGTTCAGAGTTTCCAGTGTGATAGCCAATTAACCCCTTAAACAGTGTGATATCTGTGTCCTGCCAGTAGGAGCTGCTGGAAGATTTACTGAGATTTATGCTGCTTTTATTGATGTCAGCTCATTATATAAAAATAGCAATGACAGTTTTTTTACAGTGAGCTCATGTGACTCAGTTTATATGAATATCAACTTTCTTTCCACCACTTCTATACGATGTTCATTTCCTGCCTTTACTGCTTTTGGTGTGATCTGGCATTCTGGCTTATAATTTGTTTTATTTTAGTGCTTTGTGTTTTGAGATAAGGCCATATCCTTCAAATGCTGGCCTTATAAATATGAGCCAACATAGCTTTTTAGTGCCTTTCTTTTGCATGTGCATGTATGCACACATACGTGTGTGCTGCACTCGTGTGGGCATGTGCATGTGTACACACTGCGTGTTTGGATCCCAAAAGTCAACACCAGATGTCTTTCATCATTCTCCACCTTATATGTTGAGTCAGGGCCTCTCGCTGAATCCTGAGCTCAGCAATTGACTAGACTGCCTGGCCGCCAAGCCCCAAGGCACTGCACATCTCCAGTCCCCTCCCTGGGCACTAGGGTTGCAGCCACCACGCTTGGCTTTTCCCAGGCTGCCGGGGACCTCAACCCAAGTTGTCAGGCTTGTGAAGCAGGCACTTTACTAGTTGAGCCGCATCCTCAGCCTGATACTTTGCTTCTTAACAAGAGAATTTCTCTCTATATCAATGTTCACT
>OU015752.1:121663942-121724710 GCA_907169655.1 Acomys percivali | reverse complement strand
ATAAGAAATACCAAACGAGGAAGGACTATCAATATGGGTTTTTGTTGAGTCATAACATAAGATCCCCCAGGACACTACATAAGATCTGCCGAGACCGCAGAAGACACTGATCATGACTGTGCAGAGTTCTCTAAAGAGCTTAAGTTCAAAGAGAATACGCCCTAACCTAAGGATGAGTGAGGCCTCAGACCAATAAGGAACAGAAGGCAATGGAGTAGGCTCTCTGCCTCAGCCAAGAGGCGAAGCTGAGGGAATGAGTCACTGGGGAATAAGAAGTGCCATGTTAAGGCAGGACAGGAAGGAGACAGGAATTCCTGACCCCAGTCCTGTCTTCTGTCCTCAAGTGTAACCCCAGCGACAGGGAGCCAAAGAGCAGGGCAGAACCTGTCACCGAGCAGCTTTAAATCAGAACTTCAAAAGGATGGCCTATCAGCTAGGTCAGAATGACTCAGGGGAAGCCCTTTGCAGTTAACCTCTCAAACCCTCTGTTTGGTCATTTCTAACAGACTAACAACTGCCTGGGACTAGTTGAAAAATAATTATCCACAGAGCAAACAAACAGAAGCATAGCAAACATAACGGGCCGGGTCCCAGGGGAACAGCAGACAAGAACAGACCGTTGGCCCAGAAAAAGCACCACTGGCTGCATCTAGACTACCACGCCCATCTGTCCCAGGGCTCACTGAGAAACGAGTGCTTTGACGGCTGCCAGCCCACATAGAGGAGAAGCCAATGAATGTATAGCTCTGAGCAGAAAGTATCTGCAGAGGGCTGGAGGGAATGGGAAGAGACCAATTCATTCCACAGGAGACCAGGTCAGGGTGCATATTCTGGGGAACTCCAGAGACATGGCTAGCAGTCAGAACACAAGGGCGACTGTGACATAAGGAACACTAAGGCATGGAAAAGCTTGAGTCTAAGCCCAGGCAGCACAGGAAGAAGATGCTGTGGGAAAACTATTGTACCTGTGGGGTACTGCTGGGATGAGGTGGAGCGTGTGCGGAGGGAAGAGGTGGTCATGTTGAGCTAAGGGAAGTTTCGTAAGATTGTAATTATGATCAAAGATGTAGGAGAACTAGTTTCAACCTGGAAGATGCGCTCTTTGTAAGCAGCCCTGTGTCACTCATCTTCCACGGTAAGCAACTCTGTGTCTTAAAGCATGAGTGATGAGCCAGCTGCATCCCAGAGGAGGAGGTGGCCACTTACAGGTATTATTGAGAGACAAGTGTGAATGGCTTCTCAGAAGCTGAGGCTGGAAGACTGATGGCTGGGCACCAGAGCTTTGCCAAGGGGCCACAAAACACAAGGCACTGGCGGAAGAGCAGTCAGAAGTCAATTCTTAACAATCCCCATGGCCTGAGGAATGGCTGGCTAGCCACAGCACTGACTGCCATAAATAGAGAAGTGAAGAGAAACTCTTTCCTGATATGAATGTCCCGACGATGTCTTTCTTCCACAAAGAGTTAGAAGAACAGGAACGCTCCATTCTGCCATGATGGACTAAAGATATAAACGCCTTCTCAGGCCACATGCAGTGAGGCTTCCTGTCTCCTTTGGGAGGCAGAGGGGACAGAAGGGCCAGGCCCAGGACATTCCCCTTACAATGGTGGGTGGGTGGGTAGGACTGGCACTAATTATAGAAAGCTTCATTTTACCATGAGCTCAATATTGGTCTACCAGCCTAGGGCTGTAGTCACTGGTCATTGAAGAATTCTAGGCAAAAATGAGATCTAATGGAGTTTTGATAACATGACTTGTTCCCTCAACATAAACTGAGTGCATACCTGTGTATTTAACCGTGGCATATCTCAGCACAGAAGAGGAGGGTTGCCAACATTCTTCTGTGTAGAGGTTACAGCACCGTGTGGACCACTCAGTTGTGGTATTTCCCTTTCCCTCATCCCTTCTTAACTCTTACTAAACTCCCACAGTTAACACATTTTCAGGTTAAAAGAGCTAGACCTTGCTAATATACTCCAGCAACCATTAGAACCAAGGACAAGTGATAAAGACATAAATAAATGTACCTTGGGCTCTCCCACCAGGGACAGCTGGTTCCCATCGACACACTACGGAGTGACAAGAAGAAGTCAAACATGAGGAGAGAAAGAGAGCTGCGTTAGTCACGATCAGCCCCTCAGAACCACCTTGCTGCTTAATCTGATGCACCACGTAAGTACTCTGCCTCACTCCTTCCCGCCAAATGATCACCAGCAAGAAACAGGCCACTGTCGAGCTAGGGAACCGGGAACAGAGCAAGAGGCACGTGGCCGGGGGCTGCCTCCTGTGAGCTCCAACTTCTGTGGATCTCCACCGTGTCACTCTCACAGAGACCAGGAGGCAGGATGAAGCATGGCTCACCAGAGGCTCCATTAGGGCAAGGCTGTCCTTGCCAACACTGGGCCCAGTCACATGGTCAAGCCCACCCTCACACAGGGGCCACTTTTTATTTTAATCTCCCTCTCTAATGTTCTAGATTATCCCCGCCTGTCCTCCTGACATCACCCCCTTTATCTACATTACTCCTTCATTCAGAATCCGAGCAGAGATCCCAGGTACACTGGGGAGACGAGGCCAGAAGCCATGATCTTCTGTGGCTTGATGTGACATATGGCTCTGACCTGGCTGGTCCTTCTCCTATGATTTCCCAAAACCTGCTTGTGCCCACCCACGCACCCCAGCACTTGGCAGGCCTACAGGAGTAACTCAGTAATTGGCACAGCTGATTAGTGAGCTGACCTTATCCCCAGATTCACGTCTCAAGTCTTCCAGACTACAGGAGAGTTTCTTCTGAGCCCTGGATAAGCACAGAAAGGGATCATGGTGACCATGAAAAAAGAGTCACTTGGTGTCATTTATGCACAGTGCATGTTAGATGCTTAACCAGCAGCCTGCCTTAGGCTTAGAGTAAAGGTTAGAGAAAAATCACCCTTATAGTAGATAACCCATATATAAGGTAAGACCTTGGGGGAAGCCTGGCCCAACAGTGTGTGGTACTAATGAGAGATGACTGCTGGGTCTCCCTAAGGGAAGGGACTATTCTGCCAAGGACAACAAATGCACAGAGAGGGGACAGTATTACCAGTCGCTATACAGGAAATAGCGGGACTATAGCCAGGACTATAGCCAAGGAATCCCCTGGCTAGCTCTTTCCTCAATGTTAGTGACTTCAGCCTATGGGAGAGGAACCCCCACTCCCAGGAGAGATTGGCTTGACACTGTACCCAGAACCTTGTGGCTATGCTCAACACACCTGGACAGTCATCATCCACCTTGTGAGCCCCCAAGAAGAGAGCGACAGATGTTCAATTCTCCTACCTGGTCTCCAGTGATTTCTGCGGCAAAGGAGGTGGCCCTGGGCTGGAAGAGCTGCATCGTGGTGATATCTGTTTCACAAACAAAAGAGCAACAATGGAAGGCAGTTACCATAAGGTATCCAACCTTTCTCCTTTATGACTCCCCTGAGAACAATCTATCTGCTCCTGACTACAACAATGGTGGGCGTACCCATATGGGTGCATTGCTATTTCAAGAAACTCTCCTTGGGGATAAAGTAAAACCACCGATGGGGTTGGAGAGATGGCTCAGAGGTTAAGGGCACTGTCTGTTCTTCCAGAGGTCCTGAGTTCAATTCCCAGCAACCACATGGTGGCTCACAGCCATCTGATGCCCTCTTCTGGCCTGAAGGTGTACTTGCAGACAGAACACTGTATACACAATAAATAAATAAATCTTTAAAAAAAAAACAAAAAACCACCGAGCTTGTTCTGAGAGACAATAGACATACCAAGTCAGTCATGTCACTAGGGTCAAACCACCCTCTGTCCCTAAGCCCTGGATCTTAGACATTAGTCCAGATCCCAGCAGCAGACTCCCAAGCCTCAGGGGCCATCACTGCTTCTGTCCTCTCACGGCTTGTCTCTTACCTTCTTCACTCAGTGGATCATTATCCCACACTACCCAAAACACTCCCATTGGCTTAAGCGAGCCAGAAGTCAAATTGTGTGACTCTCAAGGAGAGGACCCTACGTCACTGAGCAAGTGTCCAGACCATTTATTGCCTGCCGATCCTCTGTGAGGAATGAAGCATAGCCCACACCAGGAGGCAGATTAGTAAGCAAGGATAAAGAACCACGCCACCTGTCTGTGGCACTGGCACCAAAAACATAACATGGGATGGGGGAGGGACTTCCATCTACACAGGTAGATTATAACGTGACTTCAGAAAGTGAACACTAGGGCTGAACCTTGAGTGAGAAGCGGTTCATTAGGAAGGAGAGAAAGGAAACACTTCAGGGTGAGCCGGAGACAATGAGAATGACAGTTCTGTCTTCACGGCTGCACTGACCACAGAGCTCTGTCTTTTCCCTCAAGCCTCAGGCCTTTATGGTTTGCGCTAGAAAACTCTCTGACATCATAGCACGGGTATTAAGAGCTTCAGCCTGTTAGTCAGACAGACCTGGGTTCAAGTCTTATTCTGCCAGCTACCTGCAGGGTAGGAATAGAGACTATTACTCACCCTTTCTGAACCTCAGCCTTACTGCAGTAAAAGAACAGCCCATACAGGATGTCATGAGAACTGAGCCACGCACACTGCTCATGTCAACGACCACCAGACACACTGAGTGAGTCCTGATCACTGCTCGGATAGATTTACCAGTAACATAATGTACCTTCATTGAGACAATAATGGGAGATGGGTGTGTCACTGGATGACACTTGGTCCTCCCGTAAAGAAGTGACAAAGCTGGCCTGTTAGACAATCGCTTTCAGTTTGAACTTTCTGGATCTCATGAATTTGTGGATCCTGGTGCAGCCCCATCCCCTCAAGTCCTCTGTCTATGAACCTGTTTATTCATCTGTGTTTAACCACAGCCCAGAGAGTAATACCGTACGGCCATATTTTAAAGCGAAGAGAAGAAAATCCATGTACTCTTAGACGGGCTGAGAGAGGTATGTGTGAGGCACGAATGTACTGCTGTGAAAGATGCTGTGTCTCTCTACATGGTCAAGAAGGACTCATTCATTCATCAAATATGTTGAGGTCCACTAGTATAAGCTATGACTGCAGACCCTGGAAAAGCCCTGGTAAATAAAACAAACACCACCCTTGTGCTGTCTTCATGCCAGAGAGGAAAAATGAACAAGAAGCCAGTAAAAGAGGAAAATTCCTGCCCTTCAGAGTGCCAGTGGCCACCATGCTGTCCCTAGGCAGAGCTCAGGCCTGAGGTCCTTGCTCCCCCAACCTTCTTGCCAAAGCTTGAGGACCATGCCCTCGACTGAACTATTCATTAGTTAAGTTGTACAATGGGCGTGTGTTTGTCGGTTCCCTCTCTAGGGCAAGGCAAGCACCAATGGCAACTGAGCCCTACACTGTGGGAGGAAGTGCAGTACCTCTTGCTTCAATACTTCCTCTGGGCTTTTATTTGTGGCGTTCCATTTCCTGAAGCTTCCTTCTAGTTCATCCTCACTGATTGAGAGGGTTCTCTCTGAAGACCCTGGGAATAGTAAAACGGTGGTAAATCACTATTGAGACTTGCTCCGAAACTCATACCATGAAACCCTAATGGTGTTTGATCTTCATTAACATATACTGAGAAGGATTGCTTTGGCTTAGGGGTTTGAGTCCACTCTGTCTCAAAAACAAGAAAGGCTACGACATAGGTAAAGTGTTATGGCTTGAGTGTGTCACAGGCTCATGTGTTTGGGTCTCGGCTGGTACTGCTGTAGGGAGCCTGTGTGGCCTTGCAGAGCTGGAGCCTCATGGGAGGAAGTGGGCTGCTGAGCTGAGTGGTGCTCAGCCCATTGGGACCCATCTTTCCACTTCCTATCCAATGAGAATACAGGAGTCCCTGTTACACACTCCTACTGCCATGGCACACTGTGCCTTCAAATGGTAAGCCAAAATAAAAATGTCCTCTCTTATCTTGCTTATCAAGTATTTGACCAGAGCAACAAGAAAATTACTAATAAAGAGACATTTATAGTGAGACTGGGAAAAATTCTTCAGGGCATCCAATCAAGGGTTGCCACGAAAGTCACTTTAAGGTCAGAGTTTATCCCTGAACCAGAGGTAAGCTGCTTCTTGCTTCCAACTTCTTATTTATTGGCCAAGGGCAATCAGGTCCCATGAGGGATTTGGCCCAAGATCACAAAGAATTAGAGAAAAGAGGCTGCAACATTTGTGTGGGGCCTGGCGGGTGCCTTGGGCAGGAACCAGTCAGTTCCCATGTCAGCAGAGAAAGGTTTGCTTCCAAACAGAGTCAGTAGCTCAGCCAGAATCAGACATCCTTCAGCCAGCCCTCCTGTGAGAGAAATAACTGCTCCTGCAGGACCAGCAGTGGGAACAAGGTCCAGTGCATGCCCACAGAGCACCACTGTGCTCATTCCAAAACATGAAACACATGACTTTCTGTGGCAACCTGGGCACGTGCCTTCTGAATCTGCAGGAAACTCCAGATTCTGTGAGAAGCTGGTGAGCCCTTATCACACCTTGACGGGGGATACTAAGAAGGCCAATTGGAGACCCTCTAATGACAAGGATTCCCAAGAGCTAAAACTGAGTGGGCAGTCCCTAGAAGTTCTGACCTGACTGCCATTTTGGTGAAATTTCCAGAAATCACCGTCTGCACCACTGAAGTGTCTACACACAGATCCACCCCCAATCTATCTCTATCCAGTGGCAAAGGACCTGACAGCAGAACTGTTCTTGCCTCTGACAGAGTCGACAGAGTATCTTTCAGAGAAAATGGGAGTTCCTCTTCTCTTACCCTGAGTTGCCATCACAATCTCCTTCATCCTTAGGTACTGGTTCAACAGCCCTGTCAGCTCCTCTATCCGACGGTCCTGCCGTGGTATGAGAGCAAGATTAACACCCGCCGCTGGTCCCTAGTCAGCTTTATTTGGACCACCGTGAAGAAAATCCCAAAGACCCCAAAGAGAGAAAGTCAGGGTCCACTGGGCCCTGGTGGTCTGCCTCACAGGCAGCTATAGACACTCACGGCCCTATCTGAAAGTGGGGGTCAACAGTCATGGCATACCCTTGAAGAGGCCTATGTGCTGGTAGAACTGTAACCTTTCCAGAAACAGCTTTGATGAAGTATGCGTCTCATTACTGTCTCACTCTCTGGAGCTACACACTTAAGATATGTCCCAATCTCCTCACTTGTCCATTGGAAGTCTAAAGTACTTTATGTAACAGAAGATATTCCTAGAAAGGATCCATTTCCAGGCTACAGTCTGGGGACTTAGATCACACAGATCCTGACATTCATGGGTTTGAAATCTTAGCTCTACTATCTGCTGGCCACCTGACCCTATGCAAAATTATCTAAGCCTTTTGAGTCTCTTTCTTCAGCTCAGAGTGTGGGGCTGTGATTCTCAGAGACATTGTTTACACCAGCTAGATATTTTTCTGTGTATGGATATGGTTATTTTATAATTATGAAGGAATCGGATATGATAAGGTAGCAGGGTAAACTGAGGCACTACATGCTGCTAAGTGTCTCTTTGATAGTTCTGGCACGAGAGGTAAAGTGCATACATGGAAACTGTTACTGAGTTCACTAAGAGTTGTGACATGAGTGGGCCCAGAAGTTTTGTCACCATACCCTTGTGAAGAGGCAGGGATCCAAGCTGCCTTTAGGAGATTCAGCTTAGGTGACATTCTCGGGCATCATACACAAGTACTGAGGCAGTCTCTAGTGACAAGAGCTGTTGTCATCTTGCCAGTGACAGCATAGCACTGCCCAGTAGAACAGAGACCAGAGGGACCAAAGAGTTACAAGCGCCTGCAAGGAAAGGACAAGGTGCCATAGCAACCGTCTTACCTTATCCTCATTGGCAACCAGCAGTGTTTCCATCCCCATCTTCAGATGGTGGATTTCTTGGTCTAAAAGAATTAAGGTGCAGAAGGAATTACTTGTACAAATGCAAACAGCTATTCATCTATGCTGATGACCTTCACGTTCAAACTTAAAGACTTGGCATGTGAATGTGGCTCCTTTTTATTTGTCCAGAGAGCCCAGGATGGTGTCTAGCATAGTGTGCCTCATTAAACATTTGTTGCACACATTTATGAATAACCTAGTGCTTTGTCTTCTCTTTCTAGATAGGCATCTATGGACAAAAATAAAAACATCATTTACTCAAAACTGACAAAGAGAAATTAAAAAAATTCATAAATAGCATCACATAAGAACATAAATATTCATATTCTAGGAAGGCATATGTCTAGGCTCCTGAGTAGTTTGGGGAAGGCCATGCAGTCAGACAAACTAGAAGCAAAGGAAAAATGTGGAAATGAAAACCCAAAATAATATATGGTTGAGAAATGGAGACTGGGCATTACATAAACATTTGGTAGCTGGTTTATTTTAAAACTGAATGATCTGATTAAAGAAATGCTCACATGCGAGCATGGAGCAGTAAGCCGGTCACAGCAGCTATTCCTGGGCTGAGGTGGGAGCTACAAGGTCCAAGCCTGGCCTGGCCAACTTAGTAAGACTCTATCTCAAAATTAAAAGTTTTTTTTTTCTTTAAAAATAGGCAAGACATATAGTTTAGTGGCAGAATAATATGTCTTCTATGCACAAGACCTTGGGCTCAATATAAAACCAAAAGAAAAGAAAATTAAGGGGCAAAAGGGGGCACAAGATGACTCTGTGTATAAAGGCAGCTTCTATCAAGCCTGACAACTTGAGTTTGAGCCTCAAGATCTATCTGAGAGAACTGACTCTCACAGGTAAGTTATTCTCTGATATCCAAACATACTATGGCATGTATGCACCTGCTTGCATGTATACACACACACACACACACACACACACACACACACACACACATTCTCTCTCTTTCTATAAATAAGTAAATAAATAATAAACGTATGTAATAAAAACACCAAAAACAAAAGAAATGAATGTATAGATCCACTAATGAATACAGGAGAGCAAATGTTATGGCTGAAGGACAGCAATGATACTTCATCAGAAAAATGTGTGCAGGTTAGTGCAGGTCCATGGTAGAAAATAATGGCTTTCTCCAAATTTAGACTTAATGAGGACATGCCTGACCGTGAGGGCAAAGGCCAATGCCTGAAGCGGAAAGAGGCCATTTGTGAGATTCTTAGAGGTTTGGGAATGGGAACGGACTAAAATAGTCTAGAAAAAAAAAATTATGCTTAATCCCAGAATAAGATAAGCAAGCAGGAGATGTTGTATAAGAACAGCACAAGAGGACAAGGGATCCCAAGTACGGCAGTCCTTTCATGACCGTTCATGAGAAACAGCTTCAGGGTGTGTGTGGACTTTGTGTGAGCAGCTATGGGACTCGTTCTCAGGGTGGAGTCTTAGGCTCCTGGTACCAACATCAATCAGCTCTGCCACTCAGTTTGCCTGGGGCGGGGCAAGTTGCTGGGGGTGGGAAGGTAATTTCAGATAAAGACTGGTCAGAACCCAAGCTGACTGCGCATAAGCACAGGAAGGTTACCTGTGAAAGGGTGGGGAGGGGTGAGCCTGATGGTCACTGGTTTCTTTTTCTTTTTCAAGCTTAGACCCTGACACAAGACTAAAGAATCTTCTCACTCCAGCTGGAGATCCGGGCTAGGCAGTGCCGAGGCATACAGTATAAGGCTAGACGATGGCAGCAACCTATAGGACTGATGTTGCTCAGTATCCAGGAGGCAAGATCCAGATGTGTGATCTTTCTGTTTCCTTGGAGAATTGCCACAAGCATACCATGTATGTTAAGAATATTTGAGGGTTTCTTCTGTTTCTGATTGGTAAGACTTGAACTCCCCAAGGAACTTCCAGTATCATTTCTCTTATTTGATGACTCAAGTTTAGGCTGGGCCAAATATTGTGCTAGACTCTGTGGTGCTTTTAAATGAAGATAAAATCCTTAACTCAGGGTAGGGTGACCTCAAGACTCCCAAAATACAGCACTGCTAAGGTATACTATGAGCTCTGTTGGGAACAAGAGGCTGCTGAACTTGAGAATAAGAGGACCAGCGTCACCTACTTGAGGTTAAGTGACCAGGAAGAGCTTGCCAAGAAATGACATTTAAGTGGAGCTCAAGGATGACAAGGAAGTGGCTTGCTCCTGTAACCTTCGGGCCTTGTACAAATGTCAGGCAGGATGAACTGCTAAGCCTCCTCTTTGGTGGTAACACCAAAGCAAGGCCTTTCAATCCAATGAAGTCAGGTCGGTTTTAGGAAGAAAGCTCCAGAGGGGGCTGCACTGAGCTTCAATCAATGTTGTGAGAGAAGCCTTCAGTGCTGAGTGTTCTAGATAAGGGAGAGGGTGTGACAATGATCCCACACCAGAACTCAGCCTCACAGGCAAGGATGCAAGTGCACGCTCACACACACAGATGCATGTGCGCACGTTATTCACACCCACGTATGCAAGCACACACATACTCATTCACAGATACATGCCCACTTGTAAGAGTGGGCCCAGAGGCTAAGACAGTATGTTCTATCACAGTCAATCTAGTTACCTTGCTCTGCATGGTCACTGTGGAGAGCTGCACTCCGGGAGAGTTGGCTGTGAAGACGCTCAATTTCTGCATCTTTTAGGGCCACCTGTTCTTGCAGCTGGGCCACCTCAGCCTGAAGAAGCAACAGAGAATCCCCTTCCAGGTCAGAGGGACTTCCAGCTCATAGCAAAGCACCTCATGTCGTAAGCCCAGAGACCAGAGGAGTGAAGGACACAGGTAAGGAGTGAGCGTGGCCAACCGCCCTCCCCACCGGGGGGTCGAACTCTGCAGAACAAACTCACTCACCTGCCCTCACCTTGCTCCTGCATCCCCTTAGCAGACCAAGCTCTTTCTCTTCCCTGCTCTGTAAGGCCTGGGTAAAACTGAGCCCAGAGGAGCTGTGATCATATCCCATGGGAAGGGTCTGTCCCTGCTGTACGAGGGGGATTGCTGATTTTGCACGTAGAGTTTCCTCTCCTACCATGCACATCCTCACTTAGGTATGCCATTGTAACAACTATGTGTAACTCAACCTTCCCACCACACTTGGAAATAGAGTGGACACCAAATCACTATCGCTGACACTGAGGCCAGCCACGGGTTCCCTCTGTAGCTACCCTGCTTCTGCGCAGCCAATGCTTTTGCCTAACCTGCAGGCACGGCTGCATGCTTGCGCACGTGTACACCTTCAAGCTTTGGAGTGTGTTTAGTATGCATACATTTTCGTATGTGAAGGGAAAGCACATAAGCACACTGCACACGCGTTCACACATGCACACACACTGGCTCTGGCACTGGGTAGTTCCCATGTCTCCACTCTGCATAATACGTTCACACACAGCACTATGGGTGGTCATCCAGGCTTTCCAGACCTATTGGAAAATCAGAGCTCTTTCTGTCTTATTCCAATAGGCCCTTTGTAGCCAAACAGATCAAGGCTCTCTCATGTCCCAGTTGGATGACCTTGAACAGATAATTGCAACTTTCTGAGTCTTGGCTCAATAGCTCCTACTTCATGGCCTGTGGGAAGACTACATAATATAGCCATTATGAGCAACTAGGTCTAATGCTTATCATATATAAGAGGCCTAGTAAATCCTGCAGAGAAAGCATTCTTTCCATCCTATTCCTTCCCTTAGGAAATAAAAGCTCTATTCTGAACATCAAACCAAGAAAGGGGTTAGAACTGAGCTTAGAGCAAGAGGACGCACAGCAAAGGCATCTGCCCTGCCCTCTGCTTCCCAGGCAGGAACCTAATCACCTGGTCATCAGAGTATAATGTGGGGCCCAAGTGAACCGTGAAACAGCAGCAAGGAGGCAGATGAGCACTGGTCCCACTGGTGACTCCTCTCCCTGCCAGGGCTTTCCTGCAGCTACTGTTCTCACTACTTTCAAATTCCATGTAGTTAGTTTCATAAGAACCCATGGGGGAAACAATATTCCTGGGAGAAAGCAGGAGCAGTACACATATCCACGGGAAATCAAATAGCTAGCAAATGACCAGGCAAGAATGCTGTCTTAGTTACTGTTCTATTGCTGTGAAGAGACACCATGACTAAGGCAACTCTTATAACAGAAAGCATTTAATTAGGGGCTGGCTTACAGTTTTAGAGGATTAACCCATTATCGTCATGGCAGGGAGCAGACAGGCATGGTGCTGGAGCAGCAGCTGAGAGCTTTACATCCTGATCCGCAGGCAGCAGGCCAAACAAGAGCGAGATTGGGCCTGGCATGGGCTTCTGAAAAACTTAAAGCCCATCCCCAGTGACACATTTCCTCCAACAAGCCCTAATCCGTTTCTAAATAGTCCACTAACTAGGGGCTGGACATTCAAATATATGAGCCTATGGGGCTATTCTCATTCAAAACAGAACAGATGCCAACCTGAGACTATGCGCTCTAATGCACAATGCTACCCACCCAGCCTGCCTGCTCCAATGGAGGAGCCTCACATATCTCAGGCTCCCTGCTCCATCATAGGACATAGCCAGCCAGCCTGCTGCTCTGATGCAGAGCTTCACCCACTCACTCAGTCTGTTCTCCACCCTCCTGCCCTGCTGCTCCAAAGGAAAGCTCCAGGCACTCCAGGCTGCATGCTATCAGAAGTCTGATAGTAAGGCAGAGATGGGTGCTCTGAGTCCCTGCAGGGCAGAAATGGCTATTCTGTGTCCATACATGGCTATGTATTACTAAGCTCAGGGGACAAACTCTACTGCTGCCTGCACGGAAGATGAGCCACCTTTAGGGACTGAGGAAGCTTACACAGAAAACTGAACAGCTCACAAACACAGGAAGGATTTCAGGTGGAGAAGCTGCCACTTCAGGAAGAAGCAGGAAGGCACAGAAAGGGGAGACCAGGGCCCGAACCTCACCTTGGCCACTTGAAGTCTCGTGTTCCCTACCAGCAAAAATCAGCATCAAACATGCCCACTGCACTATTTTCTGACTTAAAAAGGGAAATTGTGCAAAGGGATGGGTGGGTTCTGGCAGGAGGTGTTTCACACCTGGTAATCATTAAAGATGCCTCAGCCCGTGTCTCACAGGTCCACATGCCAAGGCAGAGAGCTTGGGTGAGTTAAAAGGAAAAGAGTTCCTTGGTTTTATAACAAAGGGTGGTGTGTGTGCCTTCAAAGGCTTAAACCGAGGCTGGACTTGCAAGATTGAGTGCCGTAGTGGAAAGTTTTGAGCTACTGGAAAAACAAGGTTCTTAGAATTGGTGACAACAAAGTCCAGCACACACACAAAGCTGGATGTGCTCACACAATAGCCTGTTGACAGGCTAGCCTGACTGGCTGTGAGAATGTGGCAGAGTTACTCAGTCTCTCCAGACTTACATTTTGTCATCTGTAAAACAGCGAAGCATATACCTTATATTTATGCATGGGAATATGATTATATAAATGCTAACATTACGTTCAGCGTTTCTGTTTTCTTAATTTAAGAAGTCATAAATTTTTAAATGGAAAAAAAGCACAATATACATTTTTTAAAAGACATATTATATGTATAGTAGTCTGCCTGTGTGTGTGCCTGCAGGACAGAAAGGGACACCAGATCTCATTATAGATGGTTACGAGCCACCATGTGGTTGCTGGGAATTGAATGACCTCTGGAAAAGCAGCCAATGTTTGTAATCTCTGAGCCTTATGTAAATCACTAACACCAGAAACTGAGGAAGAAATGGGGAGAAGGAGGGAGAGAAATGCAAAGTACTGTTTTAAAAACTTGAACACAAACTGAACACTAAAATGGCCACCTGCATCACCAGGTGTCACCTGTGGACAGTTCTCCACGACTGGAAAGGCAGGAAGGGCAGGAGTGTTTTCTCTTAAGAGCAGCGGCCCAGGCTTCCTCCAGTAGAAACCTGATCTAGGGTTGCTAAAGAGTTTCCTTCCTCACTCTAATGCCCAGATGAAATCCTTTTGACTGAATCATACTATCTGTCCCTCCCCAGAGGGCACAGTGTGATACAGCAAATCAGGGTGATCAGATCTTTCGTCTGCTCCACTTCTGTGTGTTAGAGTTTCTGTTCTTCTATTCATTTTGAAATGGTTTTTTTGTCATTGTTTTGTTTTGTTTTGTTTTGTTTTGTTTTTCAGAGAACAAATCTCTGGGCTGGCAAATGGCTCAGCAGGTAAAAACTCTTGCCACCCAAACTTGGCAGAACCCCACTCCCCAAGTCACTGTGACCTCCACAGGTAGCCAGGGCACATGAATACTCAAACCCCCTCCCTCCCTCCCTCCTTCCCTTCCTTCCTTCCTTCCTTCCTTCCTTCCTTCCTCTCCTCCTCCTCCTCTTCTTCTTCATCTTCCTTCTCTCTCTCTCTCTCTCTCTCTCTCTCTCTCTCTCTCTCTCTCTCTCACACACACACACACACACACAGAGACAATTATGTTTTAATGTGATGTTTCCTGATGTTCACTTGACAACTAATTTGACATTTTTAAAAATATACTATGTGCTGGGCAAAGCGCAGGCCCTGTAACCCCAGCACTTGGGGAGGCAGAGGCAGGAATAAAGTGGGTCTAAGACAGCCAAGGCTACACAGAGAAATCCTGCCTCAAAAAATTAAAAATAAATAAATAAACATTATGCAAAATAAAAGTAATTACATCAATTTTGATTGTTTTTGTTTGTTTGTTTTGCTGTTACTGTTGTTTCCTGAGACAAAAGCATGCTATGTAGCACAGGTTGGCCTGGTACCAACTATGTAGTCCAAGATGGCCTCAAACTCCAAGTGATCCTCCTGATTTGATATCCTGAGTGTTGAGATGACAAGTACCCCACCACACCCAGTTAACCCAGGACTTTTAACCCCACAATACAACAAGGAAGAAAAATTGTCTCACTGAAGTATTTATTTTCAGTGTCCTTTATAGAACAAACTCTCTAATACAGTAAAAATGCTTTGTTTGGAAAAAAATAAACCACATACTTTTATCATTTTAGGAATGCATTCATTTCTAAAACTAAAGAGCATGATTATTATCATTCTTTAGAAAACTGAAAACAAAGGCTAGAAAGATGGCTCATTGGTTAAGAACACTGGCTGTTCTTCCTGAGCTTCTGAGTTCAATTCCCAGCACACACACTGTGACTCACAACCATCTATAATGTTACCTGGTGCCTTCTTCTGGCATGCAGGTGTACATCCAAACTAGAGCACTCATATAATACACACACACACACACACACACACACACACACACACACACATTCTTTAAAAAAGAAAAGAAAAATCATATTAATAGGGGCTGTTGGGTTTAAAATGATGTCCTCGACAAAACACTGATGTTCACCCTCCCTCATTCTGTTTAGGATTTGTCACCTACCACTGTCACTTATCTGCCAGCCCACTCACCCACTCAACTAAGAACCTCCTTGGGTAAGTCCACAAGGGACAATAGGATGGCTGGGGCATCTCAGCAGCTCTCACTTCAGTGTCCCAGGCTCTTATGAGGAGCCTTCTTCCTGCATCAGATCTGCCTGCTAGGCTAGTCTGGGTACCACTGTGTGGGGCTGGTTTGCACTTTCCCAAGGGCAAACCTCTCCCAGCAAGGCCCCAGCCTCCCCCTCCGCGGGTGCCTCATACTGCCTTTTACCTTAGTGGCCTTCAGCTCCCACTCGTACCGGTTTCGCTCATTCTCCAGCTCTTCCACTTTGATTCTGAGGTGCTTGAGTTCTTGCAGTAACTCCTGGAGAGGAGAGGGACAGTGACAGGGCTGTGACAGATACAGAGCAGAGTGTGCACTAAGTCTCTGGATAAGGCTCATGCAGAGGGAGCTGGCTGGGGCTGGCAGCAACTGCACCAGGCTCCGTGACTGCAGCTCTGAACTTTAACCATGGTCTGTGATCCAGAAAAGGCTGATTAGCCATCTGAAAACAAAGGCCAGGGAGTTCCAAACAGAAGAGAGAAAAAAACACGTGCATTTGCATGTATATATGCAGGTTGGAAGACAACCTTGGGTATGTTCCTCAGCCACTGTCTTTTTAGAACAGGTCTCTTGCTGGCTGGCCAGTAAGCCCCAGGGGTCTCCCTGTCTTAGCCCTGCAGTGCTAGGACTGCATGTGGACTGCAAGTGGTTATTTGTTTTAAACATGGGTCGTGGGAATGAAACTCAGATCTCATGCTACCCTCCCAGAGTAAAACTCAAAATGATCCACTTATCCTTAGAGTCTGTCACCCCCTTTATCTGACATCTGAACCTCCAAGAGACACGCCCAGTCATGCACAGGGCGTCAAAAGCAGACAGGTCAAGTTTGTGAGTGCAAGGAGCAGAGATGTTGAATGCAGGCAACTGCCCTGCTGGTGCAGAGCGGGGAGCAGGAAGCAAGGAGCACCTCTCTGTGCTGAAGGCGGGGAGCCCAGAGGAGGAAGTGGCGATCCTCGGAGGCTCCACAGCCAGTTAGATTAGGAGAACCAACACTAAGTGTCAAAGGCAGATGCCAGTGTGAGTGTCCCGATTGGGAGAGGAGGTTAAGCAAGAGGACGCAGTGCAGGCATGCAGACAGGAATCACAATAGGAGGCAGAAGGTGAGACAGCCCATTGTGCGGGGCAGAGATTATATGTCCACGTGTTCTGGAGATGAAACTGGGGAGCTGAGGGCGGGGGCTCTACAGATGAGAGCACTCAGCATGACACCGTGTGGACGGGGAGCCAGTGAAGCTTCCTGAGTGGGGAAGGGATGTTCAGACAACTTTCACAGCCACATTTGCACAGGTAGTGAGAGGGGCCAGAACTCAATCAAGCTCATCTCTTCCAAATCTAGGACCCGTGGCTGAAAACCTCCTTGATAAAGGGGGCAACATGTGTTGTCTTTGTTGGTTTGGTCTGTTCTGTAGAGAGAGAATCTCATAGCCCAGGCTGGCCTGTAACTCACTACACAGCACAAACTGGCCTCAAATTTGCAATCCTGCTTTTACCTTCCAAACACTGAGGATACCACTGTGCTCTGCCAGCATTAGTTGTCTTGAACCAAAGTTTACTTAATGGACAATCGGTTCAGGTAACAACTACTTCTGATCATAAGAACTGGCATAAACGTCATTAATGCTATTTGGAGCCAAGCTTTATCTATGTCCCGCCCGAGAACATTGTTACAATATCTCACTTCCCTCCCACCATACACCATGACTCTGATCTTGCGATGAGATCTGGTAGCCTGAGTATCTTCAAACGCTTTGTCCTTTTGTGACCTTGGCCCTATGGAAAATCCGACTGCTAAACAGCAAGAGGGACAACGGTGTTAGCGCGCACCCATCTGATCACGGCATTCCCCCGCTTCTAGAAGCTTCTAAACCTGAACTCATGAACAGCTTGCCCTGCCCCAGCTAAGCTCTGAATGTCACACTGGAGAATTGTAGCTCCTCTTCCCAGCTTACAGCTCTACACATGCACCATTCTCCTTCTGATTGCTCATTGTGTTAGCTCCTGCCTTTCCTTCAGCCTCCCCAGGTGAAGCTCCCCAGACCTCCAAGCACATTAGACCCCTCTGCAGGACTCTCTACTGTTTCCCACAGATCCCCTATAAGGCTTAGCTGTGGGGTTGCTAATGGATAGCTCTATTCTCTTTTGTGAGGTCTGGGAAGTCTTTATGAACCTCTTACCCAGCCGGTCCTGGCACGCAGCTGTTGATGACTGAATACCTGATACTCAAGTCATTATTTGACTGGCTTAGGCGTCTTTGCATTCCGAGATAATCTACCATGAATACTGCTTCCACACGAATCTTAAAATTTATTTAAAATGACTTAGGGCTGAGGTATTTCTTAGTACCTGCTGAAGAGAAGGCCTGCTAATCCAAGGTGACTGTGCACTTCCTCTTCAGCACTGGGCTTCAAGACTTCTCGCTGTGTATTTGGACTTGCCAGAGATTCAGAATCATTTTCTAGTAATATTGTTGGCCCTGCCTAAGCTGTCCCAGCCCACAGCAGGAAGGAAGAGTCTGTCTGTCCATCCTGCTCCTGTCTTAGCAGGGCTGCTCAGGTTGCTCTGAGAGGGCACCACACCCGACGGAGGCAAATCAAGAAAGCACAGGCTACTGCTCTCTGGGTTCTTGTGACTTCTTTGGCATATGGCCCCAGACGTCATGAACTCTCTATACTGTGACTATGCTGTGGGCAATATTTTTCCTGGAAATTCAGGTGATGACTTAATTGTTCATAACAAATGAAACACACACACACCCCATGTTGTGTTTACTCCCTGGGGTAGGGGTGGGACTAAACATCTCTGAACATGAATTTGAAAGGGTTTTTTATTTTTTCCCCATGATACTGTTTTGTTTTTGTTTTTGTTTTTTGTTTGTTTTTGGTTTAGTTTTTTCTTAAAGAGAAGCATACAACGAGGCTTCATTAAACCCCAGTCCAGGCCCAGGGATGAGTGTCTGGATCATACACGGGGAAAAGAGAATCCTGAATCTTCCTTTGGCCCAGATCCCCCACCACTCAGAGCCTGCGACACACCTTGATCTATTCCTAAAGATGAGCAATCTGGCCTTTGGAGGGCTACTGTCACCTGCCCAAGCCCTGCTTGACGAAGGTCCCAGAGCCCATCTAACATCAAGACAGGCCTGTGTGAAGGCAAGTTCTGCCCTGAGGTAACAGCAGATCCATGCAAAGCCACTGCACACAGTTCTGGTTAGGAGAAACCCCAGCCTTCCGCCACTGAGGCATCACACACACATGCTCTGATATACTTAAGTATGGTGCCTACAGGTGACCCCTCCCAAGGGGCATAGTCCTGGCTGCAGGTCTGGGGCTTGGCCTCATGGTCACCGGCCACCACCTCCTCAGGGTGGTCCCTATCGAGTAAGAGGCGCTCTTGAATCTGCCTGTGGATGTCCAGCTGCAGCCTACACATCTGTTCCTGCAGCTCACTGATCACATTCAGAACTGACTGTGGGGAGGAAGAGAAGGAGAGAAAAGCACTCAACATCAGTCACCAGTAGATGCAGACCACCTCGGGAGAGCAGCTGAGAAGAAAAGGAAGTATGCAGAGGGTGATCATGATGGGGGGCGGCATGGCCCCCAGTCCATGGCCAGGCCCCTCTTTGATAGAACAAAAATACTTCCCCATCCCCCTCCCTGTCCCCCTGCGGCTTGCTCCATCCTTGGACCTGTCTTGAAGTTTGACATCTACTTTGTGCCAAACTGGATGGATGGCCATTCATCTAAGTCAACAGGTGAGGTACAGAGTCTGGCAGATCCCTTCATCCAAGCAGAAGCAGCAGCAGCAGAGGTAGATGACACACAACACAGGTGCGTGCACACGTACACACACACACACACACACACATACACTCTCCCTCCACACCTCCATCCATGCCACACTTGCCTACACCCACCCTCACATTCAAACATGTCAACTCCTGCTTACAGGTGAGCTCTCTACAACACATACCATGCTTATGCAATGATAACGTATCCCCAACTCTAATCCTATTCAGATACTAATAGGCTTTGTTTAACATGCAGCCTATATTCCTTGTCAACATATGTCCCGAGCAATGCTTTTGTAGCGCTGTACTGAAGTATGGGTGGTCCTGATCTATCAGAACAGACCCATTTCCAGTCATGTCAATGAGCAAAGTCTAATGAAACTAATACCTTAATCTGTGTGCATGCCTGTCTGACTGACAGACAGACAGAGAATGACTAGACCAAAGGATAACCTTGGCTGTCATGACCCGCCATTTTTTGAGGCTTGGTTTCCCACTGGTCTGGACCTCACTGATTTGGTAAGGCTGGCTGACTAGTGAGCTCCAGATAGCCTCCTGTCTCTCTCTCCTTGGGATGACAACTATACGCCTCTAGACCCAGGTTGGTTGGTTGTAACTTCTAAGAATCAAACCCCAGATGTGACTCAGTCTTTTTTAAACATTAAATTACGTTGAGTTATTTTGTGTTTATGTATGTACAGAAGTGCGCCAAAATGTTCCTATCCAAGCTAGAAATCAACTCAGAGTGAGTCAGTTCGCTCCTTCCACCTTGACGCTGGGTTCCAGGCTTGCAGCGAGCACCTGCACCCACTGACGCACCTCACTGGCCTGTGATACCCTACTTTAAGCTTCTCAGATCCCTCAGAGGCTTGACTCTCACTTCAGAGAACCCATATAATCTTCTTTTTTTTTTTTCATTCCAGTTTTAAGATTAAGAAGAGACTGGTTCATTTCCCTGATGCCTTAAAGCTCACACACAGTGGCAGGGTACACCTGACACTGCACAGTACAGCTCTTACCTCACACACACAAGATCCAGGCTTAACTCTCTAGCACTGAAGGCAGAAGAAACAAAATAAGAAATAAAACCTCACTTGCAGCGGGCAGTGTGGGGACTGCTGTCCAAATTCTTCACGCCTGTGGGAAGCGCAGCAAGAATCAAGCCCACTCTTTCTTTCTTCTAAATAAAAACATACCTTTCTTTTTAAAAGGCTCCTGTTCTCAGCATTGTCCTTTGTTTGGGGTCTGACCCACCTCATTCGGTTCATACAGGTGCACTTTTGTCCTTAGTAAAAGCTCTCTCCCGTCTTTGCACTGGTCCCTGTGAAATCCAGTTTCCCTCAGGGCTAGCTACACTAAGCCCTTCCTTCTCATTGACACTGCGTGGGAAATGGTACAGTCAGAACTGCCTTAATTCTCAGCTGTGCAGGATGAGCGAGTCGTCTTCGCTGTGCAGTGGCCAGCCTTTTTTCATCACTGGACCTATGCCTATACCTAGCTCTGTCCTTGATCAGCTTCATGAATCTCTGGGTAACAGTGGCCACTTCCTCTCACCCACACCACTCTGTACTGTCTCCCCTTAGCCTCAAAACTGAAACCAAGTTGCACTTCCCCCAGTGTTGGTTCCCTGGCTTCTGGGTGAGAAAAGCAAGAAAAACAATCAAACATATTTGAATCATGTCAGCTTTGGCTGAGGACTTTTAAGATCCAGACAGCTGTGCTCCCTTTCCTCCACTTCCGTCTTTGTATCAGGCAGGTTGGAAATGTAGGTCAGAGGTTGGGCACACACCTGTTTTCCTCCCTCTGCCTCAGCAGGACCACGTGGTACACTCCACTTCCCTAACGGCATGCTGTTGTTCTGTGTGTCTCAGTCTTCAGAGCTGGCACTGAGACTGAACACTCCAACTCCAGGGCTGGCTACCTTCTCTAGTCCCAGGTCGTTTTCTATCCTGTGGGGCAGAACCTTTGGCAGCACTAGTGCATCCTTGGGTTGCCAATCATGAAGTGCAGGTGATAGTTATGAGTTTGTAATTGCTGCCCTGTATTGTAATCTCAGCTGATTTTGTATATTCACTCTGCTTTGCCAAATATCCACTCCCTTTTCCAGGGTTCTGTCTCTGGGCAGTTTTTGAGAACCTCCCCTAATCATCATCTGTTCTTACCTGTTAAACCTGTTCACAATTACCCTTAGTTCTTTCTCCCGCTCTTCCTTCATTCTCGGCTTACCAGTGGCCTGGCCCTCTCCTAGCACACGTTGCTGATGAGTTTATAACCTCTGTATTCTATAGAGGGAGATTTGGAAATACCTATGTCAACATTTCGAGTGCAGATGCTCCTGACTCATCTCTTCCATTATGAGAGCCTCACTCATGTGTAAGATTACTTACTACAGCACTGCAGAGAACAGCAAAAACTTAGAAACAAATTAAATGTTCATCGAAACATTGTCCATCAGCTAACTCTGTTAGCTACGTGAGGGCGTAGAGAGATGCTAGAAAACACGCAGACATAAATATAAATGAGGCAGGGTGTGCTGTTTACCATTCTTTTTTAAAATATATTTTATTAATTTATCCATATTACACTGTTTACCATTCTTGCCACGGAAAGAAGTGTAAGATTATTCCTTGCACTTAAATAAATAAAAAAGTATGCCGGGCGTGGTGGCACACATCTTTAATCCCAACACTCGGGAGGCAGAGGCAGGTGTATCTCTAAAGTTCAAGGCCAGCCTGGTCTACAAAGCAAATTCTAGAACAACCAGGCTCTTACACAGAGAAACCCCATCTTAAAATACAAAATAAAACAACAACAACAACAAAAGAAAAACAGTATGAAAATAAAGGAACTAAGTGTGCCTGTGTTCTGTGTTCATGTATGTGGAATATGTGCACATGGTGTGTGTCTGTGTGTGTGTGTGTACACATGTAGTATGTCTGTGTGTGTGTGTTTATGCATGCATGTGTGCCTGGAATATGGTGTGTCGTCATCTGTCCATCTGTCCATGTGCATTCACTTTTCCTTGCATAAGATAACTCTAGAAGAATAAAAACAAACTCATAACACTGGTTCCTGCCTGCCAGCTGCAGAAGAAGTGTATAAAACCTTTTGTTAAACATCCGTATGAACTTTTGATATTTTTTGCATTTTCTTTCAAATACATGAAAAGGTAAATTAATAAACCAAAAATATTAAAATTCTTCTCAGCAGGCCAGTTCAGCTGAGCAAATACATCCTTCCCCGAACTTGCTCTGTGGTCCACAGCAATCATTCTGGCTGCTCTAGTCCAGAAATCAAAATCTGCCCCTCCCCTTCTCAGGTTCAGAGCACAGGGATAAAACAGTGTGTTGTAAGCAACTGTGTGTTCTAGAAGAAAACCCTAAAAATTATCTTTAGCTCTAGATTACCTAAGATGATGCCACTTCCTGGAACCCACAGTATGTCATCTGCTCTCCTCACCTGACTCTGACAACTGCTTGAACCCCACTGGGTCCCACAATGGTACCCAGCTGAGCGATTCCTCCTCACCTCATCCCGTGCCCCACCAATAATCCCAGTGCAGAAGGAATCCTTCTAGCTTCTGACCAGTGTGCTCTGGGTACCACAAAGAGGTTTTCTTTTGCCTCAGAAACTATCTTTTGTGTTCCATCATCTCAATTCTGGTATTTACTTCTCATGTTAGTCACTCTATTACAATCCTGCCTTTCAGAAGTAAATCTAATATCCAATCTTGGGTAGCTCGACATGACTCAGGAATACTGGAGAAGGCTAATGAGGAAAACTAAAGCAAACATCTGCATTCACTCACATCTCGTGTGTGTCACTACCAATCTAGTACTTAGAAATTCTGGTCATCAGGAATCCTGTACCTCTAAGCCCCCAGGCCTCACAGACAGGTCGCCAGGAATCATCTGTACAACTCAAGGACTAGCAGCAGGGCACTGACTGAAGCCACAGTGACTTAGGGTATGATCAGAATAGTGTGTAGCGATCCTGTTAAACACTGACCCTATTTTCACTGAAACAAAAATTGAATCTGAGGACAATGGCCAAGCTGCATGGAAGAAGAGTTATGGCTTCAGTCTAAAATGCCTCACTCAGGAAGGCTCATGTGATAAAGGCTTTGCTGACAGGGTTTTTGGGAAAGGGACTTGATCATGAGGGCTATGGCATCATCGATTATCCCACTGGTGGGTTATAATTTCACAGTAGAAAAGAGAAGTCATAGGAGGTGGAGCCAGGTTAGATAAAATGTGCCAATGAAGGCATAACTTGAGAGGTGTATCTTGCTCCAACCCTTTCCTGTTTCTCTCTACTTCTTCGCTACCATGGCTTGAACAGCCTGCTCTGTCACACATCCCCTATTGTCACAGTGTTCTGCCTCATCGCGGTGAAGCCAGCCTGGAATGCCTGAAACACTGAGCCAATAAATCTGTCATCTTCAAATTTATTTGCATGCTTATATTTTGCCATGATGATTGCTAGAGTTTGCATGTCAAAGGCTCCTCATAGACTCGTGTGTTTAAATACCTGGTCTCTATCTGGTGGCACTGTCTTGGGGGGCTCTGGAATATTTAAGAGGTGAAGTCTGGCTGGAGGAAACAGGTCACTTGGTACTGCACCCAGCACTTATCCTTATTCTAATCAGATACCCCCCTCTCTGTCTCTCTGTCTCCCTCCGTGTGTGTGTGTGTGTGTGTGTGTGTGTGTGTGTGTGTGTATGTGTGTGTGTGTGTGTTGATTTAATGATATATAACAAGCCATGCCTTGAGCTCCTACTACCATGGATGGAGACCCTGTCACCATGCTTTCCATACTATGACACACTGTATTGCTTAAATGTGAGTCAGAAATAAATAAGTCAGGTATAGTAGTGTACACCTTTAATACCAGCCCTGGGGAGGTAGAAGCATACAGATTTCTGAGTTCTACATCAGCCTAGTGTACAGAATGAGTTCAAGAACAGGCAGGGCTATACAGAGGAAATCATCATCATCATCATCATCATCATCATCATCATGATATAATTATAATAAACAACATTTTCCCCTTCTTGCTTCCATTGGGAAATTTGTCACAGCAACAAGAAAAAAAAGTGTCTAAAACAGTGACACAATGCTAACTAGCAGAAATGTTTCCATCTGATAATCTCAAAAAGAAAAACAGTATTGCCTTTCCTAAACCACACTCAGCCTTAGGCATACGCAGTCACTGGTAAAAGCAGCACAGCTTAGGGACGGAAGAAACATTCATTCCCTTTATTCATGCAATTCCAACCACGAGTGACCTGAGCTAGCAAAATGCTCTCACTCAAACATTACCGTCACGCGACACAGTAAGGCTTAAGCGGTGCTCACCGCATTCAGCCATTAGCGCTCCAAATAACACCAACAAGAGGCTACGATCCTGGCCAACCAGCAGAGAATGCACAATTACAAGGAGGAGGAATGTGTTTCGGGTCATGTGGCTGCTCACTGCCTCTCACAGGTTTGAACAGCCTACAAAATTCCTCCACATGGAAACCTAATATTTGTACTGGCAACTGGGAAGGGCAGTGATCTGGCAGATTGGAGCCCAGGAGCTTGGGAGCGATGCTGCCTCATGCATAAACGGCCTGATGGAAGACAACCCCAAACTCGGATTTGAAAAACAATCCCTCAGAGAAGAAACCAAGCTATCAGGGAAGCGACTGCTTTAGTATCTATCACAGAAAAGGAAATTCACCTCCTTCCAGAATCCCCTACCTCACCCCCCAAAAAATTGGGATACCTGGTTTCACACTAATTCTGCATTTTCTTCACAGACAGATTGCCTCATATTCACACACTCCAAGTGTTGTCATCCCTAGAGAGCCAGGCGCAGGCAGGCAGGCATGAGACCCACAATGACCCTACAGCTTTTGCTGGAACCTTCTAAGAAAGACTCTCTATAGATCAATCTAGAGCTATGGCTGGCTCTCTTTGTCATGAAGAGGTCAGCCTTCCTAAGAACAAGGCGAGCAGAGAATCAAGGACTGCCCTCAACTGGGCTTTTGAAGGCACGGTGAGGTTGTCTGGCTCTAATCATGCTGTACTCTAACCTTAGACCTCTCAAGTTGTATCTTCTATCAACTCCCCTCTCCCCCCAGCTTCCTCCTTTCCCTTAATGGCTTTGAGTCTCTGCTCATTTGCACTTTGCAGCATGTGAATGATCGATTTGCCATAGTCTGCCTTTCCAGTGTCAGTGTGAGTAACACTGTCAGTAAGTAATCAGGAAAAGTTAGCGACTACTACATGACCCACGCTAAGCTAAGTCCTCCTCCAGTCCTCAGAATGGCCGGGGAAACAGCAAGTATTACTACCATCTTCTAGAAACAAATAAGCAAAAAAGAATCACTAAAGCTTTGGGAGTTCAATTAATGGCCAGGAAGTCAAAGCTAGGGACTATCCAAGCATCGCAGTCACAGACGAGATCCAATACTCTTCACTCTTAATGAGAGATCCTGTTCACAGCTCACTACACATCTCTTCCTTTGAACACTACACATGTTACTGAGAAACATCTTCTCAAAATTAACTTAAGGAATGTTCCATACTATGTGAGCATACTATTAAGTGTTCCAAGCTCTATTATCACCTCAGGAAAACAGGGCAGAAGTCAACGCAAATAATGTTAATACTTCAAAGGACCACTTTCCATCTTTTGACTTTTGAGAGGGATAGAGGGAACGAAATAGAAACCAAGTGCTTACAAAAATGCCAACGACTATCATAGCACGCAACATCTGTGATTAGTTGGTCTTTAATACATTAACTATTTTTATAAAGAAACTGATGTTCATACAAATTAAATAATTGGTTTGTTAAAGTCCAGAGAGCTATTGAATGGATCAGTCAGTAAACACGCACAGTTCTCCTAATGTAGCACTACTGTCTTCCCCGTGTCACGGCGCCAGGTGTGAACACAGACACGAGGGCGATTATCTAAGCTAAAGCATGCTGCTCCTTGGGAAGAAGGTGTTCTGGCCCTAAAACTCTCTGACTGCTATCCAAGGCAAGACTCCAGCATGTTCTAGCCAAAGATATATGGAGTCTGAAAAACAAAACAAAGCAAGCCAGCAAACATTCTTTCAGAGATGGCCTGAATGTGGGCTCACCCACACAGCCCATCAAGAGGGGGTAAAAAAAAAAAAAAAAAAGGACACACATGTGGGAGGTGCGGGCAATGAAATATGTATCCAAAACGACCCCGAGCCTGCTGGGAGGCTGGCTTCCTTCCTGCTGTTGTCATTACCTTAGCTTTCACAAAAGGCGTCTTGTGCCCCTCCACATGTGTCTGATCCTTCCCTCTCAGCTGCTTCCCTTTCCATCCCAGTCAGCAGTTTGAGGATAGGGCCCTAAAGCCAAAACTGAGTGGTTTGGGCATTGCTGAAATGTGCAGCGGCAGCAAAACCTGATAACTTGGTATTAAACAGATCATTGTGTCTCTAGTGCATGAATATTCCTGGTACCCAGTGACTGCTGGGACTGCAGTTGGCCAGATGGCCTAGGAGTCTAGTGTAACTCAGGCTCCACTGCCACCCAACCCCAATCTGGAGCATCACACTCACCTCTGCTTTTCTCTGTTTTTCCTCTTGTTCTTTCTGCTCTTTCTCCATTCCGACCAGCTTGAGCTTTAGCTCAGACACCTCAGTCATCAGATCCAACTTCTGTGTCTCTAGAGATGTGCGACTTAGAAGCTCCTGTAAGCAAAAATGGATCTCAGCATCATAAGCCGCCATGGCAACAAGACCAGCAGCAGTCCCATCCACAGCACATGAGGTAACATCTACACTGTATCTGCCACAGCCTAGGGTAGGGCTACTACATAGTAGTCTGTTGGGGAGAAGTTTGGCTCACTCTAGGTTATTTGGGGACAGCACAACCCCTGACATCACCCAGCATGCTTTGAAAGACATTTCTCAAAAAACATATTTCTCCATAGTAACCATTATTAATTATTTTCAGAGAAAATGAATGGGCACTTTCAAAGGATGAACATTTCCCATTTATTTCTGTTTTCAAGGCAAAGAAGCAAGCCCTCTGATTCAGAACAAATGAATATGAATTCGTGTTGACAAAACAGTTTTGAAAAAAGGAATTTCTAGACCAGCTCCTGAGTACAATCAAGGACCAGTCTAGTCTTCTACAAATCCCAATGTTAGACATCATTACAGTAAATGCAGAGAGAAGTCGGAGTATAAAGTGGACTCCTGATGAGTGGTCCAATGAGATGGCACTTTCCTGAACTACACAAAACTTACAACTAGGCACCATGGAATATAGGTAAGGTTATTCTTTACTTATTGTAGAATCACCAAGTTCATTATTGCTATTTCTGCTGTCACCAGGACAGCGCAGACAACCATATATCCCAGCTCCTGGATACCAAGGCTCCCATTAACACATACACACACACCTATTAAACACAAACAAGAGAAAACAAGAAAAGATACAGGCAGAACAATTATAGAGGCGTCATACAAACCAGAAGCTTCTCCCGAGCTACAGGCCAACTTCTCTCTGCATTTACTGTAATGATGTCTAACATTGGGATTTGTAGAAGACTAGACTTATCCCTAATTGTACTCAGGAGCTGGTCTAGAAATTCCTTTCTTCCATCAACAAATGGTGGTGTCTTGATGGCTAAGATCCTGGTGCACGGTAAGCCTTTCCCCACGCAGGTCCTAGCACTGAAGATACGCATGGTAACCAGAGGAACAACTGGAAAACAAACAGCCGCCTGCACAGTCTGAACATCATGTATCATCTCAGGCAACCCAACCCTCGCACAAAGAATGATGGTCTCTGAGCTCAGAGATACCAAGCTATCCTGCCATCTTGAGTCAAACCACAGAGGAAAATGAGTTTGAGTAGGAATAGATGCCTCACTAACCTAACCCTGAAGGCCACTTGGCCCCAATGAATCTCAACTACAGACTAACTGAATCTAACTAACTGGGCATCTAGAAGTTCTCTTGAGCCCTAGGCCAGGGAAATGGGCTTTTCCTGGTCAGCCAGACTTGAGGCTGGATGACAGGGCAGAGGCAGGAGCATTATAGCATTAGTGGGACGCTTGGCCACAAGGCATCAGTCTATGAGATGTCCCCGATAATGACAAACTTGGGTTTGCTGCGTGCCTTCTCTGTAGCAGAGACTGTGGCTGCTCTTGCACACATTCTCTTAACACATCTCCCAGGATTTGGCAGCAAACATTGGCTTCTGAATATGAGAAAACCGGTCCAGGGAGAATAAGCAAGTCTCCTGGGCAAGAACATAATAATAATCATAAGCGGAGTTAGTTTGCATACCACCACCCATTTGACTTCAAAATTCATTTCTGTTGGACATATCATCCTGTTTTCCAAACTGTGGAGAGAGAAGTATGTTGTGAATCAAAGACTTTAAAGAGAAAGAACAAAATGGGCAGTCAAAAAAAAAAGTCACTGCACCCAGAAAAAACATCCATACAGACTGCCAGGGTGTCACTGAACATAAACTTTCTACGGAACTCTGTTGCTGACCCAGACCAGGCTGGAAATAAGTTCTTCTCCAGGTAGGTGGGTGCACCAAAATGAGGGGTTCTAGTCTCTTGGCCCTGAGTGTGTGAAGTTCGTAAGGTGTTCAGAATCCTCCTTGCTTAGCACTGGTTCTCTTTATACCCCCTTTCCTCTTCCCAAACCTCTTTTCTCCTCATACCTGCTTCTCTGAGTCTCTTCATCCTTGCAGCTACATGCTTTGTTCTAAAACTAGTTTAAGGCAGTTTGCAAAATAGCTATTCCTAGTTCAAAATGAATCAAAGGCTAGGGAAATGGCTCAATGGGTAAAGAGCTTGCCAGGCAAGTGCAGGGACCTGAGTTCAGATCCCGAAAACTTATGTAGTAGGTAGCTGGCCACAGTAGCACATGTCTATAATCCTGATGCTGCTGTGGCAAAATGGGCTGCAGACACAGAGGAGTCCACGAATGCTGGCATCCTACCTACTCTGATGTACTCGAGGCCATGAGACCTGTCTCAAAGAAGGTAGAAGGCAAGAAATAATACCTGAAGCTTTTCTATAATCTCCACATATATGTCTCACACACACACACACACACACACACACACACACACACACACACACACACACACACATGCCATAGCCACAAAAGAAATCATAAAAGTTAAAGCAGGTAAGAGGAGACATAATTCATAGGAAACTATAAGTTACTACAAAGGACTGGGGATGAACCACAACATGAAGATATACAAGCTTCCAAGCTTCAATGCACAGGGACTAAAGGACAATTCCACAAGGTAAAATCCTTTTACCAACTGGAAAAGACACAACCTCCTGCACGGCCTGAACATCGTGCATCATCTCAGGCAACCCAACCCTTGCACAAACAATGATGATCTCTGAGCTCGGAGATATCAAACTATCCTGCCATCATGAATCACTTTGGGGTGCTGAGATCGAAGAAAAAAAGGGGTCTTCTGTAAGACTTCATCCGTTTTTAAACACCTACCAGTGGCCAACATTTAGGAGCACAACAATTGAAAGCACAAGCCCTGTGGGCGGCACGGTAATCCTAAAACGATACCCACACACTTCTCTCCAGGGATCAGCATTCCAGACGCTGCTTTGGTGAACTTTAAAAAGCCTTGCAAAGTGTCTAAGTTTCCCTCTGCTCTCACCACGGTCAAAGCCCCCCTAGCTGTTTAAACTCCCAGGTTGCAATTAGTCACACCAATGTTGCAGCTGATGAGGACAGTGCTGTAATTAGTTCCAATAGCCATCCTAATTAGTCACGCCAGTGTTTGAATTGGTCATGCTAACATTCCAAGTGGACGTTCGGGTTGGACATGATCAAGGTTTAATTGGAAACCTGAGGTTGTTTAATTGATTACAGTTCACTGATAATAAAGCTTTTACGGGCTCCCTGGTGTTTCCACCTCTTTCAAGCCTTTTGTTGATATCCCTTCTTTATCCTTGTCATGAAAATGACTATTCCAGACAATGAAATAAAAAAAACCAGGTTCTGTGTCCACACATCACAGAGATCCTTGCACATCCATATTTACTGCAGCACTGTTCACAACAGCTATGTCACAGAACCAACACAGGTATCCACTGACTGACAGATTAAAAAAAAAATGTGTACATATACACAATGAAAAAATTTCAACCATAAAGAACAAAGTTATGTCACTTGTAAGAACTGGAAATAATCATATTAAACAATTAGGTTAGTCTCAGACACATGCATCTTATTTCTCAGTTTGGGACCCAGATTTTATGTAGCTACATAGAGTCGTATGTATACAAGGTATAAAGCACAACTGAAACTGTGGCGAGAAAAGGGGAATTTACAGGAGGGGCAGGGATAGGGAAGGGGAGGACACCAGCTATGGGGGAGGCTGGACTACATAGAAAAGTTTGATTTTTTTTTTTAACTCCTTGGAATTTAAAAGGGGATACATCAAAGTGCACATTGGTAAGAAAGGGATCAGAAGTGGGACAAGAGAAGGTAATAGGGGAAATATGATCAAATTAGATTATATACACATGTGAGGATGTCATAATTGATATAGACTAATAAAAAGACCAAAAAAAAAAAAAATAGAATTCTAATACTGATTGTTGTTGGAGGAAAAAAAAATTAGCCTTCAACAAGTTTAAGCCAAGCCCAGTTCAGTCTTCTATCTCAAGACCCAGCAAGGCCCCCAACCACTGTTAGGAACCAGACCCTCTCAAGTGCACAACTTAACGGACACTAGCTGTCCTGCGGCCTCCATGGTCCCCTCTAACTCAATATGAACAGCAGTTGGATCTGACATGCTGTGTTTCCCTCTCTCCAGTCATTTCAGATGAGAGACACTTTGCCCACACCAATCCAACTTAAGAGAGCACCCTTATCCCCGTCTTAGGATTGCCTCCAACCCAATTCACAGAGAATGCCTGTCTTCCATCTCAGGCTGCCTCCAGACCACTGTCTGTTCCCATCAATTGTCCTAGGACAGGGCTGTTTAGGTCTAGTACATTTTCCCAAAGGCAGTAGTTTCCCCTCCCCCCAGGCATTTGGCTTTTTAACCAATGGCTTTTCTACCTACATTAGGCGATCTGCGTCCCCTCAGGAGCTTCAACATCCTTGCGAATGACCGTCACGTCCTGGGTCCTGTATCTTCTTGCAGACCTTCTGCTCAGCGTCACACTGACCTCGGCTTCTTAGGGCGTTACTTCTCGGCAGCAGGGTCACAAGTAGGCCCTCATCTGCACCCAGAATGTGTTTGCTTTGTCTCCAAAGTCTTCAGCTCTTAAGTTCTCTAGGCTGACCTTTTCAACTATTCCTCTTGCTCCCTCAACCTAGAATTTCTTCTTCTGTGTCCACTGGTTACTTAGTAACTCCCTGTTTTCCTGGTCTATCAACTTTCTTTAGCAATATTTGTCTCCCTGGCCACTCTGTACTTTAAGGTTTGTCATTTTATTTGTACTCATATCTACAGCAGAAAAGTCCGTCTCCCGTCCCCCTGCCCCAGACTGGTGGCCTTTGTTTACCGGGGCCCAGGTGGAGCCAAATCTCAGTTGTTATTTGTTTTCACTCCTCATGACCTGAGCATTGCTACTGAAAGTAATTTAATCACGCCCATCAGTTTCAGTACAAACTCACCATATCTGATTACAGCTTATCTGCCAATACTGTCTGGTAAATCTTCTACTTATCCGTGGTTGTTCCTCTCAGTATTGTTCTAAATTTTCCTATCCCTCCAAGTTTTAGACCCCATAATGTCCTCTTATCAAATAATCTCTCCTCCTATCTACCAAAAACAAAACAAAACCTGCCACCCTTCGCAGAACTTCCATTCTTTTTATTTCAGAGTTTTCCACATCATCTCATTTGTCTTTCTTCAACCCCTGTCTTAGTCCTGTCTCAGTGGGAGCAAATGTTCACACACACTTTGTTCTAAAGGTAGTCTGACATGACTGCACACTGTCATCTTCTGTCAGGTTCGCTCATTTTTATGATCTATTTTCTATTCCCCCCAAAGCTGGGTGTGTTGATACACATCTGTAACCCTATCACTCAGAGGCTGTGGGGGGGGACAGGGAGATTGGGTTACACTGACCCTGCAGCCCCCTCTACCCCAAGGGAAGGAGAGAAGGAGGGAGGAAGGGAGGGAGGGAGGGAGGGAGGGAGGGAGAGACAGAGACAGAGAGAGACAGATACAGACAGAGACAGAGAAAGAAAGAGAGAGAGAGAAAGGGGGAGAAAGAGAGAGAGACACAGAGAGAGAGAGACAGACAGACAGACAGACAGATAGACACAGACAGACAGACAGACAGACAGACAGACAGGAAGGGGGAAGAGGAAGAGTACACAATGCTTCCAGAATATTGTTTCTGAAATGCCCCATTTTGACTGACCTTCCCACCTCTGCCCTTCAAGGCCTCCTCACACAACTTGGTGAATATCAGTTACGTTACCGTGGCAGGTAACCAGTAGTCTTTGGTGGTGTCCCCTGATCTTCCTCTAGCTAGTAACTCAGACAGACTCCCACTCACTGGGACCTAGCCACTCCCTTACCTTTGTGCTGCCTTGGAAGGAGTTCCCACCAAGCTAGTCCGGAATAGGACCATCAATCATGCACTCTGACCGGCATTTAATCTTGTCCTCGCCATCAGCTCTCGCTCCTTGGGCTATAAACATGGTCAAATTTCTGACATTCTAAAGAAGCCACTGAACTCCCTAGCCCTTCAAGTTACCACCACCAACTCTCCTGCCTCTGCGTAAGTAAATGCATGCCGTGTGTGTGTGTGTGTGTGTGTGTGTGTGTGTGTGTGTGTGTGTGCGCGCGCGCGTCTGAGAGAGAACCCTCTCTTCTATGCCCTTCCGCCATGTCTCTTCTTCCTTTCACTCCTCAACAAGATGTCTGTCTGGTTGCCTCCTGCCTCCTGCCTCCACCTAAGTAGGGGCACAAACAGTTTTACTTCTGGGATCCAATGTCTAAGCTTCAGCCGCGCCTTATTCTGGGCTTTTACATCCACCACAACATCAAGTCAACATAAGTGCTTGTCAGCCACCTTGTCTTCTTTGTGCCAGGTGTCCTTGACCTTTCCTTTTGCTCTCCCATCCCCTCTGCTGCCTTTATTCTGTCTCCTTTAAGGGAAATGTCCTTGTGTCCCTGTTAGCCGGCACTCTAGGTCTTGGTCAGCTCTGAATGCACCCCGCCTGAGTGGAGCTACAACAAACCTGCCCAAGCTTCCTGACATAGAGGGTGGGACTCCCCCCCCCCCAGGCACTGCTTAGGGTCCTGAAGCTACCATGGTGGCTGGGGGAGAGACAGCACCAGGAAAGCAGTGGGCTGAGGGGAAGCGAAGAAATTTTCCCAAGCAGCACTGCGCTTCCTGCTCCTAACTGTTTCAAGGTTGCCTGCAGTTTAAAGGGAAGAGGGTGAGGAGGAGGAGGAGGAAGAGGAGGAGGAGGAGGAGGAAGAGGAGAGAGGGGCAGGGAAGGCTTGCTTCACTTACTGTGAAGGACTGTGAAACTGGGTAAGAGCGCTTTAGGGAAAAAAAGAATGAACAAAATTATCACTTGCTCCTCTCTTGGAGCACAAGAACATATTGTCTCTCAGAGATGAAAGAGAGTTTACATCTCAGAGCAACAGACCATTTCCTTTTTCTCAAGGCTCGGGTCCTGAGGAGCTGATAAAATAAAATGAAACAAAATAAAAAAAATCTTCTGGCTTTCAACTCATTCTCTCCTTAAGGGGCCACATCTTGAAGCAATTACCTCCATCTTTAAGAGTGGAACATGACCCAGGGAATTACTGACCAATGACAGGGGACCGCAGCCTGCTTGGCAACCTAAAACCAGAATGAAAGAATGGGCTGTGGGGAGACAAGAAAGCAAAATCATGTCCCTTTGCCCTTTGAAGTCAAAGGCTCCAGCCTTGCCAGGAAGCCAGGCGCTTGAGGAACACTGTAGAAAAGGGGCTTTCCTACCCTCCTCTGTCTACTCAAGGCTCCTTTCCCACTGCCTGGGTCCCTTTGAACCCACAGCCTCACCTGCAACAGGGATTGATGTAGCAGTCTGCACTAATGTCTAGACATACAACATCAAATAAGATGAAGAAACTGGGTATTTATGCCTTAAAATCTCTCAAAAGGGTTTCAGAGAATATTAGATGCCCATTTTTCTCGCTCATGGCTTGCTGTCTTTGCCTCCCCTCCTCAGACAGACCTATGTGCTTGCCAGATCATGTGTGGGGTTCTAGTTCATACTGGTTTTATTTATTTATTTTTTTTAATGTTCATTTCTTAGCATGTTGCAGGGCCTGTGTCCTGGCCTTACGATCCTTGCACGGTGTCTTCAGGTACACTGGCCATTTGTATGGTAGTGTGTTTTTAACAAAAACGGAATAATTGCACACAACTTTGTGACTGATTGGTACCTCGATGGGTAGCCCCTGGCTTTGTCATGATGTCTGGGCACTTCCTGCTTCTCCCTGGTGCTTTCTAACTTGTCAGAACTTCCTTTCACTGGCACAGCCCTCTCCTTCACCTCCGTGCTGCCTTGGAAGAAGTTTCCACAAAGCTCTGAGCTCATCGAGGGCAGGACCAGCAATCATGTGTTTTAATTGGCATTTACCCTACCCCTGACCATCACGCTACTCTCCTATGAGCAAAGAGCAGAGATGCACAATTTACAATCCAGATTGTCATCTGTACTCTCTGCAGCAAAGAAAAGCAGAGAGCCAGGACTCAGTGGCAGTAGTGTTTGCCTAGCATGCATGAGGCCCAGCATCACAAATAATAACAATTTAAAAAAAAAAAAACAGATTTACTGGCCTTCCCATATCAACGTACAGGCTCACTGACCCCCAGTCACTCGACACACCTCAGTTGGCGTCACATAAATGCTGAGGCTCTAGTTCAGGCAGAAGGCTTGAATGAAGCACACCAACGTTGTCCCCTATTTCTCCGAGCAGGATGGTGGCTAGCGAAACTCAGGACAATTTGCATCCTTCTTTCCTTTCCAGGGTATCTTCAAGTGTATCTGTGGTGTAGGAGGACCTGCCCCTGAGTCCGTTCTGTCTTCTTCTGGTTTATCTGATACCAAGAGAGGGCTTCGTGTTTTCCTGGAGACTGCTTGAGTTCACATTGAGTCACACCAGGTGGCAGGTGAGAGGATCTGCAGTGAACAGGGGCTGTGCTGGGCTGGGCTGGGGCAGTCTGAGGAGGCTAGCCTCTTCCTCTTGGCTTCACAGGAGTCTGACCCTGGTACACCGGGCTGTGTGAAAAGATGGCTCAGCAGGATTGCTGGAGCTGAACAAACCACAGGGTTTGGACTATACGTATTGCATCTGGGTTTCCTTAAGTCCATGTGGTGATTTAAAAGTATGGCCACCCCCCACCAGGCCACATTACGTTTGAATGCTTGGTCCCAGTCGCTTAAATTTGTGATCTTGTTGGAGGAGGTGTGCTACTCGGGGGAGTAGGATTTGAGGTTTCAAAAACTCACACCGTTCCTAGCTAGGGATGTCTGCCTCAAGCCTGCGGATCAGAGGTGAGTTCTCAGCTACTGTTCTAGCCCTATGTCTGCCTACCTGCTGCCATACCCCAAGCCATGATGATCATAGACTCTCTGGAAATAGATTTCTGGAAATACGAACTCCAATAAACTCTTTCTTTACTAAATTGCCTTGGTCACGTTATCTTATCATAGCAAAAGAAAAGTAACTCAGACAGTAGTGACACATAGCTGGTGGTGGGGGGAGGGGAAGGTCAGTCAGAGCATACCTTGTAGGCTAGAGGGCCTCAGGCCAGGCACAACCTATAGTTACTTCCTCTGCAATTGACACGGGATATTTCAATATTGAAATGGGTTGTCAAATTTTAAAGATATCCTTAAATCTTTAATTTTTACCTCTGAGTAAAATAACAAACTAGACTGTCTTGTATTAACTGGGTCTATAAAGGCAGTACACCAGCACTGAATAACAGTTGTTACCTTTAGATAGGATTCATCAGTGTGCAGTGTTTTCTGGACCAGCGCATCCAGGAGAAACGCTGGGTTCCAGACAAACAGAAGGCCCTGCTGGAGACAGGGAAAGACCTCCTTCAGAGCCACGGACCAGGTCTGGCAGAAAGGAGCGATTATGTTCATTCTCTACCTGTGGGTCATGAGTCACTCTTGTTCTAATTTCAGAAGCCAAGAGCCCTGCAGCCAAGGATATCTCAGCCAAACAGGGCAAGTCTCTAGCTGCTCCCCAGCTTATAGGACAGACACATAATGTACATCAGCACTGTGGTGCAAGAACCAAGGGTCTTCACCACAGCCTGGAGCAGATTCCAGGCTAGCAGCTGCCCTGAACTTGAGATCCAGAGCTGGAACCACCAAGTCCGCCAAACACCTCGTAGAAGTTGAGGTGCGAATGTGCCCCCCAGTGTGAACATGTAATCTTTATGAAATGTTACTCTTAGAAGACTGAGAGGGTGTACCGAAAGCTATAGGCACAGAATTCGGTCAAGTTCTAGATATTTCACAAGTGATATCTCACCTACAGCTCATGGGAACAATCTATAGTAAGTAGGATACAAAAGCTAATTGACCTAAGACTTTTAAAATGTCCAAAATGTGCTGGGAGGTGGTGGCGCAAGCCTTTAATCCCAGCACTCGGGAGACAGAGGCAGGCAGATCGATGTGAGTTCAAGGCCAGCCTGGTCTACAAAGTTAGTCCAGGACAGCCAAGGCTACACAGAGAAACCCTGTCTTGAAAAACAAAACAGAAAGACAAACAAATAAAATGTCCAAAATGCTTTCTGTGTGCTAATGCTGACAGATAAGCCGGCCTCTGCCCAGGCAGTGCTGGCCTCCTCCAGCAGGCTCCTTGACAGACAGGGGCACTGCCACAAGGGGAAGGTGAACAGTCCAAAAGAGAGGCTGTAGTCAGGCCCACAACAGCACCACAATGCAGCCATTCTCTAACCTCCGAAGGCGTGGCTTCTAGCCAGGCACCGCCTTCCTGAAAGTCAGCCCTCTGACATGTTTCTCATGTATTTACTTTCATGGTCAAGTTTTCATGGTCTCTTTTTGAACTGTTCACAATAGTCTGTCATCTTCCTTTCTTAGCCCCTCCCCCCTCAAAACCACACCTCAGGCAGACCTGAAAATTGGATCCACCTGTGTCCCGTGCAAGATTTTTTTTTCTCCCTCATCGGACTATTTTCTTCTTCAGGTATTCAAGTGACAAATTCCTTTTTTTCCCCCCTATTAAAAAACCTTCTGGGGCTGGAAAGATGGCTCAGTGGTTAAGTGCACAGTATGCTCTTCCAAAGGACCCGGGTTCAATTCCCAGCCACCACATGGCAGCTCACAATTGTCTGTAATTCCAGTTCCAATGGCTTTGACACTCTCATGCTAAAATAAAATTAAATAAATTATTTTAAAAAATCTTCTGTTACTGATCATAATTTCTCAGGAAAAAAATAAGAAAAATGGTATATAGTCTAAACAAAGTCAAACTGAGCCAAGAATAGTGAACTTTATCAGGAATGGAAAGACAGCCGATTAGTAACAACTCCAGGCAGCAAGATACTCATTTTCCTTTTCTCCCCCTAAATTCTTCAAATGCATCCAAACAAAACTAACACACCCCGGAACTATGACATTTATGCTAAGACAACAGCAGAAGGCAAAGCCTGTGCTCACAGGCTGATCTTGACAGTTTGCAGAAAGGATTAGAATCTAAGGAAATCCAATCATTTTAAAAGAATGGCTTTTGTTCTTTGAATAGAGGGTGAGCCTCTTCCCTATGTCAGGTATCACATCAGTGGCTTCAAAGCGCGCGCACGCGCACGCGCACATACACATACACACACACACACACACACAAACACACATACACACAAACTTCCAATGTGCTGTAATTTCCAAAATAGCCCTGCCCCCAAAAAAGCAAAGGAAATCTATGCATAGACCAAATCAAAGGTGTAATGATGTGCCCAGCAGGCCTTAAAGGCTCCTCCTGGCAACTCGGCACCCCTATGTAAGCTCCGGACCACTTTTTACAATAGACAACTATTTGGGGGTTAGGTTAACTCTGATATTTCCACTTATAATAACTGCAAAGGTAGTAGAGATGGCTACATGGCTACAGTTGTCAAGTGGAAAAGAGTCACCACGTCATATTTAAGCATACAAGCCCAAAGCACTAGCTGTCCCTCTGTGGGAGTACAGCTTGGCAAATCATGTGGACACGAAGTAGAAACAGCAGAAGAACTTAAGGAGAGAACTCTATTTACAAAGTAAGGAAGCGGCTGCCTGTTGCTCTCCTTTTGATGTCTGCTGAATTACAGCAAGATGGCATTTATATGATAGTATTTAATCAGAAGAAACCACAGAGGGAAGGAGAGGAGTCAGAGTGGGGGAAAATAAGCTGAGAAGTTGACTTTCTACAACCCCAGATGCCGCCCCTGGCAGAAGGCAGCTTCTGTGATAAGATGAGGTGACACAGCCAGCAGAAAGAAAGTGCTCCTGCAACTCGGTCTAACCAGCTCAACAAGTTGTTCTCCACTGGGCAGCCCTGCCCCGCCCCTGGGCAGCCCCGCCCCACCCCACCCTCAACGTTCAGGTTGGTTTCACCTGCTGTCTAAACACTGCACAGTGCAGAGCCAACCCCCACCTCCAGGCATCACGGGAGAGTAAGTGTGAGCCCATAAAGGGGCATTTAACACCAGAGCTGCTGCAAGCCTGAAGCCCTCCACCCCACCTGCCCGTACCTGCTGAAGCATCTCCTCAGCAGCATTGAGTTTCGCCTGGTGTCCTTCCAGACACACTTCAAGGTCCCGAATCTTCTCTCCTTGGGCTTCCACTTGGTCTGTGAGGACGCTCACCTGTTATAGAACATAAGCCACAGTGAGGGATCTGGACTGCATGTGAGGCAGGGAAGCCCCACTGTGGGGTGGATGGGTGAACTGTGAAAGTGACCTCCTGAGACTCACCTGACAGGAGGTCTGTCTTTTAGGTGAGTGAGGTTGAGGAAGTGTCCCAGAGGAAAACAACTCCAGTCAGAATCTCACCTTACCAGGGAATGCTAGCCACTGCCTCAATGACTGTTGGTGACATTTCCTGCTCTTGACAGAGGAAAGCACGTACCCGAAGAGTCATGAGAGCTGCCTCTGGGCTGGACTCCTGCTTCTTCCTCCTCTAATAGGGCAGCCTGGCTTCAAGGCATATCTCAGCTCTTGCCAGGGCTCTGCCACCTCATGGGGGAAGAGCGATCCAAAGCTTTATGGAAAGCAACCAATGACCTTGCCTCTCTCACACGGGTGTGGGGACTGCTCACCTATCAAGCCAGTGTTTGGAAGTAATTAAGGAATGTGGGACGTAAAGAGCATGTATTAGCACTGACAAAACTTGGCTCCAGAAAGGTTTCTGTGCTGTACAGGTCAAAACATGACTCTAAGTCATACAAACACCGGAGCCACACTGCACGCACATGGCAGAAACAAGTCATTTTTTCCTGAGGAACCCTAAGATTGTCTATGAAAATACTAAGAAAAATACATTTACACAAAGTCATCTTAATTATGCCCTATATACAAACTATAACTGTTTTGGGAGCTTCTTTATTGGCCAACTGATCCCTAGAACTTTTCCTGTTTTATTTATTATGAGACAGTTCTCTACAGGAAGATGAAAGATCATGGGTGACCTTCCAAAAATGAAGAAATCAACGAATAGTAAATCAAGATCTTCTTGGTTGAAGATACGGTCCTTTCTACATAGGCTATCCTAGTTAATTCCCCATTCTGTAATGATTAATGAAGCATGAAGAAGTTAATGTGACTTCATTTATGAATGTTTAAATGAATTTTATGAATTAGAAAGTCCCCATTCTCAAAGACACACATTTAAACGACCCTGCCGACTTTACACGTTCTTCTAGACCCAAATGATGAGTGAATAACTGAACCATTCTTGAAGCTGATGGAGCATGTGGGCATTGGGTGTGCCAACATTCCAATAATCAAAGATGGGCTTCTTCCATTTAAACAACATTTGTGCACGTGTTTGTTTTACTGTTAATATCTCTTTTATGTACATGGCTGTTTTGTCTGCATGCATGCCAGTGTATATGTGTGTGCAGTTGGTGCAGGAGACAGAAGATATCCTGGAACCGGTGGTGTTGCGGGTGCTAGGAATGGAACTCGGATCTTCTGGAAGGACTGTCGGTGCTCTTTTAAGTGATGAGCCACATCTCTAGTCCTGCTGTTTTGTTTGGTTTTGACCCTTGTTGCTGAGCATCACCACTCTCTCCTACTAGTCACTCTCCACTTTCCAAAGAGTGGGGTTCTGGGGACTGATTTGCTTCCTGGGATTCTAAATTTCTGTTTGGGGAGGTGTTTTATGGTTGGTCCTACTTACAAGGATTAAAATTCATAAAGCTGCACCCACTGTACTTAGGGACCAGCTTGCGGGGGGGAGGGGTTGTGGAACAGTACAGGTCACAGGTCAGCTGTGCAGAAGACCAGAGACACAGGGCTGCAGGGGATATTCTGAGCCTCAAGTCAATTCTACTGTAAATCAGGATGTATGAAAACTGGCACTAAAGATTTTAGGATTCTAGCCCTATTCTATAAAAACAAATACTTTTGAGGCCTATATTAAACATAATTTTAGGTACGGGGAGGGGACAGAAGTGAATCTTGTTCTTCTACAAATAGGGCTCCAACTCATTCATTCTGTCTCAACTGTAACGTGAGTTACACAAGAGGCTGTGCCCTGCTGAGAGTTTCCAGAGCAGCTCAACAGGCCACTACTGAGCAGGGCAGACACAAGAATGGAAGAGTTGCTGACTGCCTGCCCTCAGCTCCTGGCCGAACAGGAACCATGAGCATCAACTTTCACCTTCATTAGTCGGCAGCTCCCCAATTGTGTTTGGGTTACTTATATAGGGATTAGTGGAGAATTTGGTAAGAACAGAAATGGCCATGAAAGGGAGCATTACTATGCGGAACATCTCTATTAATTGTAATTCCCTCTAAAGAGCTGTGTGTTGTTTCAACCAAGGAGGGTCCTAGTTTTAAAGTTTGCAATTTCACACTGATTGCTACACAATTGTAAATTGGACTTTCTTTCATGAATGTCTTGGGGATGAAGTTTCAAACTGCACATCCTTCAAGGCACCTGAGCTGGAAAAGCAGGCCCTGGCTACCACCCACCCAAGAGGGTCCCCACCCTTTCTTTTCAGGAGAACTCCAGCCACAACAGCTCCTTGCTGTTCTGTCTACACACCAAGGACACTCCACCTCAGTGAGTGGGCTGGACTGACCAGCTCCTTTGCCTGGAATGCACTCCTCCAGCTATCTGTGTTTCTCCCCCTAGCTTCCTCCTGCCAGGGAGGTTTTTGAGTTCACAGGCCTTATCATGATTTATTTTTTTTCCATGGTACTTATCACTACTTGAAATGTTTAGGTATTGGTTCAGGTTTGTTCTCTCTCTCTCTCTCTCTCTCTCTCTCTCTCTCTCTCTCTCTCTCTCTCTCACACACACACACACACACACACACACACACACACACACACACCATTTTATTCACCAATACGATACACCCACAGTATCTAAGACCAATATCTGACTAATCAGATATTCAATGACATTACAATGATTTAATTATTTTAAAAGTTGCCAGGCGGTAGTGGCGCACGCCTTTAATCCCAGCACTCGGGAGGCAGAGCTAGGTGGATCTCATGTGAGTTTGAGGCCAGCCAGGTCTACAGAGTGATTCCAGGACAGCCAGGGGTATACACAGAGGAACCCTGTCTTAAAAAAAAAAAAAAAAAAAAAAGTCAATGAGGGAAATAAAGGAATAAAACTAGTCTACAAAATTATGTGTGGTACAGCCTCAATCATTGAAAGGGCGGTGGGGGGTACAACCAAAGGACAGATGTTAACTTAATTTGATTCTTGAAATTTTCTAAAAGAATTGATTAATCTTATGTCTATAAGAAAATAAAAACATAAAATAAAATAAAAAAGAAATAAGCATACTGCCATCTCACTCCCAATCCCTAGTCCTCCAAACTAAGGGCCACACTGTGGAGCCAGCACCAGACCCCAACTGTCCCCTCGTACCCTTCCTCTACTTCACCACAAGTCGCTTGTGTTGGGTGTGTGTGTATGGGTGGCAGATGGGGGACAGGGGACAGGGGACAACTATGTAACTTAGGATGACCCTGAATTTCTGGACCTCCTATTTCCATGTCCCAAGTGGTGGGATTACAAGTGTGCGTCGTCTCTGTGTACTGGACACGGAATCCGGGGGCTTCACACACATTAGGCAAGCGCTTTGCCAATTGCACCCCACATCTGTCACCAGACCCATTCATCGGCCTTCAAGCCTTTTAAGAAGCTGAAATTAGGACATTTAGCTCTACGTCCTCCAAACTGTCAATTCATATGTGATGCAGAGCAGACCCTGATACCCACTTGCTAAACGTATCTGTGCATTTGAGGGACAGCACGGCAAAGAGCTCTTGCTGCAGTGTAGGCTCTCTGGAAGAACACCCACCATTATACCCTACCAGGGAAGATGGGCTTTTAAAAGCTAGAGGCTGTTTTGGTGCCCTTTCTCTGCAAGAAGTTTCCGAAAGTTCCACTCTTCTCAGAGCAAGAGAGCCAGCAAAGGCCTAGCCCGTGCTGCCAGAGCAGGGATCTGGTTCAGTTTCAGACTCATGGCCCTGACTCCATTAGCATGCTCCCTGAGGCCTGTGTCACTCAAGGCTCAGTTTTATTAGTGACGCAGGATGCACTCATCTCCCTTAGCAGCCTTACAGGCACCTGGATGGCTGGGCCCATTTTGCTTGTTGCTATAGCATCCAGTTTCAGCCTGCCCACAGGGCTCGTAGTGTGCAGACATAGGTGCTCGGCAGCACGGGATAAACAAATGGATTCCCAGCCCAACAGCAGCTTCCAACGGGGGGACTCCCCCTGAGCCTCCCTTTGCTGGGGAAGCTATGGAGCAGGAGGGACTCACCTGTAGTATGAGGGACTCTTTATCCCCTTCTAGGCGCGCCAGGCGTTCCTGGTAGGTTTCATTACTAGCAGGAGTGTGGTGGTTTACCTGGGACTGAAGAGGGGGAAAGAACACACTTAATGGGCTAGGAAAACACTACCCACTTCCAAATGCAGCACTTGGTGTGTGTGATTTATAAGGCCAGTTTCTGTGATGCTGTGTGCAAAACCAATCCCAGAACAGGAGACCTGATTTCAAGACAGCTCGGAGGACCAGACCACATGCCACTAAAAGGTGTGTCCCAGAAGATGGTGAAACCACCCCAAATGACCTCACCCTTGACTGAAAGGGCCTCGGTAGAGCTTCCAAAAAAACCAGCAGGGCTTGACCTGATGTGCTGGGGCATGCTGGGTCTGGTTGAGCCAGAGGCACACCTATGAAGGGTCTGCTCTGGGTGGAGACTAGAGTCAGCACCACTGACCGAGGATATATGTGGGGCAACAACCTTGGGATCTCAACTTTTCCTCCTTAGGGTTCTGCAGATTCACCCTACCCTAAACATCTCAGTCATAGAGAGAACTGAGCAAGCTGATGGTAAGGTCCACTCCAAACCCAGCATGATGAGTGCATTGCCGGATAGCACGTCTCAGCAGTGCTCAAGCTGAGAGTAGAAAGCACCACAACACAATTCTGAGAGGGATCTAAATGAATAACACCCAGAGCCGCTCAAAGAGTGAAAGTGAAACAGGGAAAATAGTAAGTGTAAAGTACCCAGGAACTAGGAAGAAAAGGAAAGAGATGGGGTACAAAGTGGTAGAGGATGACAAACTCCTACAAACTGTCCTGAGCCACAGGCAGGGGCTGTCACTTTATAGGACTTAGCAGGGAGTGGGGGAAGAGCTCCCAATGGCACTTAGCTGGAGTGGGGGTGGGGGTGGGGGAGGACATTCCACCCGTGCTTACTTCATCCGTGCTTAGTAAAAGGCTGAAAGCAGGGCTCCACCACCAGCTGTGCAGAGGGTGGCCTGTCTGAAACAGATCTCACTGCTCAGTGGGAAAGAGTTATCCTGACAATCTGGGCTGGCCTAGTATCAGCAATCAATTCCTGAGGGAGGTGTTTATCACCAGGGAAAAGCACAAATGTGCAACTGGGCAGGTCAGAGAGGCCCAGGGTTGGCCTCAGCTGATTATGAGGCTTATCTCCCCACATTTCAACTTGAAGAATAGGCTCCTCAGCCTCTCTGTGTGAGGAAGAGCACCTCCTCTGCCCTTCACTCCAGGTGATGAACAAGTGACAGCCACTCCCAACCTCAGGCAGCATGGGAACTAAGCACTCTGCAAAATAGAGCCTCAGTAAAGAGAGAAGCACTGGGCTTCTGCTGAAGGGACAGGAATGGGCTGAGCCTGGGTACTTCCCAGACAGCTGTGCCAAGCACAGTTGAGATGGTGCATGGCACCTGGTGACACCACTGTCATTCTTTCCAGCTCAAGCCCAAACCATCTCATCGACGGGTATAGAATCTCTTTTATGCCACAGACAAAGGGCCTTCATAATCACAATGGCTCCTTTGTGGATGGCAGCTTACTGTTGCGTGAGGAGCTAACACTCTCGGTACTCCCACGCGGCAGACGGTCCCCTAGCATCCAGAGGTGGGTCACAATCAGTACTTTTTTTTTCCCCCTGAAGTGGATAAGACTCTTAGTAGCAGCACATATTCTCTAGCTAAAGAACTCATAATAGAATTTTCAGAAGACACAGAGGAAAGTTGCTAGTCACCCAAATGACGATGCATGTTTGAGCCCAAGGTCAAAACCAGCGTATCTCTAAGTGATACTTGTCCAACTGTAGAGTCACAACTTTGTCCAAAAGGAAGTGGATAAGAGAAGGCCAAGGGCTAAAGGGTCGATCTGTCCACAAGGCTCCAGCAAGTCCCCATGGGTGCCGGGCTATATTCAGTTATTTATAGTCTGCACCTACAGTAACTGCTACAATTTTATGTTCCCTTGAAACATCGTTTCTGTTCTGTTTTGTGTGAGACAGGGTTTCACTCTGTATCTCAGTCTGGTCTTTATCTCACTACGTAGCTCAAGCTGGTTTTGAACTCACTGCAATCCTTCCTGAGCCTGCCAAATACTGGGGTCATAGGCATGTACCACCATGCCCAGCTGTAAACATCTATTTTTAAATACAAGCCTAACTTTCCCATGCCAGAAATAAGGTCCAGTCACCTCTGACAGTTTGCGATACTCTACAAAACCAAAATGGCTCTGCCTCAGAGACCAGTGGTAACTCAGAAGCCTCTCTCTTTTCCCACCGCTCCGGCAGAGGTGCTTAGACACATGCCAACAAGCTTAAGGTGGCTGCTATCTCCCTGGTTTGATCTAACATCTGCTCTCTTTAAAGGCACCAATTAAGGCTTCCCATGGGAAACCAGTCTGCATGATGCTCAGATGCTGCCTCATTCTCTCTGCCTTTGTTCCTGAATCCTCATGTGATCCCCCTATGTGTGCCACATAGCCCCATGTCCATACACAGTAAAGGCTCTTACTCTCCTACGCTGTCTCCCACTGACGCTCTGCCTGAACTCTGACCCCTGGCAGGGAGAGACTTAGGAAACCCAGGCAGGTGGGCACTCATATAGGTGGGTTTTGCATACATACTCTTCTGTCTGGGCCTCTGGTGGTTTCTGGGAACAGTACCTACCAGCTAAGTTGATAACAAAAGTCATTCAAACCAGCCCCTCATTATAATACAAGGTCTACCTGTGCAGGTGCCCACTGCAGTAACCATCTGTGCTAAATGACCCAGAAGTTATGTTAAGAAAATAAGTTCAGTTAGTACAGAAAATGCCTGCCAAAGTTCACCGCACACAGTAGGAATCGCTGAAGACACAGGCTCCATTCTAGCAGCCTGTAAACAGCAGAAGTACAGTGTGTTAAAAGCTGCACACACAGGAAGCTCAGAGGCTGAGTAAGGAAAATCATATGATGACAGCCCAGGCTACTTAGGGAAATCCTGGCAGATGGGTCAGTTCTAGAAAAATCAAACTGACTACCTAAGACTGGTCTACACCTATTGCTGGGGAAGAAAGAAATGACTCTTGTTTTCCCAGAGAGATTTTGTGTAATGGGATAAACCACATCTGTGATGATACTGTAAACAGAGCTCGGTAAAAGCCTTTGCTTTTCCTGAGATGCTTACAGAGAGACAGAAGGATAACACACACAGCAAGGTCATAGCAGCTCTCGGATCAGGACAGTATTGTCTGAGCACAGCGCCCTCAGTACAGAGCATTCAACAGAAGCCAGGCTCTGCTCAGAGCACTTTACACACAACTACTCATCTATTTCTTCCTATGACTTCATGAAGTGAACACTATTTTATTCCCATTTTACAGATAAAGAACTATAGAGCAAGTAATTCATATGCTCGAATTACTAGGTAGTGTAGTAGTAAGCTTTCTGTTGTTTGGGCTTACTTTGGGGATAGCTCAACTCTAAAAATTTGGGTTTTGTATTGTTTTATTGAGTGTATGACTATCCTCAGAGTTGGAAAATATCTGTAGGGGGGTAAACAAAAGACGGCTTTTCTCTAATATGGACCACTTACTTGTAGCATTGAAAACATTAAGGTTCGTATTTGTACCTAGCATAGAAATACAAGATGGGTAATGTACAAAGCAAAATACAAAAGAGGCCCGTGGCATGATGATGAAGTGCAACACAACTCCACAGCTAGTTCCGTACATGTGGAAAACAGAAAAGCTCCCAACAGGTTCCCTCACAGCTTTTTAGCAGTATTTTCCTCTGGGGATGAGGTAAATCTATAGAAGGGCAGGAATGAGATAAAGGCCAATGGGACTTTGGCTATAACATTTGAGTTTGTTTGTTTCCTTCTTTCTTTCTTTCTTTCTTTTTCACTTTTTCGAGACAAGGTTTCTTTGCGTAGCCTTAGCTATCCTAGACTTGCTCTGTAGACCAGGCTAGCCTCAAAGTCACAGTGATCTGCTTGCCTCTGCTTCCCAAGTGCAGGGATTAAAGGCGTGAGCCACAACACCTGGCTAACATTTGAGTTTCTTCTTTTTTTTTTTTTTAAATATTTTTATTTAATTTATGTGCATTGGTGTGAGGGTGTCAGATCTTGGAGTTACAGACAATTGTGAGCTGCCATGTGGGTGCTGGGAATTGAACCCGGGACCTTTGGAAGAGCAGACAGTGCTCTTAACCACTGAGCCAACTCTCCAACCCCACATTTGAGTTTCTTAAAAGTACTTCTTAGACTGACAAGGTCGCCCAGGGGGTAAAAAGCACTTGCTGCCAAGCCTGAAGACCAGAGTTTGATCCCCAAGATCTACAGGGTGAAAGGCAAAACCCCTGACTTTCTATGTGCACCATGGTGTGTGTACACAGAATCAACAAATAAATAAATGTCAATGATAAAAACAGTTTTAATACTATAAGTCAAGGTAGTTATCTAAAAATATTGGGGGAATGGGAGCCTGTGATCTGTATGAAACATAGATGGTAGAGGAACATTCCTGTATCCCTTGCGTTTTAGCTAAGGAATGCCACTGTGAAACATACCACCTCTCTCACATCACAGAACTGAAGTAGAACAAAGAATGAAGGGTCCCTAAAGATTTCTTCTATGTTTGTCATCAAGAACATGTAAAGTTTCACCATCATAAAGACAAACCACAGTTGTCCCTTTCAAAGCGTGACTCTCCAAAGACAGGGTAAAGACTGGGACTTGATCCTTTAAAAGTCCAATCTCAGGAGTTGGAGAGAAGGCTCAGTGGTTAAGCGTGCTTACTGCTTTGCAGAGGACCCAGGCTCAGTTCCCTGAATCAACATCAAAAGTCTCACTACCTCTTGGGTCTGCAGATCCAGGAGATCTGACGCCCACTTCCGTTTTCCTCCTCAGGCACTTTGACTCATGTGGAACACAGGCTTAAGTACAGACACTCACACAGACACATAAGATGAAAACTTTTAAATCTTTTAAAAAACCAAAAACCTCACATTTCTGGGAGGCAAATTACAAAACTAGAACAAGAGGCGTCATTTCAACACCTTCCCGAAGCCTTAGGAATCATGTTCCAAAGTCCTCAGGAACAACATGTTTCCTTGACTCTCAAAGGTCATCTCATTTTCTATAGGATTGGCTACTACCACTGGGGCTAAACAGACCTAACAAACAAATCCCTTGAGTAACAGCCTAAGGACGGCTGCTTCTAAACACCAGAGTGACGGGTTTTATGGAAATATGGTGCTGTAGATGGTGGGTTTTTGTTGTTTTGTGTTTGTTTGTGTTTTGTTGGCTGGGGATCTTGGGGTGTACCCTGAGGGTTAATCAGACTCAGCTAGGAGCAAGAACAGTCAAGGGACAGAAGGACGGAAGCCTATGTGTGTCCAAGAAGGATATAACTGGCTATCAGGGTTACAGCAGGAGTAGTATTTGCGTAAAGAGAGTCTGGGGTCGATACAAGAGCATCTCCCTAACAGACCACTACTGAACCTCTCACATCTGTCCCTGGAGATCTAAGATGTTTGCTTTAAAAAAAAAATTATTTGTTTAATTTATTTACTTCTTATGTGCATGAGTATTCTGTCTGCACTACTGTGTCCTTGGTGCCCATGGAGGTCAGAGAGTGTGTCAAGATTCTCTGGAACTGGAGTTACACACAGTCATGAGTTGTCATGCAGGTTCTGGAAATCGAACCCAGGTCTTCTGCAAGAACAAGTGCTCTTAAACACTGAGTGTTTACTCAGCTCCCAAGTGTTTACTCTGGATAAGTTCCTCCTGCACGGAGAGCCTGAAGCTGAAGGTGGACTCAAGAAATAAAATGGCTTCCTACATTTTGTAGACACTGCATTTTGACTTAGTGATGAGCCTTTCAGGGAACACTTAAGTCTCCAAAAAGAAACCTTGTATATTTGTAAAAACTCTAGACTACCTTACACATTTGTGAGAACATCCCCTTGTTGTTTTGCTAGGGAAAAGAAATAAAGAAAGCTCGCATTATTTACTCTTGGCAGAGTACCCTTCTCAACTCTGCCTTAAAGTGATCATCACTTGTCCAGAGTGGGCCAAGATGATCATCTTGTCATAAAAGGAACATGCACCAAATACAATAAAATAAAAGGAGGGGAGGGCGGAAGCAAGGAGAACGGAAAAGAAAAAAGAAACAATGGTGACAGAGAAGAGAAAGAAAGCAAGGAAATATAGAAAGATGGGGGAAGAAGGGAAGGAGAGAGGAAGGGAGGGAGAGAGGAATAAACCCGGATGGTGTTCTCCGGTCTATGTTGTCTATAAGCAGAGCCTTCCTGTCCGTCCTCTCTGGGCCTGGCCTTGTTCACACTGAGTTTCAGTACCCTGTGACCAGAAGCCTTGCTAACGCATCCCTGTCAGCATGATCACTGATGTTTACTCCTGTGGAAATAGATTTCTAGGGAAGAATTCCTGCACTTTGCATATAGCGCTGAATTACAAAGGAATTCTGCAGTCCCTTGCTTGGTTTGCTTGGGCTGGCAATTTTTAAAACCAGGCAGCTAGTTCTAAACCCACTATAGTTAAAACCAGGATTATCATATCAAGGGCTAATGTGTGGCTCAGGGCATGTCTGTGAAGGATGTACTGGGATTAAAGTGGCAGTGCATCTCCTTTGTGTGTGGAATGCGTGGCTTTCTATCCACCATCTGTCTGCCTCCAGGAAGGTGAAGACAGAGATGAATACAGAATAAACTGACCCAGAGGCATGTTATTAGGGTGGGGTGGGCTAAGGGAAAAGAATGTAGATAAAGACAAGAAATAAACAGGAAGTGAAGCCCAAAAGATAATGGTGAAATGAGAGATGTACCATGGTAGGTAAATAAGAATATAAGCCTACCCATTTAAAAAGCTATGTTGAAAGAACTTCTATGTCCTGCTCAGCTGTACACATGGGCAGGGCTGGGAACTTGGAACCTCAAAGCTGGGCCCCATCTATTCTCCAACTGAACTTCAAGGCAGAGGAACCCTAATATGTTGCTGGAGGCTTCCACATTCATTTACAGTTTTTACTGCCCCTTCCTCAGCTGTCATAGGACAGACCAAGAAGTTGTAGGAGCCAGGCTGCCATCTCAGGCAGGTCACCTCATCTCAGACATCCACTTCAACCACTAAAAAAAAAAAAAAAAAAAATTGTCCACAGAGTGGCAGTGAGGGCCAGCTAGGTGGTCCATACATAAAAACATCAGGGAATAAAAGTACAGAATGCTTTTTAAAGCAGGGTGCTTTCATAATCCCTCAGCACCATAAACAGCCTTTGAATGCTCAAAAGAATATGGAAACCATTTAAAAGGCTTTGTCTAAGCCCAGAGACCAACCAAGGTTCAATTAGAAGCAGTCATTTCCCACTCCCCCATTTTGCTCAAGAGAACAAGAGGCAGTGTTTCTGATCAGGACATCTAAGAAAAATCTACAAGCAACCCACAGGAACAATAACCAAAAACGTTTTCAGGCTGGAAAGGAAAATAAGAAAAGGCTGCCTGACCTCACACAACAGGACTGGAGTCACGCCTTTGGCACACACAGATGAAGACGTATTCACTTTTCCATTGCTGCGAAAAGGTGCCTGTGGCTTGAGTCAGGTCTTTGTGGCCACAGTTTTTCCTCTCTGCAAACATTCTGCTGTGCTGCATACATGTTTATAATAAGTGAAATAAAACTATCCAATAGCCATGAAAGCTGACATTTGAGGGGCTAGGAGATGGCTCGGTGGGTAAGTTGGGTTTTCCCTGAAATGGGGATAACCTAGGTTCAGATCTCCAGGACTCCTATAAAAAGCCAGGCAAGGCTGAGCACATGCCCCCAGGTCTGAGTGGCAGGCATGAAGTGGAGACAGGAGGACTGCTGAAGCGTGGTGGCTACCTGCCCAGACAAAACCCCGCGAGGTCCAGGTCCCGTGAGGGATGCCACCCCGAGGGAATAAGGTGGAGAATTAAGAGACAGAATGACATCTAACAATATCACCTTCCGGAGTCTAGGTGCACAGACAGACATACACACTTCAAAAAAAAAAAATTGAGAGTTTTACTTCTGTTCCGCTCTAGACATTAGGCCAGCTAAATCACCCCCAAGCAGCCTCTTCAAAGCCAGCACTAACTACAGTGGCTCATGAGAGTCCACCACGTTTGCTTGTTCCTAGCCTGTCCTCTCTACTGGATCCTGACCAAGGGATAGCTAGCTATGCACAGCTCTTCATGGAGTGCTGGATGCCCTTTGAGTACCTGATGCCATGGCTGGAGTAAACAGAATCCCAAAGACAAGACTGTTGTAACACGCCCAGTGTCTATGGGAGAACACAGCCTTCACTTAATAAATACACTGGTACATTCTCAGGGATGCTGGGTGGGAGCAATTTTGCATCATTCCTGGATTGGCATGTCCAAGAGCCTACTATCAGTGTTGTACTTGACTGAACTTAGGGACATAATTGGTTCCAGATCAAATGGATCAAGGAAGACTCATAATGAGGTATCATTAGTTTGCAGGAAAATGCTAAGGAGTGTGGGAAAACCCTAAGACAGACCCTCAACAATAGCTCTGGCCATCGCGTCACTTTGAGAGCCAAGAGCTGCTTTCCAAAGCTACTGCTTTAAGGTTGTCAGAGTACATCCGTGCTCCTGTCTTGATATCAAGTACCAAGGTCTTTAGGCTTGGCGAGATGGAGCCCCATTTCCTGCAGCACTCCCTGGACTCCACTTCCAAGACCCTTGTTATAGCGCATATACTGTTCCAACTGGTCAGACTATGCTTACTTACATCCAAGCACTGTATCTGTAAATATGCTGAGATTCTGAGTGCATCACACTGGGCAGTTTCTTGAACTTTATTTTTCTTTATTGTGACAAAGTCTTGCTGACCTTGAACTTATGATCTTCCTGCCTCATCTTCCTGAGTGCTAGAATGTACTACCATGCCCGACTCTTTCTTCATTAGCCACTTCGATAGCATGTGCTTTATGTAAATGGGAAAGTAAAAGAAAAAAAGTTAGTATTTCCAGGCTGCCTAGACATGAGAGCACGTCATATCCCGAAGTGGGAGCGTCACTGAGCAACAATGCTAGGCACTGGGTTTCAGGATGTCAGTGCCACTGAAACTACAGCTGAAGATCAAAAGTACTACCGTAACAGCTAATGCCATCAACCTGGCAGGGTCTAGAATCGCTGTGCAGGAAAGCTCTGTTTTCCAGACTGGGTAACTTAGGCAGGAAGACTCACCCTAAATGTGGCCAGCACCACTCTTTGGGCTGGAGTCCAGGGATGAATAATAATGAGAAAGTGGCTTTTTATGTGAGTCCTTGGAACTCGAACTTAAGTCCTCAAACTTTCCCTGAAAGCCTGATTACCCACTGAGCCATCTCCCTAGGCCTCCAAATTCAGGATTTTAGGATGAGTCCTTGACAGATATTGAAATTCTTTTTGTAATCATTATAAACTGTACTCATCTCTGCTTCCTGACTTTGGATGCAATATGACCAGCTAGCTTACTCTCCTGCTACCATGGCTTCCCCGCCACAAGGGACTGCACCCTCAAAGTGTGAGGCAAGAGAATGCCTTCCATCCTTAAATTGCTTATGACAGGCATTTTATTACAGAGAAAGTAAAGAAAAGTCCCAAGGACATTCCATGCAAGCCTTTAAAAACAGCAAATACAGACCTTAGGGAATCCCTGCCTGGTATAGTAAACCTGGCCAACTCCCTGTGGCTGGTGAGATCGTGCAATCTAGAAGATAACCTACTACTGTTAATTCCCCAAACCAATATAATTCCCAATTATACATTTAATTTAATTTTTTTTTAAAAAACATCCTAAATACCTATCGTTTTATTCATAGATAAGAGCAGCTCTCAAGACTTTATCAAAGAAAACTTCTTTGTGCAGCAACCAGAACTGTTCAAAATGCAAAAAAACAACTGGCTGTGAGGTGCCCCCCCCAACTGATATATCCACAACACAACTCCTACACCAGCAAGGTAGCCAAACAGTATGAGCATAGGCAGAGCCTGCACATGGGGAAACATTCCCTACATTCTTTGGCTTCCTGGTAGTCATAAACTCACTTACTCCCAAGACAAGTTCTACTTTCTCTACTACCCGCTGTCTAGTCTTTGGCACAAAGTCAAACTGCAATGTGAACAGAGAATGAAAGCAGACTCCAGCTGCCATTAGTCCAGCAAGAGACCCTATGCTAAACTTGACCCTTTCCCCTCCTCTAGTTGGTTTCAATTACACACACTGGGAGGTCAAGTGTTGCTAGTGGGATTCTGGTCATCCAGTGATCTAAACCCCACCTTTTGGAAATCCAGCCGAGTCCACAAGTAACGGATTAAATAGCTCCTTGGTTAACCAACATTTGTGTCATCGTATTTCATTCATGCAGTTATTCAGTGACTAAGGTATTGCTGGGCATCTTAACAGGTATAATAAATACATTCAGAGAAAGTTGGTGTGTGTGTGTGTGTGTGTGTGTGTGTGTGGTGTGGTGTGTGTGTAGTCAATAGCAAGGACATGAGAAAGAGATTAATGGATTTTTACCTTCAAAAGGCAGAATCGACTTTGTAGAGGAGGCCCCACTTACAGGATTAAGTCTGGGGCTATAAAAGACTGCTGGGAGGACAACAGCACCCTTGCACACAGCCTTCCCAGGACAGCGAGGCTTTCCTTGAGGCCAAGATAATCACTAGCCTTCAGACATTATGAATCCACAAGCTTCCCAAGCAAAGGGTGGAGGAAGGTTCCCAGCTCGCCTTCCTTACAACTCACATTTGGACAGAAACGTACGTGACTTACCAAGCTCTCTTCCCAAAGTTAGAAACATGGTTCAGGTCCGGCTACTGCTAAACATCCTTTATGGGTGGTTGGATATATAAGGTTTAAAGCACTGAGCTACAGAAGTGGTATTTGTACATTTGTGCCAACACCCAATGAAAGGGTGATGCTAAAATCAGGAGGAGAGAAAGAAGAGAAGACTCTTTGAAGGATTTCCTCATCCTGCCAGTTCCAATAGACGCCATGACTCATTATTGAAAATACCATCAGAAACAGGGCCGCATCACTAAGTGTTGGAGTCAGGGTGGATGAGCCCTGTGTTTTAGCTATCTGGAGGCACTATACCTAATTGTCTGGTGCCTCTTAGACAGTTAAACAATTATAGAAATGCCAGCAGCCCTACAAGATCCTCAAGTGGGTGAAGGTAGGGGGTTAGAGTTGGAGGTCAGGCTAGTGTGCTTACCCAGCATGTACAAGGACGTGGGCTCGACCCCCAGCACTGCAACACACAGGGTGTAGTGGCACATACCTGTCTTCTCAGCACTTGGGAAGTAGAGGCAGGATGAACAAAAGTTCAAAGTCACCTTCAGTCATTAGTTTAGGACCAACTTGGGCTACACCAGACTTTAAAGGGTGGGAATAAATTTGGGAGGAAATGGATAGAAAAGGTTGCTTAGAAAGCACATAATAGCATGGGCACTGCAGAAGAGAATTCTAAAGGTGACTGTAGGGACAAAGGCATTGTGCTCAGGGATGGAAGGAAGGAGGAGTAGACACAGTACGTCTCTAAGCCCTTCAAGAGCACTGGTAGAGGAAGGTGAGGTTTAAGGCAACAAAAATGATGCAAGAACAGAGACAAAGACCATTTTAATTTTTTTTTCCCTGAGAACTAAAAAGAAAGCATTTCCTCTAAGAGCAACAGAGCAGACAGGGAGCCACCAAGAGAAGAAACAGAAGAGTAGGAAGAGCAGCATGAGGTCAAAAACAGACATTGGGACAGCCTTGGCTAAGAAAAAAGAACCCAGCCCCTAGGGAGTGCAGAAGTAGCAGCAGTGAGCATGGTCGGACTTGTCCCCATGAAGTCAGAAATGACATCAGTTGACAATAGCGAGCATGGGGAACTACAGCACTAAGGTAAACTGCATAGCATGCTCAGGTGGCTCCGTTTTGTGACTGACTGTAGGGTGGGAATTTTCTTACGCACTGCAAGTACTGAAGCCAGACAGCAGTGTGAAGGTGCCCACACGCCACGGTTTGAGTTCTCTTCCTGGGAAAATGAACTCCCGCTCAGAGGGCAGTGGGTTGGTCCCACAGAAACTGCTGGGAGCAATCTTCAGAGACTCCTTCGTGGTTATGTGGGCTGGATCTACCGATCTCAGTGCAGGACTGTGGGTGAGTCAGGAGGCAGACAGCTGAGGAGGGTGAGGGCCTCTGGGTGCTTGTAGCAGGAATTACCTAGTGCTTAGGCTTAGTGTCTGCTCAAAGGATGAAGTGGAGGGTGAGCTCCAAGCAGTTTCTACTTAGCAACGAGAGATGAGATGAGCAGAGCCAGCAGCCAATGGGCCTCAGGTTACACACGCTGGGCCAGGCTACAGCCACCTCTTCTCTCTTCAGTCTTGGTTTGAGACCTAGTTCTAGAACATGAGGAATCCAGAGCTGAGTGAACAGCCTAGCATACAGTCTAGAAGCCCAGTCCATTCTCGCCTTCTCCTTCCTGCCAACAGCGTAAGCAAGTTGACTGTAAGCATGAGGCCGAACGGTTCCTATACACAAGCAGCACTATGCTAAGCATTAGCCTTACTTGATCCTCAAAAAAGACTGATGTGTAGAAAACACTATTATAAGCTTCCTTTTCTTATAGGCAAAAACAGGTCCAGGTTTTTGAGTAAACAGACCTAAGATCACATACCTGGTAAATGCGGCAAAGCCAGGATTCAAATCCAGACCTTACTGCAACTGTATGCCTACAGCTATAACAGTACACACCAGCTCATCACCCTCAAATGCCCCAAAGTGCTGTTTAGTTTGGATGCAGATACTTCTCTTCCAGCTTGCCCCTCCCTCAACATAGTGTGTTTTGACTTAGTTCTGACGTCCCGTGGGCTTGGTAAATGAGACGAAGGTACTAGTTGAGCCCTATAAGCCATTACCCTCTTGTCTTAGGTAAAAAGGGCAAGGCTCCTTCTAGGCACACTAGCTCACAATTCATATAGGGATCTCTTCTCTAGAGCCTATACATGGAAGAATCAAAGAGACTGTGTTTCTACCTTCAAAGCCGTAAGTTCAGAGAAAGCTGTTTTCTGCATAAGCACATGAAAAGGTAGATGGGGCATGCTGGACACCTGGACGAAGGGCTCCTAGAGGGACTAGGTCAGTGGAGGAATGGTTGCAAACAAGAGGCCTGATGGAATCAGATAAAGAAGGTGGGGGTTAGGGAGGAGGGCAGCTGAGATAAAGCTTAAATTAAATATAACAACAACAACAACAACAACAAAAAAGCAAATATACATTGAGGGTTACTAAAGCATGAAACGAAAAAGGTAGGTTGAAAAGGGTTGGAACCAAAGCCTGAAGAAGCTCAAGAGGCTGCACTTCCTCTTCCAGACTGAAAGTGAGTCCCAAAGGCTCGTGGCCAGGGTCACACACAGTAGGAGCATCTTCTGGCTTGGGGAGATTTAAAAACCCGGCAAGAGGATCTGGGGTAAAGAAGGGAACCCATTCATGACACAATATACTTTGACTGACACATCCATGTTTGATTTACTGTTGGTAATGATTCTTAAACTCCTAAAAGCAAAGGAAATGTATTTGCTATGGGTCCTGTAGGGGTTCTGAAGTTGTCACCTGGCTCAGAGGCCATCAGCTAACTTTATGGGAACCAGAACTTTCATTCTGTGTCTTGGAGCAGACAGAACTGTCTCATTCTGCCTTGTGGGAAGAATTGGCTCCTAAAGACAGACCCTCTGTCCAATGGCTAGTCACAGCATCCATGCAGAGCTATGGATATGGCTCCTAGTAGCCCAGGCACATGGTGCCTTGCAGGCCCTCACCGTTAAAAGCGTTATTTTGGAAATAAGGAAACAAGGACTAAATAGTAAGGATGCTTCCTCGCTCCCTCCAGAGTCTCCTTCATGCGGCGGCTTTTTAAAAGCTAAGGGTGGTGCCAACCTCTGTGGAAAGGTCTGGTAGACCCAGCATGTTCTCTGGGCTAGGATATCCTACTCCCTGCAAAGCAGAGGTTTAGCACAGACAGAATTTCTGTCGCATTATGAACCAATCATTTCTGCATATTTGGCAGAAATGATGAAGGAACAGGACCAAGAGACAGAGAAAAATGGTTCCAGACCAGGCTGCCTGACCACTGACTAAGATAGCAGCAATCGCAGTGTCGTTGGCCTCTCTTGGGCTTAGCTAAGGCAAGGCTGGCCCTGGATGACTCCTATCAGGCATCCAACTCTCAGATCATTCTCAGCAGCCTCACATCCCCACCACAGCATCACGCCACATCACAGCTACAAGTTAGACCCCACAACGGATCCCATGCTGCTCCCTCACTACAAAGCCTGTCATTACAAACCACTGTCACCCACTGCCCCTACATGGCCTGTGTGCTCTGGCATCTGCCTGCCTCTATACACCCTGGCTGGGTCCAGCAACAATGGCTTTCTCTGTCTTGAAACCCTCCAGACTCCCTTGCCTTAGGACCTTTGCATGTGCCTCACCCACTTTTGCTTTGGCCTGAAATGTTTCTCCTCCCAGTTTCCTACCTGACTTGTTACTACTAAGCCTTTGGGTTTCTGTGAGGGGCTATTTCCCCAAAGAGGGGTCCTGAGCCTCCTCTTCAGTCACCCACAGCCCTTTCTTACTACATGCTTGTAATCTGACACTGATCTCCCAGCACTTTGTGACCTCCACTTCCCGCTAAGGTGGAGGAGGAGGTTAGTTTAACTTTGCTCACTGCTGTACACACAGGACCAGGAGGTCAGTATTTGCTAAGGACACACTGCAGCTGCAGAGGCACAAAGAGGCAGCCAGCCCAGTGCCTAGGAGCTGGACAGTGAAGATATGTGTGTCCCTTCGAAGGAGGAGTCTTCCTGTCCTTCTGCAGTTACAATGTCAACCCTCTTATCTGCCGGGTGCTCTTGCCCTTCTCCCTCAAAAAGCCTAAAGTTCCTGAGTATGAAATGAATGTGAACCCATCTTACAATAAAAAGAACACTAGAATTCTGAGTACAATGCCATCTGGCCTCCAAGGTTCATTCATTCCTCTCTCTCACACTCTACACAAATCCCTATGCCCTGAAGAGATGGCACAAAGGGCTTGCAAACAGAATCCTGGGCTTCAAGACACTGCAGAGCGAACTACCCTGGAGCCTTCCTCCGGAAACACAGACGCGCGCTGGGCTGACAACACATATATGCTCTGCTCCGGATAACATCGGGGCTGAGAACAAGCTAAACGACTTCCGAAGTCAGGCATTTAAGACAGCAGCAGCTTCCTCTCTCTGCCTTGGAACCCAAAAGCACTGGACAGGATTCTCTGGTCACAGTGTATGGAGCTCCTGAATGCTTAAGAGCCAAAGTTAAAATAACTGAACTTTCTTCACGCTGTTCTTGCCTTTCAATACAGAGGCTCATTCACTAGGCTGTCAGAGCAGAAACAAAGGCAGCTGCCTGTTTTCTCCTTTGGTGTCTATAATTAGATTCTCATGAAGAACTTGGCCAGAACAGGGTTCGCTGGACAAATACCTCCCCCTATGACACATACACACACACACAGCCAAAACACCCCAAAGTGTCTCTCCCCATACTCATCTCCAGAGAGACCCAGACAAAGTGGCCAGTCACTTACCCTCTTCAGCCACGAGAAATGCTTGTAAACATCAATGTCCCCATCCATGCTGGGTACCCATGTCAGCAGTTAGAGTCCTTGGTTGAGAAAAAGCCCTTCTTGCTGGCCGGAGCTCAAGCCCTTTCCTCCTCCTGGCCTCTTGCCCCCTCCCCCGCAGGAACAGCAAGCTGTGTTCTGGTTTCCCCACTTCTCTGGCCTGTGTCCTGTAGCCTTTCTTTCCCTAAACAGGGTCAGCTACACAAGGCTCAGACTTGATGGTGTTGCTCCAGGGTCCTCCCCCACCGCCCCCACAGGCAGGCAGACAGGCAGGCAGGCAGGCAGGCAGGCACATGGACACACACAGAGACCCAGGACTGACTACAGAGTCCTTCAGAGCAATGAAACCTCATCAAAAGGGGAGGCAAGAAGTTGTAAACACGCGTACACTTGAACACATACGCTCACTCACACATGGGCAATGGGAACCCTTCTCAGGGAGAATACCAGTGCCTGCCAGAGGGAAACAGTCCGGAAGAAAATGCCTTGTCTGGCTTCCCCTTTCTGCAGTGGCTGGAACTCATTACCGAGAGCCCCGATTTCCTGTCTCTGCTTCACTCTGCATTTACCCACAGGCTTCCAGCTGCTCTCAGTTTATTTGGGACTAGGGAGACAACTAAAAATAAGCACAACTCCCAGAGGAGCTTGCTGGTTCCCACACACAGACACACACAGACACACACACACACCCCAAAACACAGACACACCCTCCCCGAAACTCACCCCTACCCTTCTCACAGGTGGACCACGGGCTCTGCCCCCAATGAAAGCCTGGGTTTCCAAAAAGGACAGATTTAGAACCAGCTCCTGTTCCAGTTCTGGACTCAGATGTATGCCAGGCCTAGGGAGGGTGACTGCTGCTGTTGGCGCTGCTGGCACTACCCACTAGAGACCAACTGCTACAACCTGGAGACCTTTACTACTGGCTCCCTCAGGGAGTCCTGCTCTGGGCTGTGAGTCACCACCTTCAGAGTCCCCCAGGCCACATATGACACTAGAAGATACTGCTTCTGTCAAGTCCCAGCACTGCCTCACGACTGCCCTCATTTCTGTAGGACCTGCTTTACAAAGCAGGCTATAGAAGGCTGAGTTTCCATGAGACTTGGGGAGGGGCTCCCCAAGATAAGTTGCAGCCCAGGAAAGCTTGGAGGGGAAGAGGAGCTGTGTCTTTCCCACTGGTGAGTCACATGCCATGCTGGCTTTCCAAGGGACCCCTTTCATACTCCTCAGATGCCACCGTACTTTCTCGCCTCGTACTTTGACATCTCCTCTGAGATACTTTGAGAGCTTGCCCTAAAACAGCTTTCTTCCCTTGCCCAACCCTTAATGTATGGCCTTTGGCTATGACTGATTATGAAAGTGATCTTTGATGTGGGTGCAGTGGGTATGGTGGTTACATGCAAAGGCTCTGCGCTCAGCTGTCTGTCGTGAATGACTTGCAGACGCACATCATGTGACTGCCGAGGCCTTCCTGTGTCTTTCCTGGAAATCCCAGCATAAAGACAAGACTCCAGTGGGTGTCAACAGCCCCCTCAACATGGCATCAACACTCACCACAGCCCACAAGCGAAGCCAGAAAACGGCATAAATCAGGCTAGCAGCAGAAGTCACAGATTGGCCAGGGGAGGAGGGCTCGAGCAGGCAGCTGGCATTGAAGGGAGGAGTAAATTCCTGCAGACACACCCAGATCAGAGGGCAGAAGGAAAAAGCAGGCTCACTGTCCTGTCATGAGCTCTGGAGCCCTCCCTCACCCTGGCCAAGTTCTAGTATGGTCTAAGACCTTCACCCCCTACCCAATGTTACACACACACACACACACACACACACACACACACACACACACACACA
>OU015752.1:121611015-121663932 GCA_907169655.1 Acomys percivali | reverse complement strand
CACACACACACACACACACACACACACACACACACACACACACACACCTGACCCAGACCTCAGTACAGTGTGTGAAGAGTGCAGGGGTAGAGATTTTTTTTTTTTTTTTTTTTTTTTTTTTAAGTCTAGGAACCCAGGAAAGTCAAATAAAGCAACTCATTAGGCAAGAAGAGAAAACATTTGTTCCTCCTCACCAAGACAAATGAAATGTACTTCCTTGCCCTGAGTAGACAGAGGCATGTAGATACCTGAGTATCTTGCCCTGCGTAGATACATTCACAGCATGTAATAAAGGTGTGCAGAGGCTGGGGAGCTGGTCAGGAGGCAGAATCGCACTCCCTGAGGATAAGTGCTTTCCACAGAGGGGCTCAGTGCCTGCCTTTACTTCTGCTAAAAGAAGAGGGGTCAGGAAGGAAGGAGTGTAAGGAACCATATCTCACCAACCACTAACTTACCCACGCAAGGCGGTGGCTCGGATGCCTCGGGCAGAAAGCATCCCTACCCCTGCACTCTTCATCCCAATCCTCCCATTGCTGGCTAGAGCTTTCCACCCGAAACCCTAGGGATTTCCAGCCACGGCAAACCACAGCCGCTGGTGGACAAGGCTCGAATACACTGGACAGTGGGGAGTGCATCTTATTTCTGACTCACTTCTTTTAACTTTTAAGCCCAGTACAATTCTTGTTACCTGGAAGAGATTTGGGCATTTTCAGAATGAAAGAACAAGGCTCAAAACAGTGAGACTGACAAAGAAGCCTATCCTCCCTAGAGAAGGTGAGTGTCTGATGGCCTGTCCACCTGAGAGGGATGAAACCAGAAACAAGGTCTATTAATTCAACGTGTGTGTGATGGAGGAGGGGCGGGGTGGAGAGGAAAGGAGAAAGAAGCAGAGGAACAGATGGATTCTTAGCACTTTCATGTCCAAAAACAGGAGTTCTTGCCTGAGTCTTTGACTGTTTCATTAAAAACACTAAAGCATGTTTAACTTGCTGCATTTCAACCCCAAACCAACAAAACAAACACACAAAAACCCACTCCAAAGAATCTGGAGCAGAGCATGAACTTGTGGCTGGCAGGAAAGGTGGGTGGGAAGGAGTGAGATACGTGAACAGGAAACTTTAGGCACCTCCAGCTTCAGCAAGCCCCAGGAGCTCAGCCAGAGCTCCCTCAAAGCACTGCAGATGAACCCAGTTGCACCACACCCACCCCAAAGGCCATCCTGACCAGGAGTACCTTCAGATAAGACCATAAATACGTTCATAAAATATATGCACAAAGCATCTCTCTATGACTCTATGGGTCTAAAGCTGGTTTTCATCATATTATCAAGATGGTCTAACATGCATGTGCGCGCACACACACTCATAAGGGGAGTAGACAGGCTTCATCTGACAAGAGCTTTGGCTTAGGTTGCCCTTGATATTTTAATGAGGGGAGGGGTTGCACTTCCTGTTTCCATTATATTGCTCCTTTAGGCTAGGGTTGGGAGGAGTCCTAGGACTCAAAAAAGGGAACACAAACGGGTCAGCACACTTACCTTGATAACCATCAGAGCCTTCTGACAAACATTTCATCTGTACCCAGGCTCAACCCACACTCCTGGATCCCGAGGCAACCAGCTGGCTGCTGAGATCGAGTGGCCAGGGAGGGGAAACACGGTTTACCAGGGCTGGGCGAATAGTGTCTCACTTCCATCACCCACTCAGGTGAGTTCTAGAGTTGTCACCCACCTGGCCAGCATTCTGAGAATGAGTTAGTGGCCCCTGAGGTCTCAGTCCTGCCAACTACCAGAAGTCAGTAGCATGCTGCAGGGCAAAACTATGCACTGGCTCACCATCTGCATCCCAGACAAGGCTCAGCCCTGAGCCTTGGCCTCTGGGCCATGGTTAACAGCTGTAAGGACTCCCCCCACCCATCTCATCAGTTAGTTAAGCAAACAGGGACCCCATGCTGCAAATAAGAGATGAAGGAGAGATGTGAGCTCAGAGGAGAAAGTCCGGACTATATGCTTGCATCCTGGCCACCATCACCCTCCACCCATGTCTCCAGACTGCACAGGCTTGGAGAATCCAGCTGCACAATGGGTCAGGATAAGAGACAAATGCTATCATACTTGACTGCCATTTGTAGCATGAAAGTGTTCATAGCCAATGCTAAGCCAACAAGCGTGCCTGAGAGTTGGTAAAACCTTCTCTACGGATGATGAAATATTATTTTTTTTATCATTTCCATATCATAAAATATTGTGACTTTTCTCCCGTTATTAAAATGTGAAAATCATTCTTAGCTGATCGGCCAAACACAGGCCAGAGTTTACAAACCTCTTGGTTAGGACTAAGCTTCCCTTTCTATAATGAGTTGCCTGGGTAGGCGGGGCTTATAGTGAAAATGCCAAGTCTAACCAGCAGGGTAGGCCTGGAGCCTTGATTTAACTGCGCATTGCTAACAAGCTTCCAGGGAGATGCTGACATTGCTGGTCCCAGGACCACACCTGGGGTAATACAAAATAAGAAACCCACTTCCAGAAGTTTCCCAAAGAATTTGGGACTGGGAGAACGAATTCCTGTGGCTGCCTACCGGCCACAGCACTGCCAAAGGGGCACAAGGCTCTAGGCGGTGTATCCCACAGGCCTTCTCTAAGGGTTGAGGGTAAGTGGATGTCCACATGCTTAGACCTCAAGTCAACGCTAACCTGGCAACACCCCCCTGCCACATCCCCTGGGCCTGAAGCAGGAAGCTCAGAGGGAAAGATTTATCTGCCATTTCACCAGTGTTTGTACATTCTTGGCCATTTATAAACACTGGTTCCTGGGGGCTGGAATAGTCTCTTTTGGTGAGGTCCTGAAAGAATCCAGATTGCTAGGATATACTTGCTTAGGGAGGAGGAGGGGAGCAATAAATACCCAGGGAGAAAAAAAAAGGAAAACTGTTAAATCCACAGTAACTGAGAGTCCCTCAAATGTCGGTTGCTGTGCCAGGAAAATAGTGTTCATAATCCCCCAAGGCACAAGGAGTGTGTCTAGAGCTGGGCTGACAGACACCACGTGGCCCAGGAAATGCCTCCTGGAACTGGAAAGCCATCCTCCTGTGTCGTGGCCAAAGGAAGAAGGGTCACAGAGCCTGGGGAGGGTTTCTTGCCACTAACAAGGGAAAGGTCAAATCTATGCTCCTGCAGGCCCAGGCCCCAACAGCCTTTCTCTCTTTCCACAGCCCCACAATGGATCCTTCCCTGCCAGCTGCTTGTCTATTGGTTTCTAAAGAAAATGAGAAAGGAATCTTGTTTTTTGTTTGACCCACATGCACTGCTCAGCAGCCTCACAGGAAGAAGAAAAAACAAAAATTCAAACTATTTTCTCTTATAAAACTACCTGATTCCTGGTCCTTGGCCTTTAAGACATTCTAGCTTTTGTCCCTGACTGCCACCTACTGGCTATCTGAAGTACTGCACATGGATAAAGCCCCACCACTGCACCCTGCCCACTAGGGACTGGTGGTTGGGAGAGACTAATCCCTACCTAGTCTGAGCGCTGACTCAACTGCACACTTTCTCTGCCATTGGAATTAGCTCACATATGCTGCACTTTTTTTGTTCTGCAAAACTAAGCATCCTCCAACCCCTCTGTGTGTGTGTGTGTGTGTGTGTGTGTGTGTGTGTGTATACACACAATCAAGCCCCAGGCCTCCTGCATTCTAAGCATGTACACTACTATTATGTTATAAGCCATTGAATGGCATCGCCATCTTCTCTTTTTTAAGACCCAGAGGAAAAGGTTTCCCTATAAAGCCCCTGCCTGTAGCTTTGTACAATCAAACTATTCAATACAAACATATGCAGAGCTGTGTTTTTCTCCTGCGGGAGGAGAACAGTGACAGAGAAATGAAAAGCTCATGCTTCTTATAACCCATGAGGCAGCTTTCCCTCCTACCTGTCCTGAATCACTCTACCTTTCCAATGTGGAAAACAGATTTGCTTCTTTGTCCGAGTGAAGAGTTACAAACCGAATGTGGCAGGGAGGACAACTCAGCCTTGTGTGGAGAGCTGCAGTGCAAAGAGCCACCGTCTGCGACAAGGTGGCTGGAAACTGACGTGGGCAGAGGCCAGCCTCCTTCCAAGGCTATTCTCTTTCTTTGTTGAAAGGCTAGTCCAAAAGCTGTGTGAGGGGGCCTGCATTGACTGGTTAAGATTTCAGAGGTGCACACATACCCTCCATGGGGCCTACCAGTGTGCACAGCAGAGGCTGCCCACGCAAGACAGATCTCTGCACAGTTCATGAGATGCAGGCCTCAGCTGAGGCTCCCTCAACTGTCTCCACTTTGAAAACTAAGAAATGTGGACTAAGACCAAGGCTGGTGTTTCAAAGGAGGCTTGTTGCTCCAGTTCCTGGAATAAAACACTGGATAAAATACCTATCCCTAGGGGCTAGAGATACAGGTCGGCTGGTCGAGTTTTTGCCTGGCATACACAGAACCATGGCATCCCCACCACCACAGAACCCTGGAACAGTGACATGGCCTACAGCCTGAGCACTAGAAAGGTAGAAGCACAAAGATCAAAGAGAATTCACAGCTGTGAGGTGAGCTGAAGGTCTAGGCTAGGGTGAGGAAACACAGGAAGAAGGGAGAGAGGGAGGGAGGGAAGGAGGGAGGGAGGGAGGGAAGGAAGGAAAGAAGATAGATAGACAGACAGACTGACCGGCCAGATCTTACAGATACTGAAACTAAGCTGAGTACAGGAGAAGATGGAGCACTGGCCTTGCCTTGGTTCACCTCGTTTTCACATGCCTAGGCTCACATGCCTAGGCTCACTGGCCTGGACACCTGCTGTATTACAAAGGAAACCTGGCCTCCTGGGGTGGGGCTTGGGGATGTGCATGTGCCCCAGTTCCAAAGAGAACAGCAGCCTCTTGGAGTGAGCATCTCTGCCAACCGCTGGCCCACTTCCTGCAGTCCTGCCTTGACTTGCCATGGCTGGGCTCCCCTGCCCCTTTTCTGACTTCATCTTGAACTTTGACCAGGATCTCCTCGGCCCACACCCACAGTATCAAACAGCAGGATAAACCAGATGCTGGTAGATGAGGGCTGCATGTACCAGAGCGCCGGAGAAACACCCACAGCCGCTCCACCTGGAGACTCACATCAGCTCTGCACTAGCAAATGTGTCTAGCTGAATGCTTGCTTCTGGATGGCCAACCTCTTTAGAAGGCTCCACCCACAGCCAAGCTGACCACAGCAACAAAACTACCCAGCCAACCAAACAGGTATAGAAAAGTAGACACGCCCCTTGCAAACCACATGAAAGCCCTTTTGAGGAACAGCCAAAAAGTAGCAGAAGCAGGCCTTGTGGAACGTTTTTTTTTTACTTTCTTGTCAGGCCTCTAAGAAACATCACTCTCTCTTCTTAGCTTGAGGACTGTCTGCTGAGGTTCAGGAGCTCTTCTATCCCCACCTGCCTGAGGGGGCATCAACTTGACCTCAGCACAGGCAGAGAAAAGGAAGCTGCCCTATCTGGAAATGAGCTCCATTTCCGTCACAGGACAGATGGCGCAGACTTTCGGGGTGGAGGGGTGCTGGCTGCACCTCTGTGAGCACCAACCCCAGCCTCACACTGCCCACCAGACACAAAGGACGAGAGCCCTATCGTAACACACCCACTGCCTGCAGGACAGGAGGAGGAGGACTTCGCTGCATCCTCTTGGCCAGTAGCCTCAGCATGCCCTGGACACCAAGAAATTCTTGGTACAAAGGCCTTGTCAATCAGCTTTCTAGGAGTATGTCCAGAATTCCAGACAGACTCTGAGGACATTTATTTCACTGAGACCCCAGAGAGAAATCCTGGGTCAGAGAGCCCTGCATTTGCCTTTCCAGGCCTGGAGCCCACTTCTCATCCCACATACTGTCGAGGGACAGGGTAGGGGTCTAGGCCACGGAGCTCTAGAAACTCTCATCTTAGCACTGATTAATCTTGAGCAGGTTTGCTGCTCTTTGCGATAACCCGGGCAGAATTTGACCAACAAGGCTCTTGCGGGCCGTGTTGCTACAGCCTTGCCTGGGGCCTGCCAAAACCCAAAGGAAGAAGTCTTATGCTCAAACACACCCAGCCTTCCAATCCAAGGCAGCAGGACCATCTAAGAGGTAAAGGGAAGGCGGGCCCAGCACTAGTCAATTTGTCCTATTCCAATCAGCAGTCATCCCCCCCACCCCGCACCTGACGCTACATCTCTAGCAAGCCTTCATCCTAGGGACCCTATGTTATCTGCAGAACCCTGAAGAACAGCAGTAGCAGGAAACCACACATCCCACGACACAGCCCCTCCTCTCTGGCCAGAGTTCAGTGCTTCTTAGCAAGGGTCATCTGACACAAGGGTAGCTAATCCTCAGTTCTGTGGAAGTTTACATCTGGACCAAGGAGACAGCTCAGTGAGTGAAAGCACTTTCTGGGTGTACAAGCCTGATCACCTGAATTCAGGTCCCCAGAACCCACGAAAAATCCAGATGTGGGGTGTATCTGTAATCACCACATGCCAATGGTCACATGAGAGGCAAGAGAACAGGAGAATGTCCTGTTAGCTCAGGGGCCGGAGAGCCTAGGGTATCCAGCCAGTGACAGATAAGAAAGACCCTGTCCTAGAAATAAGGCAGAAGGTGGAAACCAACACCCAAGGTTGTCTGTCCCCTGACATCCACATACATGCTGTGGCATGCACACACTCTTACACATAAGCAGGAACATACACAAAGAAATAGAACTTTTTTTTAAGTTTTACATTTCTATCTCATTGGCAACCTCGTATTCTTATGCACCTGGAGGATTTAGCTATGAAGTTATTTAGCAGGTCAATGAGATTCTCTGCTTTGTGGATTTGAGGTTTTGTTTGGTTGTTTTAATGGAGGAGAGTGCTGGGGATGTAGCTCAGTTGGTAAAATGCTTGCTAATATGTACGAGGTCCCAAGTTCAACACCCAATGTCACCTAAAACTAGTTGGATCCTATCATAAGAGCTTGTATCCAAAATAAAATATAAAGAGGAAACTTAGAATTGACTTGCTGTTTAACTATATGAATAACCCCCTCCTTTCTCACTCTTTCATATACATATTTGCTTGGACATTTTGGGATGTCTTCCTGGGGGCCACTCTTTCCCTCTCCTCCTTTCTGAAAGCAGCTGGCTTCTGTAAGCCAGGCCTCAGCTCACCTTGGACTACTTATTATGACAAACTGAAGTCAATGTAGGGTGAATTTTTCTTGTCTGAAATGCTTGGGACTGGCAGTATTTCAGGCGTTTTCACTTTTGCTTTTTTAAAAAAGAGGATGAGGATGAGGATGATTACTTACACAGAATCTACTGGCTAAGCATACCTAATCAAAAGATATAAAATAAAATTTCAAAATATCTGAAATCCAAAGTGTTCCAAATCTACAACTTATAGATGTCTTGATGAAGGATGCCCAACTTGTTCTGGGACTAATGCCCTATTATTCTTTCCCAGCCTCCTCTAATGTTCCAGTAGCATCCTGGGCACTGGACCAATGGGAAGTGTGCTGGAGGGTTTCAGAAAAAAAAAAAAAATCTCCCCCTTAATTAAAAACAAATAAAAATGGATATATTGATCAAAAGAAAATGATCCACTCTGGAGAGAGCTGTACAGCCTTGTCTGTGTGAAGACATGGTTCCTCAGCTTCATCAACTATTAAAGGATACACCTGAGGAAAATTTAGCCTGAGGAGATTGTGGGAGAGAAAAATGGGAGGAGCCAGAGCCAGAGCCATTGTAATCATCTATGGGAGGAGCCAGAGCCAGTGGTTTCACATGGCATGCGCAGCCTCCCCGCACTTTCCTAGTGATCTAAACCCTACTGTGACATTGCTTTTTTAGAGAAAGTACCCCAAGAGATAATGAGGTTAAGCAGCAGAGCTGGGACCAACAAAACAGGAACTCTGAGACACGTCTAAAGAGAGAACGGTGCAAACACGCCCCCAATGTGCAGTCTGTGTTGAGCAGGAGGCACAGATCTGTCCTGCCTTGTCCATCAAACTGCTTCTCTCATTCCAACTCCAATCTTAATCCACCTAAAAGACTTAAAACAAACAAACAAAAATTTAAAAAAAAAACCTGGGTGTGATGGCACAAGCCTTTAGTCCTAGCTTTCTGGAGGCAGTAGCAGAAAGATTTTTATAAGTTCAAGACCAGCCTGATCTACAAAGCACATTCCAGGCAAATCAGGGCTACACAGACCCTGTCTAAACAAGAGGGCATCTTAAAATAAAATCAAGTGGAGTCTCAGTGACTAAAGCAATGCTTTTTAAAATTTAATGAATCAGCTCAAGATAGTTTAATGCCTCATCTGAAGTCGACACCTTTTCACAAGCTCCTAACCAAAAAGAGCAAAGTTTGTGTGACGAGTCTTTCACCACAAGGAGCAATCTAAGTCACCTAGTGACTTGGCCACAGCTCTGAATTAGTGGTTGCACCGAGAAGACCTGGTGTGGAATGTGTGCAGAGTCAAGTGCAAACTGACCTTAGCTCAGCCAGACCTGAAACACAGACAGGCCATTTCTGCTCAGAATCCAACCCTTAACATGCAGCTCTGGTTTCCTGGAATGTTTATGTGAACTTCTGACCCAAGGAAAGTACACCATTCATAGGTGGCTGAGAGGCATTACTCTAAAAGATTTACGAACGCAACAGCCTGTAGGGGAGTCAGTCGGTCTTAAGCAGTGGATTATTGCAACCATTGTAAATAATCAGCCCCTAAAAACTATGCAAACCTGCACACAAAGCGTTTCCCCGAGCATGAGCATGTCATCTGCATTTGGAACAATTATTTTTAATATACATCCCCAAAATATTTTAAAAGTTGGATCAATCTTTTTCTTGCTACACATTAAAAATACTGATGAGTTGTGTCAATTGTGACATAGAAGCCAAAACATGAACCTACTAGAGGGAGAAATGGGTACCTAGGTATTTGATGCGAGGCTCTTGTAGAACTAGGAGGAAGAGAAAAGACCCACACAGTTAAGAGTGATGGAGAGCTACAAGCTTCTAAAACCCTATGGCCTGAGAAGCACAGCACTTAGGAAAACATACACCCAAACAAAATAAAGGGTCGTTTCAATATGCTAATACCAAAACACCAACAGGAAAATGAGCACAGATATGAACAGAGGGCAAAGTAGGCTTGCCCAAGGGGTTGAGGGAATATCCAGGTTGTGTGGGAAAAAAATGTAGAACTATTTTTGGATTTATCCTTTCAGATCTTCCATCTGAACATTTTACTTTGATAATTTAGTTGTATTAGTAAAGCAATCCATATATGACTATATATATATATATATATATATATATATATATATATATGGAATTTTTCATGCAGGGTGTGAGATTAAAAGCTTAGAAACTATAGAGAACACTAATAAGTTAATAAAAGAACATTTGTCTTTTCACTGGAGGAAAAAAATGTACAAAAACAGCAGTAAACCTTTTCCCTTATGAAACTTCTAAGGCCATTTTTTAATCTTGGTGATTATTTCTGACCTCAGGACAACATGGGAGCAGATTTTGCTTCAAACTTGGCCATTGGAAATAAAAGCAATGAAATTCTTCTGAAAAGAGATTTGGAAAACTGTGTCAAAGGCTTAAAGATATTAACATTTTTGGATTACAGTTGGCAGGCTTAGCCAACTGCTCAGAGAATACCTAATCACTGTTATTCATTGCTTATCTAAAATTCAAGTTTAACTGAACATTCTAGATTTTAAATGGTGACTTTATTGATCTCTGCAATAATATTTCTAGAAAATTCTAGAGGCAAAATAGGAGAGTCATTGCAGCAATGCTTAAAGTAATCTAAATGTCAGTATTAGAAAGACTGTCACGTAAATGGAGGTACATCCATCTAAGATGACCAAGGGACATATGTTTACTATAAACTGTACAATGAAGAAGAAAGACAAGAAACTGATGAGCTACAGGCGGACAGGACTTCCGTTCAGAAAGCAGTGTCAATGATTGTGACTGAAAGGTTCTGGACAGAACTGAAAGGGAGCCAGCAAAAGTAAGACCTTGGAGGGTCATGTAGGAAGTCAGAGAACAGAAGATGTGTTTATTAGGACTCTTGTGATTAGATAGGGCTATCTCGACAGTCCAAGCTATGTGCCCTATTTTAAGAGCAGTTCGTTTGAAACTGTATTCTGTCTTCTTTCCTCCCCTTCATGTTTAAGGTCATCAACATATTCACAGGCCTGGCCATTGCCACAAGGCATCTTTGAGAGACCATTATACTGCCTACTGCCATGGTACAGGTACATGACACAAGCATCAGGCAGGCAGCCTATATAATGAGAATATTGAATAACACATGTAATGAAGATAATGAGGAACTGGTCAGTGTTGAGGAAGGCATGGGATGAGATGTGCTGACAGATCCCTCTAGAACTAAAAGGAGACTGGGACATCTGGGATGGAGGCTGTTTAATCATAAATGACATGATTTATGGATAAGGATGTCTCAACTTCCAAGATCAGCCTCTTCCTCCAAGTTTGATGTTCCTATTCCTGCCTCCCACCACGGTTTTCTAATTCTGAGCAGGTCTGCAGGGCTCTAGCATTAGAAACCTGTACTCCAGCCTTCATCTTCAAATTGAGCTTAGGTGGCCAGGCTAGTGCACTCTCCTTCACTCCCTCATCCTTTCCCTGGCTTCCCAGCACCCTTCCTCTAGCCCTCCAATGGCCACATCCCAGTTGACCTCAATGAGCCAGCTCCTCACCTTCCCCACTCCAGATAATATGAGTTCCCCACAGACTGACCTGCCCATGTCTATGGGAAAACATAGAAGCTAAAGCCATAGCAAGTCTGCAGAGTGATCACTCAGTCCCTCCCTCTACAGACCAGCAAGTCCTCAGGCCTGTACAGGAGAAATCAGAAGTCCAAAAAAATCTCTATTGCACTTTGGAGCAAAAGGTAGTTCTAGGGCAAGGATCATATACAGAAACAAAGAAACGAATGAAGCAAGCAGGGTTTAGGTTATGGGTTAAATCGCCACTAAGGGACTCTAGCAAATCACACATATAAGAGCGTCTGTCTGACCCTGGATTTCCTCCCTTCAGAAGAGAGTGACGGTAGACCTCAAGAAGCCATAAGGAATGGCTTACATAGCTTGACTAGGATTTTTAGTCCTGCTGAGGACAACCTGGTGGAGATGTGCCCAAAGCTATACAGAAGTGGGGCAGGGCTGGGAGATGCAGAGAGACATCTTCAGCTCCAGCCACTGGTAATACCCCATTGCTCCATAATTATGTGTTCCACAATTCCCTTATCAGGCCATAAACCAACTCACCAAGCTGTCCTCAAACCATTCCTTTATGTAAACAGCGGTTGGGCCAGGGATCTGGCTCAGGAGGGCTTCTCTGTCCTCAGGAAGTGCCAGCATCTCCAGGGACAGTCTCAGGTCCTCGATGAGATGAAGCACGGGTACAGAGCTCATGCAGGAGGGTGGAGGAGACAGCCCAGGCTCACAGGTGCCATCACCAATATCTGCACCTGCTTTAGTGCCTGGAACAAAAGAGGCAAAGGCCTTGGTGAGAAGGGTGGACGTCAGAGTCAGTGGCCTTCTCAAGACATCGACAATGAGATGTACAGGGGAAGGGCTGGCGGCTCGCTCCTGCCTCACATGGAAATGTGGCAGCATCTTTATACTGAGCTGCAATGACAGGAAGAGAGGCCCATCAGAGCTGGGTATAGCCCACGGAGTCTGATATACAAAGCTAGGCATGAAGACAACTGATAAAACACAGCCAGCCCTCACCACCAACTACCACCAGTGAGACGCAATTCTTCACCTTTTACAACTGTATTTGTTTTCTCTTAAGTCAGTGTTAAACTGCACAGATGGCCACTCCAAACTCCTCCCATCTGCTTATGGGCATTCCATTCCTCTCCCTGGGCTGGCCTAGTTGCTGCTACCACTGGAATACCACAGAAATGACTGTGCCAATCACAGTCCAGGGCTTAAGAGGACTGATACCCCCTGTTCTTCATGTCCAGTGCCAATACCTTATAAAAAGGCCAGCTACCCTACAGGAAAGACAGCCCCAACTGCCATGGACCATCTCACTGCTGTTACAGACTTGCAATGAAGCCATCCTTGGTCCTCCAAATCCAGATGAGCCACCCCAGAGAGCATAACATGAGCCATCCCTATAGAACACTACCACAATCACGGAATGATAAAGTAACAAATGGCAAGGGCTGACTTGAGTTAGCTGGGTTAGTTGATCATACTAATGGATAAGGATTACTACACTCATTCTGGTGATGGATTATAGTGAAGTAGACTTGTTCTGGATGCTCCAGATGGGAGACTGCTGTATTAAAACTGTATTAGTTCTATGCATATCCACAGCCCATCTACCCACGGTGGACTGCACGGACCCTCTGAGTAGAGTCTACGCCAAGCACTGCTGAGTCCCCAGTGTCCAGTACATGCTGACACACAATTAGTTCAAATGACTGCACACACACTCAAGTGGATAGCTAAACAGAGAGAAATGACTGCCAAGATTTCCTCAGAGCTCTTGGATGTGGGGTCAGTTCCTTCTAATTTAGTACGTCTAAAATAGGACTGTTTTTTGTCCTTCTAAACCCTATCATTCAACTACAGAAAAGCCCAAACTGACCTCACAGAGTGCAGCACATGCTCTCAGCAATAAGAAATATTTTATAAAAATGTAGTTTAAAGGATCACTTTTTTTTTCTTTTCTTTTTTAGGGCACTTGGATTGTAAAGCCCAATAGGGTCCGATGCTTAAAGTTAGGACTGACTATTCTAGAGAATGGGAGCTGGTGGGCCACTATGCCCATGGGTCTGGCATCTAATTTCTGGTCTCTTTATACTTTTAGAACCCAGCATCATCCTTTCCAGGCAGTTTGGGAAGGAAAACTCCACACAGACGGAAACAATTACCACAGGATTTGATTGCCAGTTTTTGCCTTCTGAAAAATGTATGGCAGAGGGGATCATGGGTCACAGTCCACAAACAAGTCAGGCTCCGGGGAGCTAGGACACAGCACAAGTGACCATGCTCTGGTGTGTGTGTGCGCTCAGCACCAATTTAGAGCTAAGTGGGAACTGCACAAGCCAAACCTCAGGGAAGAAAATGGTAGAAACTCAGCAAGCCCTCCAACCTCCACACAACTGCTTAGCGGTCACTCTTCTGCGTTCTGAATGCATATTTGTTCCGTTTTTTAATGTAAGGGGTGTGTGTGTGTCTCTGTGTGTCTGTGTGTATGTGTCTGTGTCTGTCTGTGTCTTTCTATGTGTATACACACATGCCATGGTAAAAGTGCAGCAAGCAGGACAATTTTGGGGAGGCAGTTTTTTTCCTTCCACTGTGGGTCCCAGGAATTGAGCTCAGGACATTGGGTTTGCATAGCAAGTGTTTTAGCTCACTGACCCATCTTTCAGGCCAACACTCTAATTACAAAGAGTCTCATACAGGTGAAGCATACAGTGAGTTGGGCTGAAAGAGAGTGAAAATAAAGGGTTTTTTAAAAATCAACTTTTTGTGATAGTGTGGCCTTGGGTATTTTATATCAGATAAAAATATGAAATTTTGAGGCATGAGGATTGTATATAAATACTAAAGTAGGGCCAGGCGTGGTGGCGCACGCCTTTAATCCCAGCACTCAGGAGGCAGAGGCAGGCCGATCGCTGTGAGTTCGAGGCCAGCCTGGTCTACAAAGGGAGTCTAGGAAAGCCAAGGCTACACAGAGAGACCCTGTATCAAAAAATCAATAAATAAATAAATAAACACTAAAGTATAAGAGTATAAAGTAGATGAAAACTGGATTAAGATTTGATAAGCACAAAAGTAACAGAACAAAATATAACAAAACACTGCACACCTACTATATATAGCTAATTTCTGCTACATAAAAACCATTCCTGAAAGCACTACTTATAACATTTATAATAAAACATTAAGAGATCCTTCATAAGGAGACACCTTATGAATCAGTGAAAAAAAAAAAAGGCCAAATTCACTTCTCACACACAAAACAGGCATAGGGTTTAACATAACTTACTCTGAGGCATCTACAAGAACACAAATAGAAAATTAAAATATAGAGATAAAATGTTTTCTAGGTAGTTCATGGAACATTTTAAATGTTCAGTTTTTCATGAATAAAATTATCAAAGTTGAAAATGCAATGATCAGTGTTGACAAACATACAATGAGAACACTCAAGGCCTGTTAAGAGACACAAAAATTGGCCCAATTTGGGAAGATACTTTAAAAATATTCATTCCTCTTTAATTAGCAATTCCAATTTTACAACTCTAACCTAAGAAAATAAAAGCAAATGTGAGTCAAAGATTAACACACAATAATCATCTCAGTGGTGTACTAATTTTGAAAAAAGTAGGGTAAAACCCACCAACTAGGTGAGTATTTAAATTCCTTCTAGAATATTCAAAGCTATAATTCATATGTTTCTATATATGTGTGTATGTATGTGTGTGTGAAATAACAGTCCAAGGAAACTGAAGCATGAGGCCCTGTACTAATTTGTAAACTATATAATTAAGGGAGTAAGGAGATGGCACTGGCTGACCTCCCAGTGGACCTGGTTCAATTCCCAACACTCACATGACCCATCACAATTATCCGACTTCAGCCCCAGGGGATCTGATTTTCTCTTCTGCCCTCCATGGGCACAGCATGCAGGTGGTACACAGACATACATGCAGGCAAAACACCCGTAACACATAAGATAAATAACCAAAAAAGACTTTAAAAAGAAAATATGATTAAAGCATATGAATGTTTAAACATCTACATAGAATTTTTTTTTTTTTTTTAGAATCATTTTTAAAACGTTGGCCATGACTTTCGGAAGTGAGAGATTGCAACTTGGTATTTAGTTTGCACAGGTACTCCAGGTTTAAACATGTTTTATAAGTCCTTACTGGATATTAGACAATGCTAGCACAAGAGATTTTAGGAGTGTGTGTGTGTGTGTGTGTGTGTGTGTGTGTGTGTGTGTGTATTTGTGTACTATAAATGTATGCAAGTCTGTTCACGTCATTTCTTTGAGCTCATGGCTTCAGCTTGACTGCCCAGCCAATGAGTTCTGGCATCTGATTGTCCCCCCTACTCACCCCCCCAACCTCCCCAGCACTGTAGTTTCATGTGCACGCACCAGGCCTGGCTTTCACATGGGTGCTGGAGTTCTACACTCAAGTCTTCACGTTTACTCAGCATGCACTTACTCTCGGAGCCATCTCATCACACCTCTGGCCCTTCTTTAAATATTAAAGGGTGAGTGAATACAAACACATGTTCTCCCTGAGCCCTGATGAGCTTTACTTCATACAGTAATTGTCAAGTGAAGAACTGGTATATTTTCAAGCAATCTCTGAAATCTCCTGTTGAGTCACATGCTCTGTTGGAAAGCATGCAAGGTCATGGGGGGGGGGGAGGAGGGGGTTGGTGGTGTCAACTACAGAAGCATAGGTCCCACTTCAGAGAATCAAATTTATTTAATTGGTCTCAGATGTGATCTAAGGCAATGAAAGGGTTTCCAGGTATTCTAAGATAAAGCCAAAGCGGAGATGATTGCATTAGAAGGTCACTCAACCAATGCTGGTTTCTGACGCCTACACAGGATACCTGGAAATGTTCATTTTAAAAAGTAAACTCTGGGGCTGGAGAGTAGGCTCAGTGGTTAAGAGCACTGTTTGCTCTTCCAAAGATCCTGGGTTCAATTCCCAGCACCCACATAGCAGCTCACAACTGTCTGTAACCCCAAGATCTGACACTCTCACCCCAATGCACATAAATTAAAATTAAAAATAAAAAGAAAGTAAACTTCAAGCTTACTCGCGATATAGCAATTTTATTTAATTTGCTTAATTTAATGATCAAATAATTGTTGAGGATAAGACAAAGGCAGAAGTACAAATTTTTGTTAGTAGTGGTTAATAACAGCTTACTTGGTAGGAGCCTACCTTCTGTGGAGTGAAGTCTGCAGCCAGAGGCCAAGTTCACTTTGCTGTGTGTTTGGGGTGGAATGCATGACCGGACATTGTTTATGATCCTAATCATAGCTTCAGGTTAAGCCAACGTCTCAGGTCAGTTACACAGCAGAGCAAATGTTTTCATCTCCGTTTGTATGGAGTACTCACCCCACCTGACCCCGTGTCTATATTCTAGTTCCTGATGCCTGTCAATGTGTCTGTCACCTCACATGGATCAAGGCCTTTATGGGCGTAATTGAGGTGACCCAGGCGGTGCTTAGAGTTGTGATTAGCCATTCCTTGGTCTACAGAAGGAGAAATAGGCCGCGCGTTTTGGAATGCCACAGAACTCTGACAATCATTTTGCAGGAATACTCAGCAAATTATATAGAAAAACTTCTAAGATACCTATAAGTACAAAAGTGCATGCACACATACCCAACACTTCCACAGCCACGGGCCTGAAGGAGAGCTTTGGAGCTCAGAACCTCTGTGGTAAAAGCAACTGAGCACTGTTTGGCCTATAAGTCACTGCCAAATCCTCCATGGGCTATCGTCTGAGCTTTTTGGTTTTACAACTTTTATTTGTAACTTTAATTATATGTATGTAGGTACAACTGTGTGAGTTTGTGCATGTGAGTGCAGTGCCTGCAGAGGCCAGAAGAGGGCAGTAGATCCCTAGGAAGCTGCTAGTTTACCCCGGTTCTGGGAACTGAAGTCAAGTCCACTGTGCGAGCAGTGCACTCTCAACTGCTGAGCCAACACTTTACCCTCCTAAGGTCTGAGCTTCAATGGGCCACTTGAGGGAAGGGCAGCTGCCTTTAGGCCTGAGCAAAGGTGAGAATGAATGGAAGGTCTCTGTATAAAGCCAGGACACAGAAGTAAATAATCTCAGTCCAATCAATCTTAAAACCACAGTTTTAACACTTGGGTTTGGAATTGGAATAAGAACACACAAACAAGTCAGCATTTATGTAAAATACCCATAATTTGAGGGGCCAAAGCCCAGCACCTAAGGGCTGAGGCAGTACCCCAGTTGTAGAGTGCCTGCCCAGCACGCAGGAGGCCCTGGCTTCAGTCCCTAGCACCACACACAAATACATGAATAAAAAGTCCACCATCTTCTATGAGTCCTTGAGGATTGCTGAAATCCACCTGACAAAAATAATCACCAGGGACAGAGAAAATGCAAATTAACTACACTCATAAGTTGGTGTAACTAAAAATAGGGGTCGCTGCATGTAACAAGCAGAAAAACATGCACGCCCATGTGTGCACATGGAATATTAGTGAATGTTAGTGATGGTTTATCTAGGTGATCCATCATGCAAGCATCAGTAAACTTCACCCCACGAGTAAATGCAACCAACGCAAGGTAAAAATCAATTTAAAATATATGATGTTTCTTTTTGTTTGTTCGTTTGTTTTTTTGGTTTTTCAAGACAGGGTTTCTCTGTGTAGCCTTGGCTGTCCTGGACTCACTTTGTAGACCAGGCTGGCCTCAAACTCACAGCGATCCACCTGCCTCTGCCTCCCGAGTGCTGGGATTAAAGGCGTGGGACACCACACCCGGCTACGATGTTTCTTTTTTAAAGTGAAATTCTGAAGAAAAAAATGCATCTATAAAAGTAGGAAAATAAACAGATATCAAAAAAATTAAATACAGATCAAAAAGGATAGGTGTGCGGTGCAGAGATCTCAGTATGTACATATGTAACTATTCACAGAATAACATATACAACTAAGCACACACACGCATAGCAACTGATTGATAAACCCAAAAGTAGCTAATTCAAAGTAGTAACAAAAAGACTATCTCTAGTGAGCCTGATCCTAATACAAAGGCCGCACAGGAAGTATTAAGAATAAGCACAGGAAGCATTAAGAATAAACACAGGGGGCCGGGCATGGTGGTGCTCACCTTTAATCCCAGCACTCGGGAGGCAGAGGCGGATCACTGTGAGTTCGAGGCCAGCTTAGCCTACAAAGTGAGTCTGTGGGAAGGACTGTAAACTTTGTAAAAGCAATCTTGGCGGGCTTTGCCCTTGGACACACCACGGATACTCTCTGAGATTAACCTTGAGATAGACTGGGTGGAGCCATCCTGGGCCTAGAATTCAAGAAGCAGGGGACCTGGGGACTCCACCTTGACTATTGTGTTTCTAATCAGCCCTCAATGGGAGAGGGAGAAGCCCCTTGCACGTGACAGACAGGCAGAGAGGAGAGAGGGGCAGCAGGTTCAGACCAGGCTTGAGCACACATGGATGGGGGGGGGGGGGGGGGGGGGGGGGGGGGGACGGGGGGGGGGGGCGCCCGGGGGGGGGGGGGGGGGGGGGAAAGGATCAGCGAACAGGCCTGGCCAGCGCACAGACCAGAGACACCTGGGGACCCGTCCCGTGGAACGGATACTGAAAGGTTCACTCTTGTTTCCCTTTAACCTTTTTTCCCTCTTGTGTAAGCTAATTGGGTTGTATAATAAAGTTTAATTGTTCAGAAACAGAGCCAACAGCGAGTCCAACAGCATGGCTACACAGAGAGACCCTGTCTCAGGAAAAAAAAAAGACTAAACCCGGGGCCTGGGGAGATGGCTCAGTGAGTGAAGTGCTTGCTGTGCAAGCCTGAGGACCTGAATCCCAGCCTCAGCACACACACACAAGCTACGTGTGGGATCAGGCACCAGTGTTTACAGCACAGGAAGTCAGAGACAGGAGGCGCCCACCAGCCTTGCCAAATCAGCACACTCAAAGCCTCAGGAAAGGACTTCATCCCATAAAACAAGGTGGCCTAAGGACATGGCTCAGTGGCTAAAGAGCTGGTCATGCAAGGATGGAGACCTGAGTTTAGATCCCCAGCACTGGAAAGATGTGGCGGTCACACCTGCCGTCCCAGGATTTGGAGGAGGCAAAAAGGACCAAGAGGCTTGTCCCTGCTACTGCAGTCAACTGGTGAGCGAGGCTTAGTGAGAGACCCTGTCTCAAAAATTAAGTTTGAGAGCAATAGAAGACACTGATGTCTATTCTGTTCTCTATATAAATGTGAATCTGCACATATCCAGATACACACACGCTGAAAAGGACCCAAGATTAACTTCTGACCTACACCTGACACATGTGTATATACACTTGTACATGTATACGCACTTGTACCTGAGTGCATGAACACACACACACACACACACACACACACACACACACACGATTTGTAAAAATTTGGAGTATGTATGCATATATGTATGTATTTATTTTACTTAGAGACAATATCCTCCTGTGTCTGGCCTCAAAGTCACTACAATCCTCTTGCCTCAGCCTCTTGCATGCTAAGGTTAGACATGTGCTGCATATACCCAGCTTGCAAATTTCCTCTGAACAGAGCTGTTACAGGGCTCTCAACCTAAACTCTGAGCGGGAATCAGGCAACAGAGGGGGTGTGCCGCTACTGCTGTCTGGCTTCGCTGATGTTCCTCAGAGGAACGGCTAAGACCAGCTAACAAGTACTGGGACAACAGCCATATCCTCAGCCACAAACCCCATGGCTGATAGTCAAGGGCCAAAGGAACCATGTCAGTCTTGACCAGAACTTTCCCACTCCCATGAAATCTTTGTTTCTTCCTTCACCCACAGCCAGACACTAATCAGGGCTGGCGGGAGGCCCAGAAGATGGGTAACCACTTCCTTAGCTGTCCCAAAACTGTCTTGGCCCCCTCTATCAGTAAGTACAGCTTAGAGATAGCTGCATGAGTGACCTTCTGCCAAAGCAGAGAGGAATAAGTGGCCCTCTGTGTCCTGACCATGGGGCTCTGGTCCTATGCCAGGAGGGGCTTCATAGAGGAGCACTGAACCTGTGTGTCCACACAGTAAAGGCCTATGTAAGCTCAGCGTCCATGTCGGTGCTCCTCCATCCACCGGGGATGTAATTAGGCAACACATGGCTGCATTTCCACTGCCAACAACACAATTCGATTACAGTATTATCTGCAGATGGAGTCATGGGGACTATCGAAAAGGAAGACTGGACGGAAGGTTAACATCCTCCTGCAAGCTCCAACAATGGTCTCTGTATTAGAAACAAGTCATTACTGATACTGGTCCAAGGGTCTTTAACCGTCACCACCTCCTCTCGGCTTTCTCCCACAGATATCTGGGATTTCAATCTATAGGGATTTCATACCTATGCTGTACCCATTCAGATTTCAAGAAATTGTGTTTATAAGATTAACAGTTCCACCAGTTTCTATCTTGCAAGCCCCCCACTCCCACCCCAGCCACTGATGTCCTTGCGAGGAACATCATCACACTGAGGCTCTGCACGGGTGGGGGCAGACCTGCCAGCAGGACGGACTTGTCCAGCAGGACAGTCCTATTGTCCTCATCACGTATAACAACAACAATGATCAGTATTACTTCCATTAATTGAAAAGTATTTTTGCCTTTTAATAGTGTAAGTAACATTAATAATTAATATCAATAAAGCAGAGCTGTTGTAGACCAGCTGAGTACTTACCAAGTACCAGGCCACTAAAGTACCTAATCATCAGTAATTTGGTCCTCACAATAATGAGACAGACAACGTTGATGCCGCTATTTCATTTACATGGAAACTTGAGCTGTGGAAGGATTATGCAGCTGCCAAAGACACCATGAAGGAAGCAATTGGCTAAAATGGAACTGAGACCCCAACGCTTAACTCCACAGACCACAGTCACAATTACACAAGTTCTAAGCTCGCAGTCCCAGCCTTCTTGAAAGTGAGGCTGGTGTTAGAAAACTTGAGGCAAAGTGTTCTGAAGATAGGCATTCGGTAATTGTCATTCTCGTCACTAAGAATACCAAGAGGCACATGCCCCCCAGACAGTAATGAACTCATGCTGAATTGTGTCAAATGCTGGTGTGGGCTAATCACAACTAAGAGACTATTCATAGGGTTTAAGCAACTACTGAGTCTTCAAAACTAATGATGTGATAGTCTTAAAATACAAACTCATCCAAGCTGGAAGACGGTGGCTCACACCTTTAATCCCAGCACTAGGGAAGCAAAGGCAGGCCTACTTCTGAGTTCAAGGCTAGCCTGGTTCCGGGACAGCCAAGGTCCCTTGTAAGAAACTTTGTCTTGAAAAAACAAAAAAAAAACCAACCAAACAAACATACTCATCCAAAGGTCCAAGTAGAGAAACTAAAATGAAAGTCAGTATGATGACGAAGAGAAGACACATACAGTATCTGCCTCCTAACCAGTAAAAGGATTTCAGTCACAAAAGCAAATAAAATGTGGACATGACAGGTGTTTACTAAACAGCTATTGTGTGCTGCAGACTGGTGGAGAGATGCAGTGGTACAGCCTCTGTCTTCTTGGAATTGACACTCTGGTGCAATAAAAAGGGCGATAGGAATGTAACAGGTGACGAATGTGCTATAAAGACACATAAGGCAGGAGAGATGGCTCAGTCCACACGCAGTGTGCTTGCTCCCCCTACCTCCTGACTTCCCATATAGGCATCCCTACAGCAACAGAGCCTCTGAAGCAGTCTTCTCTGCCCCTGACGTTACTTACCTGCCCTCTGGAGGCCTTGCCTGGGCTCAGGATCTCCAGGTCAGAATCTGGGACAGGTGTGGAAGGATGGGGCTTAGGTATAGCCTGTATAGAACCTAGGAGACTCCTTTCCTCACTTTCCAGGACGAAGTGCCCCCCTTCTTTATCCTGTTCCATGGTCCTCCATCCTGGAAGGGCATCTGGTCAGGCTCTCTGGGTTTCTGTCTGGAAGAGCTGTGAGAGTTTTGCAGGTGGGCAGGGAGGAGTGGCTGTACAGACGACTTGGTTCTGATCCCAGCTGTACCACTTGTGTTTGTTATCTGAGCATCAGTTTCCTTGTGTTTAAGTGGGACTGAGAACAGCTTTCCACCTGAGGTGGGGGCTGTGTTAAGCACAGAAAGTGTTTACACCAGTTCTTGACATAGAGTAGATACTATAAGATAAACACTAACACTTTGTCAAGACAAGGGCTTACTATGTAACTCAGGCTGACCTGAAACTTGTAATCATCCTCCTGCCTCAGCTTCCAAAGTGGTGAGATTACAGGTTATCTGGCTAAAATCTAAGCTCTTGGTAAATTAAGAGGTACAGACAACCTATACCATGCTGAGTCTGACTGTGCAAGGCTACAGTCAGCTTCTAACTCCGGACGCTCCATCCCACCCACCTGGGTTTTACAGTGTCTTATGTAAGGTGTGCACATTCATCCCTGGACTCGTACAGGCTCTGTAAGACTGACATATAGTCCTCATTGGTCTCTGCTTTCCTGGTTGCCCCCTTACAGTTTGTCTCACCCACAGAGCATTAGAACACACCAGAGAACATAACTGACATCACATCCCCCCTCCCACGCCATCAGGATAATGGCTGAAGCTCTCCCCATACAGCCATGCCATAATATAATTTGTCTTTTCTTCGTCTGGGGCTGTGTCCCTTTTCCTTCCCCTGGCTTAATCAACTTTTAGCTATGTACACGGACTCTCTCCAGCCCTTGGCGCTTTCTGCCACCTCTCCTAGGAAGCTTTTCTCCAGATCCCCTCATATTTCCAATAAAATGTTACCAGATCAAAAGGCCTCCCCTGGCTTTATTTCATGCAGGAGTCCCTATCATTCAGTCCTCTTGACCTGTTTATATTTTTTTGAGTGTGTGTGTGTGTGTGTGTGTGTGTGTGTGTGTGTGTCTGTGCCTCTGTGTTGTGTACGTTGTGTATATATGTATGTGTGTGTGCTGTGTGTATGTGTATGTATACATGTGTGTTGTGTGTTATGTATGCATGTGTTGTACGTGTGTATGTATGCATGTGTATGTATGTATGTGTCTGTGTATGTATTTTTATGTATGCATGTGTATACGTATGCATGTGTTATGTATATATATATGTGTGCGCATCTTTGCATGTATGTGTTTATGTATACATGTGTATGTGTATGTGCGTGTGTGTGCGTGCGCGTGTGTCCAAAGGACAATCTTTTTATCATTCCTTTGATGCTCTACATCTGATGTTTGAGACAGGTCTCTACTTGGCTTGGAACTCACTGATTAAGCGAGAGTGACTGTTAATGAAGCCAGGGATCCTCCTACTTCTGCTTCCCCGATGCTGGAGTTAATAAGCAAGGACCACCTCACCTGGCTATTTTACATGGTTCTGGGACTGAAATTCAGTCTGCACTTTACCCTACACAAGGCTTTAGGAGGCAGCTGATTCATCCTTCAAAGAGTTGACACTGTCAAGACATCAGCTCTTGTTCTTTTGAGCAGAGATGGGGACTGAATGCTGGACCTTGGACAAGCCAGACAAGTGCTCTGCTGCTCAGCTGCATCCCTAGCTCCTACACAATGATTCAACAGAATTCCAGCCATAATCCCAGTAAGTTGTCCTCTGTGTTTGGACAAATTGATTCTGAAGGGGACAGAGAGAGACGTGAGGTGGGAAGGGAGCATGAGCTCAAGGCCCGGGGTAGCCAACACTATGTAATGAACAAAGAGCTAGCTTTAAGGCTTAGCATAGAGCCTCAAGTAATAAGCATGACACTGGCAAAAGAACCAAACAGAGACCTTAAAAATAGTCCTATGTAATTCCTGGTAATAATCTTTGACAAAGAAACAAAAGGAATACAGTGAGAAATAGTCATCATCTCATTCCTCCCTCACAACCGTCCATGAGTTCTGGCAGGGGCTCAGTCCTCAGGCCAGGGCTCAGATGTACTGACCTGTCAGCCACAGCCTGACCCTGTGGCCTTTATCTCAGTACACATGAGGACAGCTAGATCAAGCATTGGAAGTGCACTGCTAGGAAACCCGCCCTCCTGATGGCGTCTTCTCACTACGTTATCACAAAACCGAACTGAGAACAGGACGTCCCCAACCATGGAGACTTAGAAAAGCAGACCGTGGTCACAGCCCTTCAAGGATACCCCCTGCTCGTGGAGAGACTGAGAGCCTGCCAGATGACAGCTCGGCTGAGTTACAGCGGAACCTGTAACATGAGGAAGCTGTGGGAGACACACAGCCTCCCTCACCCGAGGCTCCGACTCCCAGAACCCTCTGTGACTCAGATGTATTTCTGCAATGGGAAGAAGCAAACAACAGGAAAGGAGCCGTATCAGATGTACTGAGCACGTCCTACCACCGAGCCCCACTCAGCCTTCCTCCTGTGACTACACAGTTCACACAGTGAGGAGCAAAGCCATGAAGCGCCACACTCTGTCTGCAAAAAAAAAGGGGGGGCACTGAAGTAGGTCTGGTAAGGACAGAAGAAAGAAAACCGGGGACCCTCTGGTAAGGTTTGCAATAACAGCTTTGTTACACCAAGTATGGCTTCCCGATTGCTCCCATCAAGGAACCCGTCACCCAAGACAGCACACTGGTCGTCTTCCCCAAGCATCCACAATTAGATTGTAACCTTCCCAAAGTCCCTCCTGACTAACGCAAATATTAAAACCAAACACTCACGGTGAACTTAAAAAAAAAACGATAGGAGAATTCTGTAATCATGGTGTGAATCAGAGTTGCCTGCCCGCTCCTGAGCACACTGGATGACAGCTCAGGAAACGAGCAGGAGCTGATTAGGGAACAAAGTCGGCTCAATTTCAAGCGTCAGTTCCATGGTAATAAGCCACGATGCGCTCTGAAAATTTTACAACAGAATCAATCCCATTGCACCCAAACTGCTTCACGGTCAGCATCCAAACTGTGGCAGCGCTGTGCAGAGGCACTGGTACACCCACCCAGCTCAACAGAGACGCCGAGGTTATTACACCAGTACAGCAGAGTTCCATAAAGGGGGTTGGGGGGGGATGTACATTAAACTGCTACGTAAATGGGAGTCTCACAGAGGGCTTTTCCGTATGCCAGCTAAAGGTCCCGAGACGGGGTTATGGGCCACTGGTCCTAAGAACCCGAGCTGACCTGCAATGATGCCGTCCATCTGCTCCAGCGCAGCTTCCAGCATGTGACTAGCATCAGAAGTCATGGCTCCTTTTATCTGCTTAGTCTCCTCCTGCTGCTACTGAAAATGCAAACACAGAACAAAGGAGAAATTACAGAAGTTAGGCACTATAATACGTGCAAGACCATAAAAGTGTTTTAGATCCACCAGCATATATTTTCCAATGTTTAAAAAAGTAGCTTTGCTGAAGTATAATTGGTAAATAACTGCATACATTTAATGTGTGCTGTCTACTGAGTTTGGACATATCCAAAACCTCTTGACACCACGACCAAAATAATGGTAGTAAATATAGCAACTTTATAAGTTTGCTTCATTTATTTGGGGGCCAAGTGCAGTTACCATGAGTAAGATAGCTACTTTTTCCACAAATGCTTAAACTGAACCTCTGACATATTCTCTGGTGCCCATGATTTGATCACTGCCCCTTGGCAGGATGGCCTTGTGGGCACACAGAGGAAGGGGATGCAGGCTATCCTGATGAGACCTGATAGGCTGTGGCCAGACAGTGGGGTAGTAGCCCACCCCACAACCCCCAGCAGAGGTCTAGGGGAAGGGAAGAGGGAGGGAGGGTAGGAACGAGAAGGTAAGAGTGAGGGGATAACAATTGGGATGTAATGTGGATAAGTTATAATAAATAAAATATTTTTAAAGGAATTCAGGCCAAGAGCTTGGCAGTGGTGGTGCACGCCTTTAAGCAGCACTCAGGAGGCAGAGGCAGGCGGATCTCTGAGTTGGAGGCCAACCTGGTCTATGTAGTAAGTTCCAGGACAGGCAAGGCTATACAGAGAATCCCTGCATCAAAAAACCAAAGGGGAGGGGGCAAAGAATCCAGGCCAGGGACCAATGAGATGGCTCAGCAGTTAAGAGCATCTGTTGCTCTTCCACAGGTCCTGTGTTGGTTCCAGCACCCACACGGCAGCTCACCACTCTTTGTAACTCTAGTTCCAGAAAATCCAAAGCCCCCTTTTTGGCCTCTGCAAGCACAGACATACATGCAGATAAAATATGCATACACATAAAATAAAAATAAAATCTTTTTAAATTCCAGGCCAGGGCTAGCAAGGTAGCTTAGCAGGGAAAGTGACTGCTGTGCAGTCCCGATAACTTTAGTCCAATTCTCACAACCGTGTAGAGGTAGAAGGACAGAACAGAGGCAAAAGTTGGCCTCTGACCTCCACACACGTGCTGTGGCACACACACAAGGAGAAGAGCAACAGTGATGAATATGATGATGGGGCGGGGGGATCCCAGCAGTGGGTATTTAGTTCCCAGCATCTCCACAGCCTCGCCTTCCTTGTAAGAATATTTCGCCATGAATCTTGTGCATTCAAGTTTTATAACAAGGAGCCACCAGTTCAAAACAAATAGCCAAAACACTAAGAACGTAACATTTATATAACTCCTGATTGTGTCATGGTTCTTCTTGCTATAGGTAACCTATTGTATATATGGATAATAATATAAATGTATATGTAAAAAAATTTTATTAAAAATTTAAATTTTTTTTTTTTTTAAAGAGAGCTACCTGTTGACATAGAATCTCCTATGGCAGCAAGGTAGTTGTTAGACCTCTCAGTGCTGACAATAAAGGCTCCAGAAGCTCTAACGACCACTGAGGAAGGCCCTGCTGTCTCCTTGTCACATGCGCCCCTTACACACAGTCCTTCCCTTGGACGTATGTGATCCTGGATGAAATGCTGCAGCTGTCACTTTCCTTCCTCCAAATGACCAGTGAGCCCCACCTAGGAGGGTCACATTTACAAAGACGGGGACAGCTATCCCAAGGACACTGTCTCTGACCATCTTACCTGTTTACCCAACAGCAATCCAGGCTAAGTCCCAGCCTCTCCAGGCTCAAGAACAAACACCTCCCAGGATGCACAGGCCAGCCCTTCCTAATGCTCAATCTCTACTCAGGGCCCATCGCTAGGGATGACAGACGTCCTCCCCTCACTCCCATCCTCCAATCCCAGGGCAACTACTTCCATCTCTGGACAATTCTGCCTCTGAGGAAGGCACTGAGGCTAAGCTGCCCTGCTTGCTGCCCTCCTCTCACGTCTCCTGCTCCTCACCTCCCTGGATGACAGAGAAGGTCTTACAACAGCATTTGTCATCCTAAAAAGATACTGAGCTCATGTCTGTAAACCGGGAGCAGGAGTCATTGTTTATTTGCTCATTCAGCAAAGCCTACGCGTGTGCCTAATGTGCATCAGTACTTTGAATGACCCAGGCATGGTTCCCATGCCTGGGCATGAAATAGATGGTTATGAGGGGACTCCATTTGCTACTACCCCTGTGATGTGGAATCCCTGGAGGAAATTAGGCACCACAAGGAGTCATTCAGGAGATGAAATAGTTAAGGGATATAAGACCACAAAGAACTAGGCTGAGTCCGGGCCCAGATCTACCATTGACTATTTACTGTGTGTTACCTGAGCCTTGGTTTCCTCAACTGCAAAATGAGGACAACAGCATCTAACTCACAAGATTGGTGTCCGGACCAGCAGGTCAGTAAAATCATACTGAATGCTCCTTGCATACAATAAGGTCTGGATTTGCTGTTCTGCTTTTAAAGTGGGGGAAACCTCTAGACATACATTTGCCAGACCAGTTCACAAGGTGAGATTTAAAGTGAAAATGCAGCGGGGCAGGGAGAAAGAACCCAGCTACACTCAGAGGCTAGCTCCTCTGCAGGAGCGCCTGACAAAGCAAGGAAGTCACTTTGTACACGGACGGGAAAGCAGAATTCCACAGTGGCAAGCACCAAGGATGGTTCAGAAGCCAAGGGCACTGGGCTAGGGGTAGGAGTGGGACAGGAGCGTGGGGCAGTCGGGGGTGGGTGGGTGGGGTCTGTCTAGAGTCAAGAACCACTGCACAGCTACCTTAAGGGAACAAGAATAGTCACTCACAGAGGGGACCAGGGGACCTGACTAGTACTTCAAGGTCCTCATAGGGGCTATACACTTTGAAACAAGGGCCAGAGCTCCCAAGAGGCGGGGAAGTGGTGTAGGCTGGCCCCAGAGTGTGGCCTTATTGGAATCTGAAAGGGAAGCAAGCTTGGGCGAAGGGAGGCAGAAGAAGCACAGCTTGTCCAGCCGTGGGGACCCTGAGGTCTGACACACTTCCCTCAAAACCATCGCACTGTCCCCCGAAAGGAAAGGGTTGCAGTCCTTCCCATGACCCGTGACAACAGTGCCACCAGGCCAGCCTGGCACTGCTCTTCCCGTAGCACTGGCCTCCCATCTGCTCCCCAAACTCTCTAAGACCGTGCCCTCCCCAGCCAGTTGCCACCTGCCATCCTCTCCGCTCCTGAGTTCGCTCCTGGGCTTTCCGCAAAGCTAATTTACTCGCATCCTTAGGTCCCAGAGAGGCCTTCTCTGGACATCACTTCTTAGGTACGTGGGTCCTAAGCATCTTATCCATCTATGTGTTCACTCCCTGCTACCTTCCCAGTGAAACGAGGGACTCCGTCAAACCTTCCTACCCCGTCCTCTCAGGGCCTTGCAAGGTGCCTGACGTAAGCAGTTTCTAAGTAAAATCTTGTGAGAAAATAATGACTCCAGGTAGCCATCATCCCCTGAATTTTGCTGTGCTTTTGGCACTGGGGACATATTGATAGCTCCTCCCATGGGCCAGATAGTCTGCTGGAAAAGACAGAAACACAAGCAAATACTTATGGCATACTATGAGGCATACCGATAGAGGCAGCCTCACTCAGTCTTGACAGAAGAGTAGGAGCTTTCTCAGGAGGGAAGAAAGAGAACGGTCTTGCAGGTAGAGGGGGCGTACATGAGGCAGGGAGGCAGGTAAGGGCAGGACACAGTTGGCTAGAGTCAAAATGATCGAGAGTATATAGGAGCAGCCAGCCACTGTCAATGAATCAGAGCCTTTTATTGACTCTGTAAGCAGATCTGTGTAGTTTAGTAAGAGGAGCCTGAGAACCTTTACTTCACGGCTCTGAACACCAACATGGAACATATAAATGGTCTCAGATGGCAATGGAGAGCAGATTTTTAAGGAAAAATCTCATATTTTAGCAGACAGGCAGGTTCCCCTGATGAGTTGCAGTTGGCCTACACTGAAGCCTGGGACCAGGGTGAAAACTGATGGGGTCAGCTCCAAGGGTTCATGACATGTACCCCTGCAACAGAGAGGCCTTGAAAGAACAACCTGGACTGTCTGCCCAGTGATGAGTTCGAACTTGGCAAAGGGCATGATGGGTGGACCCTGGGAGCCCACAGAAAGAGGAGAATGAGTCAAAAGTGTATCCTTGCCACAGCCCAGGAACTGCAGCAGTGACACTGGGGAAGCTGCTCTGGGCAGAGCTGATGAGCTCACTTCTAGGAGGTTAACAGCAGGACACGTGAGTAATACTAGGCTGCTGCCAGCTCTGTCACAGTGCTACTGTGAGACATCACGGTGTCAGGTGTACAAGGGACAGCATGCCACAGGAGCCTCCTCCCAACTGTGTGAACACAGGCAATCATACTCAATCAAGGAAGCCAGGAGGTCTCCAGCCACTCCCCTTCTGAGTACTAACAGCCACTCTCCCACTTCCTAAGATAGACTTTGTGTTAGCAAAAATACACAATGGAGCAGCCTTTGCTTCAAGAATCTTAGGTTTTAAAAAAAAAAAAGAAAACAAAAGCTTTACTTTTCTTTTCACACTTATGACATTAAATGTATATGGTTTTCCCACACCAAATGTTTAATTTTCTGTGAACTGCAAAGGGTATTCTAATTCAATTCAATTTTAACACTATATAGCAGGAGTTTGTCTCAGAACCCACAAGCTAAAGGCTCAGTCCCACAGGCTGGCCCCACACCAGATGCCACTGAAAAGTTCAGGCCTCTGCACTGACTGGCTACAAAACAAGGGATTCGTAACCCCTTCCTCAGATTTGATCATCTCCTAGACTGCTCATAAAACTTAGACTCATATTTTGCAAAGGGTTAAGTGTAGGGTTAAGAGTTGGAACCCGTGGGGCTGGAGAGATGGCTCAGCAGTTAAGAGTGCTTACTGCTCTCACAAAGGACCTGGGTTCAGTAACTCCAGTTTCAGGAGATCCAATCAGTGCCTTATCTAACTTGCATACACATGGTAGGTACATATACATACACTCAGGTTTGTGTATACACACACACACACACCACACGCACACCACATGCACACACATATGCACACACACACACCACACACCACACACACACACACACACACACCACAGACGCACACACATTTAAAGTTAGTTCTAACCCTCCAGTCTCCTGGTTGGTTCCTTTGATCATCAGCCTTCATTCTCTGGGAGTCACACTATCAGCATGAACCCAGATAGATTGCTGGAGGTTTATTATAAACAACAAAAGCTATTCTGTATATTCCTCTTGTTGTTTTAAAAGAAAATCCCAAACGTTCCATTTTACCAATGAAGACTCAGGAGCCAGATGCTGGGGTGAAAACCTTCAAGCTCAGAAAGGCAGAGAAAGCACCCAGCTGACTTTCCTACTTGGCTCACATCCTGATGGAAAAGGGCCAAAAGGCTCACTAGCCACGTGACAGCCCAGGAAGAAAGGCCAAAAACACCCAAGGCTTCCCTGCTTGGATCTACCAGGCTTGAACTCCCTCTTGTGGAGCAGGCCTTAATGCCAATTGGAAGGCTGGTGGTCTTACCCGGAACAGCTGAGCCACTGTCGCACAAACAGGCACATCCTACCTGGCATGTTGATGTTTTCACATGCAGGGTCTCCAAGCCAACAGGAATGTTGGTGACAGTGCTCCACCAGCGGCCTGCAAGGCCCCTCTAACAATACAGAAGCTAGCTGCAAGAGTGGATATTTCTAGTTCACTCCCAGCTTAATGTTTCCATGTCCTGTAGGCAAAGCATGCACACGCAGCGCCTTCAGCAATAGAGGCTTACCATCTAGTTCTGACATACTAGCAGCAGCAGCAGCAGCAGGATTAGCTTTTATGATTTGTAGGGCTTCGGGGGGGGCTTTCCTGATCTACAACCCACAGTAAAGTAGCCCACTCCTGGCATTGGGTTTTTATTTGGTATCCTTACAGCCTCTGGGGGTGTCCTTTCCCACCCTAGTAAGGTGCCTTTTGGCTTTTAACTCTTTAGCTGCTGTTTTAACAACCTGTTTTTTTCCTTTCAATTAACCCAGCCCTGGTAGGATTATAAAATAGGTAGAAGTACCATTGTACCTGACTGTCTCTTCAATGGCTTTCCAAATCTGCAAGGCGAGCACCATGTCTATATAACAAAACCTTCTCTAGAGCATGGTAGGACAAGGCAACATCTGGACCACCACTTAACAAAGATGACCTTGCCGAAGCACTCTGAAAGTCTGTTCTCCTCTGTTCTGAGCAAGTGTCAGCTGATCCCAGAAGTTCACAACTAAGAAGATACGCAGGTCAAACGTAAGGTCTAAGACAGCATGGAAAGGTACCACCCATTGCTTCCTCCACACATCAAGGTTGGGTACACAGCATGGATAGGAGGCGCTAGCTTAATTAGCTCCTGTAATCCTCAGCCATCCTCTCTGGGCCATTACGTTTCCATATCCAGGAGCTCCTTCATGGAGCCTCCCTACATTTCTCCCTACATACGCAATAAACCCAATGGGCCTGATTTACTGTGCTCCAATCTGTGACCCAGAGTCAAAGGGAACCATGGTCTTGTCTCCCGGCAGCGCCTGCTTGTTTCTTGGGTCAGACAGGCCTGCCTGCATTGGCACTAACAGCTGTTTCCTCCCCAATTACCATACCTACTGGAGAAATTCCCAACTGGTAAAACCATCTCCACCTCTAGCATAACCTTTCCTGGAGGGAAACGTGCCCTCCTTAGTCTAGGAGGACAATTACCCAGTCCTGGGAAAGGTTGGTTGGCTTACCCTGTACTGTTCATGCAAGTATATCTTGTGTTAACTGCTCCCCAGGCTTTAAAGCCTTCCAGAAGCTCCTTAGCACACAGTTTGGCTTTCCATCAATTTTGGTCCTAGGAATCTGACTAAATCCTGCCACATCTGTCTTTGAGGAACCAAAACAGACCTCTTCCTTGGTTTTACCTTTTGGTTTTGTTTAAATTTTTTTTATTCACTTTACATCCCAATCATAGCCTCCTCCCTCCTTTCCTCCCTGTCCTATCCTCCCTCTCTCTTCCCTCATACCCCTTCCCCTACTCTTCAGAAAAGGAGAGCCCCCTTCAACCCACCCCAACACCTTTTGTTTTTTTATCTCCTCTAGCTTACTCTTTTATATCATGGACCCTCTTCACATGCCGGTCTAAGTTACTGAGATCTGCCAAAGCCTTTCCTACTTTATAAAGCTCCTGCCCCACCAAAGAGCTCAGCGAAGCCACCAGAGCTCCACACCAGCCTCATGGTCCCTGCTGGACCCATCTGTTAACTCCTCTGTAAACACAATTCTATTTGACTGAGTGAACCGGGCTTCAAACACTTGAGACACTGAGAACCAAGTGCTCCTAATGACTCTGACAAGCCTCTCCCTTGGGAACCAGTTTCCCTCCGACTTTCTCAAGTCATGCAGCCTCTGCCTCAAGGAGGGAAGGGTAGCTGTGTTACTCAGTTTTTCTGCCTCCACAACCAGTTAGACTGTTCCCATCCACTCCCCTGTCCCACAGTCTCAATGACAGGCTCTTTCGTTGCTTATTTAAAAGTCTCCTCAGATTCCAGCAGTTGCAGTGCTGAGTGCTCCTGGTCACCCTAGTCTCCTGACCACTGTTAAGGCCTCCATCCTTACGTTGGATCTCATATTTTCCCTCTTGTCCTGACAAAGTCAGACCCTCAGGGTATTTCCTGTTGCTTTTACCATGTTCCCCTCTTCCTCACTCTCTGAATCTTCCTTTGGGTTCCAAATTCTTGGACCCCAGGAAGGGCTTTTGAACATGGACCTAACATCTCTCTTTTCCTTCCAGTCCCCCAAGCCTTAAGAAGTGGCAAGCCTACACCTCCATCTCATCTTGAAGTTGATCTAATTTACTTGTCAAATCATAGGCTAACACAGAGGATGCTGGCTCATTTCCCCTTCTCGTTGCAATTCCTCTTTTATACAAACAACTTCCCGACTTAATATCTGCCTCAGATGCATTTCTAACTACATACAATAGAGGCCAAGTAACTTCCGCCTCTGCTTGCCATCGCTCTTGACTCTTGAATACTAACCTCAAAGGCTGAAGGAGTTCCTCTGACCCTCACCTGTTCTCAAGGCACCTCCACAGTCATGGAGAGGATCACACTCATCAGGTAGGCATGCCACCTCATATTACCTAGATGAAGACTGACACCCAGGGTTTACCCCACAGACACGCCCAATCCGGATGACTCAGCCCTAGTTGCATGTCTCACTGCCATAGCAAGGACCATGGGCACTGCTATCATGGCACACAGGCACGCTGACACATAACATATAGAAAAGGACAACTCTACTGGAATTTCCTCCACAGATGCTCCCCCATCAGGCTTCTCAGCCTCGGTTGCAAGCTTTGTTACCCACAGCCAGGGTGATGCACTCACTCCTCCCCAACTCATCTTCGGTTCTGTTGGGTCTCTGTTCTGGCACCAATTATACTGTGTGACAAAACTTTTCGTGGGGAGATGCAACACATACATCTACTCACTCCTGATTGTGAACCCACAACAGACCGAAGAACAGTCACCACCATTGTCCAACTTAATGAAGCAATTACTTTTATTGGCGTTACTTACAAAAGCAGAAATGACTCAAAGACAGCTGTATCACCAAGGCCCACCACAGCATGGGTGACAACTCACAAAATCTGGGAGCCTGGAGCACACTGCTGAGCCTGCAGGCAGCTCAACAGGTCCTTTCCAAAGGATTCTGGTATAAAACTCTTGCAGGCAGCTCAATTGGTTTCTGCTGCTTCTAGGCAGCTGGTTTCTTCTTAGCAACTTTTCTCCTCTGAGTCTTCTCTTACCGGCAGTTGGGCCCCCTGAGGATCGTCTTTGCATCTGGGCTCTACTTACTCTGGCAGGAAAGGGCCTAGAGAATCTGGTCAGTTTCAGGGACCTCCTGGGGTTATTTTGAGCTTTTTTTATTTTCCTGCTTAAGGAGCTTCCTGCAGGATAGAATGTTTATGTCTAGAAGAAAACTGTTAAGACAGCAGGAGGCAACTTTTCCCTCAGCAGTAAGGTTCATTGGAGATGTATGGCTAATGTACAGAAAGCTCCAGAAGCAACGTGCTGAGGGGTATCCAGAGAGAATTCAAGTGAGCAGTGCATCTCAATGAGACACCAACTGATAGAGGCCAGGAACAACTGACAGACACTAGGAAAGAGACAGCCAGAATGCAAGTCCAAAGAGGAAGTTGGGTGGCCTGTAAGCAGATAGTGAGAAGTGGAACAGGTCACTTTCCCTACCAATGGGAAAAGGCTTGTTTGTTTTTATAATTTGGAAGAATGGCTTAACCATTCTCTAACAGCAACGTACGGGATACAACACAGACAACGGGCATCAACAATGTCGAGTGAAAGGAGTACAGAAGCACACTGCTCTCAATATGCCCAACGCGGTGACCTTAGTTATACTGGACACAGTTAGATCATACCATCAACACTTAGCACAGCCCTGCACTTGGCACAGATGAGCAGACATGCTTCTGACACCAAGAAATAGGTCCATCCTTGACCATAAAGATAAGGCAAGGTGCTCTGCTCAAGAAAGGGTGTGGTCCACTTATCATCTGCCTTTCCTTATGCTCACAGGTCTCTACGGATGACATCTCTCTTTGTCTGTGAGTATGACTAAGCCTGCAGCTCCTGCTAAGGCAAGACCTTACTTTCCTCTTTCCTACTAGATGAGAAGAAATTGACCCTTGTGCCTATGAAAGAGGCACAATGAGGAAAGAATGATTATGTTCTAGAATAGCAAAGTATGATGATGACACCATGATCTCATGAGCTGCACAACACGAGACAACTGGACACCTTGAAGGTGAACAGGGTGTAGAACAAATTGGGAACAGGGCTGGAGCTCCCTGGAACCCCTGCTCCTCAAGCCTGGGAAGCAGCTGAACCCAGCAACCATTCATGGTAGGCAAGATCTACACATGCCCTTACCCCAGGGCCATACAACTTCCATGATGTTTTGCCTCATCCCATACCCTGTCTCTCTCCAAATAGCCCAGAAATGATAAAGGAGTTCTACCATATCACAAGAATTTGAAATCATCTTTCTGTAACACACAGGCCTCCCATAAACTACAGCTTCTCGTAAATGGTTACTATAAGAAATGGATTCTGCTCTCTCTGAGCTTGAGAGCCCACTTCTATAAAGGCCAAATGAGCCATCTCTTTGGGAAAGGAAGAATAAGGAGCTGTTTAAGTGTGGAGGAGGAAAAGAAGAGGACAGAAGGAAATTGCTGTCAGTGTCTAAAACTTCAACCGCATCTGTGAGGCCCCTCAGATAGGCTGTGCAGTGGGACAGACATCCGTTGACACCTAAGGCCCAGGACAGGCAAGGTAGCTCAGTAGGTAAAGAGCTTGCTACACAAGGATGAGGAGCTGAGCTCCGATCCCCAGTGCCTACCGGAAAAGAAAACCTGGGCACAGTGGTGCAGACTTGTAATTCCAGAGACATATAAGGAGAGGTGACAGGAGGATCTAGAGAGCTCACTTGTCAGCCAGTCCAGCAGCCAGTGAACTCCCAAGCACAGTGAGAGACCCTCTAGAAAAATAGCAAAGGCAGCGTGTAGTGGTACCCATTTTTAATCTCAGCACTCAGGAGGCAGAGGTCAAGTGGATCTCTGTGAGTTCAAGGCTAGCCTGGTCTACATAGTGAGTTCCAGTTCAGCCAGGGCTACATAGTGAGAGACTCTACTTAAAATTTAAAAAGAAACATCGGGCGTGGTGGCGCATGCCTTTAATCTCAGCACTCAGGAGGCAGAGGCAGGTGGATCAATGTGAGTTCACATCCAGCCTGGTCTACAAAGCGAGTCTAGGATAGCCAAGGCTACATAGAGAGAAATCCTGTCTCAAAGAAAAAAAAAGTTTAAAAAGAAAAAAACCAATAAATAATTAAAGTGGAAATTGACAGAAGAAGATATCTTCCATATACCTCTGGTCTTTAGGTGGACTCACAGGTATATAGACCTACACAAACACACACACACACACACACACACACACACACACACACACACACAGAGGCAGAGAGACAAAAAGATAGAGACAGACATAGAAACAGACCTGAGCTCTTTCACATTTTGGCTGTGGGTTTTTATACAACTTATTTAACTTCTCCAAGGCCCCACTGTGCCATCTTCAAATCCATATAAAATGAATCTTACGGTTAGGGGCAAAGTAAACAAGGCCGACCTCAAGTAAATGTAGGTATCTGAACCTAAACATCTAATCTAGCTGCCCACTAAAACAAGACAAGAATTTACTCTGGGAAACATAAGCCACGAGGACACAGAGCATGTGACAGGGATCACAGTGGGGATACCAGGGTTCCAGCTGTACACCAAGCATGAGAAGCAGGCAGCCCCTCAGCTCTGGGAGAGGTTTCTGCAGTAGCGTGAAGCTGAGAACACCAGAGGCATCTGAACACTGTAAGACATTTATATAATTGGAGAAGAATTTGCTTAATTCAATGATAAGAAAAATAACAAAGATGTGCCACAGGGGGGCGGGGGAGGGAATCAGAGAACTCACAGTCATCACAGTGAAATCCCACATACCAATCCCACTGAAACCACACCAGGGACATGGGTTGATGGAAGTGCCGGTGGGGGTTACAGGGTAGAGCTGGAAGCACAGCAGAACCCTCATCCTTGGGGTTTCTACAGAACCCACAAATCACGAGGCTGATGACAAACAAGTAAAGGAGAGAAGTAGCAGAACATGCGACATTTTAGACTTGAAAATGAAAACTATTAAAACATTTTTCAGTGCCTGCATCTAAGGAAGAACAGTAGGAGTGCACAGATCTGAGAGTGTCTGCTTTAACAAGTTATATACTATTATCTGACTCCTTAGCTTGTGTGACTATATCATAATAATACAAATTTAAACAATTGGGGGGGGAGTTGGGGAGATGGATGTCAGAAAGCGCATGCCATACAAGTATGGGGGACCTGAATTCCGACTCCTCAAACCCACATAAAGAGAAAAGCCAAGAGTGGTGGTGCATGAAGTGTATGGGGACAGGGCGCTAGCTCCCTGGACTCTCTGGCTAGCCAGCTTAGACCAATGAATGAACTGCAGGCCAATGAGAGGTCCTGTCTCAAATTAAAATAGATGGAACCTGAGGGAACAACACCCTACACTGTCCTCTGGCCTCCACATATACACACATGTACATCCATACACACACACACACACACACACACACACACACATACACACACACACACACACGGCTGGGGTATAGCTTAACAGTACGACACTTGCCTAGCATGCTCATGGCCCTGGGTTTGAGCTTCAGGACTGAAAGTAAATATTTGCCTAGGCACAGCAGTGAACATCTTTCATCTTAGCACTTGGGAAGCAGAGGCAGGTAGATCTCTCAGTTGGAGACCAGTCTGATTTACACTGAGTTCCAGGGCAGTAAAAACCATATAGTGACACCGGTTTCAAGAAAATAAAAATAAATAAATAAATAATAAAATAAAATAAAATAAAAAAACACCGAGAAAGAAGTGTGGTATGGCTGGCACAGGACCAAGATTTAAGTGATGTGAGCCCCAGTTCTTCTTTATACTCTCTTCCTTTGTTGGGTAGGAACTTATTAGCTACTGGGATCAGAATTTATCCCACTTTATCTCATTTCATCCTCACACACCAGTTAGGACTTATTTCCCCTCTGTTAGATGAGAATACAAACAAGGTAACTGACCTAAGAATGAACGTTCTTCCTTCCTCCCCATTCCGGAGACAGGACCCACTCAGGAGTTTTGAGCACACAGGGACAAGATAGGACTTGGTTAAAGGATTTACTGGGCTGCTGCTCAGAAAATATACAGCCAGCGGGAAACAGCTGTGACCGCGGGAAAGCTGAACAAGAAGAGAGAAGGTAGTGTGGGCAGTGATGGCTCTAGGAGATGCCTGAAGTCCCGACCAAAGTCAGAGTTTGTGAAGCCAGTTCAATTTCCTGACAGACTACACTCAGGCCTGAGGGAAAAGCTGAGTTTGCCTATGAGGTTCCGACCCCGAGTCTCTGGGAGAACAAAAATAGCAAAGTGCCACCCAACCAGGACACCTGGACTTCTAGGAAGGTGTGCTAAGAGGCCACCTGGAACTCTGAGTCATGTGTTCAGAGAAGTCTTGACAGCAGTCTGAGAGTTATCAACACAAAGTCGGTATTTAAAGCTATCAAACAAAATGGCTCGTGAACTGGTACAGAGTAAAGGAAGGGAGTGCCTGGGATGCCCCAGAGCATTCCAACACAGAGAGAAGAAAACGCAGCCGGGGAGATTCCAGACGAGATGCAGGGAGGACAGAGTGTTATCAGAGGTGCACATAGGAGACAGAACAGAATAACCAGGTGCGCCCATGCTACTGTGGAAAGCTAGCTTTCCAGGCTCCGGCCAGCAGTGAGCTCATCTGCTCCCACAGCCTCCGCTGGCCCTCTATTACCTCACCCAGAGGATTACAAAATCTGCCCAACTGGTGGCTTCCCTCCCGGCAGCCCTTACACTGAAGACGCACCCACCTCAGGCATCCTCAGACTTTGATGTTTATCGGAATTGACTGGATAGCTCACTGAGCTAGCTGAGCCCCAGCTTCTCTGACATAGATGAGGACCTAGATTCTGCTGGGAACTTCTTAGGAGCTCAGCAGCATACACAGGACACCACGTGGACTCAAGCCTTGGCAGCCTTCTGCCCCATCCCAACTGAGTGCCTTGTTACTACTGGTGCAGTCCTGAATGTCTGACAATCTCACTGCCCTGTCTTTCTTTCCTGCTTTTATGCCGTGGCAACATCTTCCCTGTTGAGCTCCAACCGTCCTCTCAAGCCAATAGTTCCAAGAAACTGAGCTCTATCTTGTCCACCGAAATGTGATTTATCTCTCCTAATCTCCTTAATCCTGAAGAAAAGATATGATAGTGGCTGTATGCCTTGCCTCTTCCCCTCCATCCTGATCATGTGTCTGGACCTGGAGCGCCGACTTGGTAATCCATGGAGAAGTGTTTATAGATTTACTCATTAAAACAAACCAATTCACTCATCGTCAGTGTAACAGGTGTAGGAGCTGATGCCCACCTGCTCACACCTAACACCCACCTCCCTCCCTCTGTCTTCACACTGGGTGGCCCCAACAAATCACACTCTTAATGCTCCTCATCCCATCTCAGAGATGCCTGTGCTGTTACCAAGTCAGACACCTAGAGCCTTCCCTGAGTTTTCCCTTCTCTCTAGATCTGGTGGGTCACCAGGTCTGGGAAAGTCTCTTTCCTTGCCCATCCCCAAGCCTTGCCCTCACTGTCATGCCAGTGCCTCCAGTAATGGCACTGCCATGTAACTCGCCTATTTTAAAAATGCTTTTGCTGTGTATCAAACAAAAAGACCAAGGCATGACATCGGGAATTGTCACCCAAAAGGTAAGGAACACGCTCACACCCGTAGCTTGTTTCTCCACTCTGGAGAAAGTGGGCAGACAGCATTATACTAGTTATAGTGACCACAGCAACGCTGGCAGCTGAGGCTACAAAACAGCTGGTATATTCAAGGTGAGTACAAAAATCCTATTGCTCCAGGTCATTTGTGCCTTTCAGAAAAGGACATAGAATCCATAGGCCAAGAAGTCAAGAGTGTCCACCTCCTCCAGCTCTATAGGAATCAGGAGATAAGGCTAACCCACTGTCTTCTCAGCCAAGGCCAAAGGAGAAAGACATTTTCAGCAGAAGACTGGCAACTGAATTTTGTAATGCGTATGCCGTGATGTGTGCTGACATCTTCTCAGATAGAGTATAAAACAAAAACAAAAAACAAAACCATCTCAAGAAGCTAGTCTCTAAAATCAAACCTATCCCTTCCACGTCTCACAGACTTGAGAGTGTCCTGAAGACAAGATCTCTCATACCTGCCACCTGCCAACTAGACTTACAAATTCTAAGTGATAAGCCATTTAAAAATGTATAGATAATTCTAGTCTAATTTTGTGTTTTAATTTGCTATCTCTTGTGTTTCCTTTAGTGTAAACCTTCCTAACACTGAGAAGCTTTAATACACTTCTTTCATGTTACAGTGCCCCCAACCAAAAAATCATTTTGTTGCTACTTCATAACTGTAATTTTGCTACTGTTATGAATCATAGTGTAAATAAGTGATATGCAGGTGTCTGATATGTGACCCCTGTAAAAGGGTCATTCCATCCCCAAATGTGTCATGACCCACAGGTTGAGAACTGCTGCTTTAGACACAATGTAGTCACATATATATTCTCAGTGACAATGTTACAATTTTATACTATTTTCTTTCTAATCTATGCCACAACTAAATCCCTTTTTCCTCTCTCTACCTCCCCCTCTCTGTCTGTCTGTCTGTGTGAAGGGAGGTGATGTGTGGTTGGGGAGTGTAGGTGTGTATGCCTGATGTATGCACATGTATATGCAAGTAGGGCCATCAACACATGAGCCCATCCAAAGGCCCAAGGAAGGATGTTGGATGCCTTCCACTTTCACTTCCCACCTTAGTTTTTTGAGACATGATCTCTCCTTGAACCTGAAATTTGTCATTTTGGGGGCTATTCCATCTGGCCACTGAGCTCCTAGGATCCCTGCCCACCAGTTGTTCTATGGGGTTACATACGGAGTGGCCATGCCCAGCTTCAACAGAACTGGTGCAGTGGACCTGATCTCGGGTCCTCTTGCTTTCACAGAGAGCATTCTTACCCACTAAGCCCTTTCCTGCCCCCATATTCCTTTTTAAGATTGTTCTTGTATGTTTTCACACAGTCTAAGAATACAATCATCAATATCTTGGGTTTTCGGGGTTTTTGTTTGTTTGTTTGTTTGTTTTTTCTTTTCCTTCATGGCTTTCTGACACCTTGTTAAAGAAATGTTATTCTATTTTTAGTGATAATACTAAAATTAGGCATAACACTCTACTAAATGCTTTATGGTTTTGCAGTTTGATGCATCAGAGAACATCATCTTTTCGTCTATATTTACAACAAATAATGCTTCTTAGATCCACAAGCGCCAACCTTTTCTATGTCCCTATCTCGACCACAGAACACTGCAGAAAGTAAGGCTTCCACCATCAGATTAAGGGAACAAAGCCTTAGGAAGGAGATTGAGGCAGGACAGAAAGGCAGGAAAACTTAATGGAACACGGAAGGGTTAAAAAGGCTGGAATGGGTTTGGTCGGAGAGTTCAACAAGCTGATAAAAGCCAAAATTGCCTGCAGAGACAGTGTATCTTCCTAAAGACATCCCAAACAAAGCTGTTAAAAGCTGCAGACTGTGCTTACACAGGACCTCATGTTTAACTGTGCTGGCATTCCTCTCTCCTCCCTGAATAAACAATGCACCCAGTAGAAACCACCTCAAATTCTTATCCACCAAAGAAAATCTTTCAGAAAAATAAGTAAATCGGATTCTATATTTGTTTACTTGGTTTTTAAACTTTGCTTAATCTATAAGCCTTGTTGTGTAGCACATACTTTAAACCAGATAACTCAGAAGGCCACAGAATCATAGAGAAAACCAGTTTAAAGACACTTGAGAGCCAGGACCCATGACTTAGGGGTACACACTAGCCTCTTCTTACGCATTTCTCATGCTCTCTAAATTGTTATGTGTGAGTCTAAAGCATGTGCTATCTCTCATCTCTATGGCAGAAACTCAGTTAATTCTGCTTCACCCTGGCTCATCCTGTGGTCTAATCAAGGGTCTGCTTTTGTATAAGTGGGAGACCCTAACGGGCAGTGGAGCTCTCCCCAGGCCACTGGCAGCAGTGCTGGGCCGCGCCTCCACACTGAGGGTGACTGTCCCTGGGTCTTCCCTTCTTTCACTCTCAGCTGGCAGGTCACATGCTCTGGGAACATTTCCTTCCTTCTCCCATCCCTCCACCCTCCTGAGCTGTGTCTACCCTCACCCCCCACCCCCTCTCCCCCGTCAGAGCACTGCCTTCAAAATGACTGCTGTCTTCCTAACTGCTCTTTCAGTCTCCAGCTGCATCTACCACGACCACCACCCCAACCTTTCCCCCACAGCTGCAAGGAAGATGTGTCCCAGGAGTTTTTATAATGTTTCACAGCTTCCTGTAACCCGGGACATGAATGGCGGACAGAGAAATGCAAGTATCCATGGAGCATGTATCTTTGGTGAGACCACCTTAAAAGCCAGTTCTTTCTTTACCAGCTGTGTGCTTGATAAACCTTTAACATCATGAGCCTCACCTTTGCTATTTAGAAGATGTAGGAGTCACTGTGGGGTCACAGGGATTCGAACCTGTGCTTGGAAGCTCACAGCCTCAGCAGCTACAGTATTCTCCTGGCCACATCTGGCTCCTGCCCTGAGCAACAGCCAAGCCACTGTCACCAGCTTGTTCCTGCTCTCAGAGGCAAGTCTCTCTCAGTATGGGGCATTTTGTTAAGACCCTCATTCCCCTCCTCTTCCAACATCTAATTTTGGCATCTTCCTCTCCAGGGGCCCTCTCATAACCCCCACTCCATCCCACCACACACCTCTCCAGGGCACTTGCCACATTCTATGCAGACTTCTTGGGGGTCTGTCTCTTGCCCTCAAGGGCAAGACCATGTATCTGGCTTTGGATCTCAGCTCACATGACTGACGAAATGAAGAGACCACATGGATGCCTGCAGAAGGTAGCCTGAGGCTAACAGGAAAAAAAAACTCCATTTATGTGCCTGTGAAACAAGTTACCAAGATGATGAGGCAGGCATAGGACACGGATTCCCGAGCCTAAAGGGAGAAATGGAACAAAGAAAAGGGGCCACAGAATTGCCACAGAGAGGCTCCCAAGAGTGGCGGGCCAAGATACCCCTGCCTTCCGCCTGAGTCTGGGGCCCTGAGGCCATATGAGGTCCTGGCAAGCCCAGAGGTCACATGTTCTATAGAGTAAAAGCCTGACTGAAGAGAGCAGCATAGTCTACCTGGCCTGAGACAGTCCCCCAGAGCTACAAACTCTGTGTCATAAACCTAGGACAGGGCCACAGGCACCAGGACCCCGGAAGAGAACACAGCAAAGCATTCTCTGTGACAGAAGAGTCAAGGCAGCACAGAAGCAGGAAGCCTGGAGAGGTGTCCCCAGAGACACCGGAGCCCTTCAGTGGACATCTGGGTCTAGTAAGAGTGAAGAGGGGGCTCTGTTTTTATTAGTGACAACACCACCTCATGTAGTCTAAAAAACTGAGTAGGAGAAAATAAAAGAATGGCACTCAAAGTAAATAAAGAAGCTTGCTTCACTTGGTGCTCCAAATCACATCTTCAGCAACTCCTAGCAAACACTAGGGCTTTGCAGCAGAAACACTTTTTTCTCATGCATGGCTTGGAGCTCCGATGCAGCATAGCTCCCTTAGCATCTTCTCCTGTTGTGCCAGGCTGGCAGGCGGCACACAGTGGGCATTCCCAGCCACTCCTTAAAGGGTGAGTGAGCTCCAAGAGATTGCTATGGACTTTAGTACTGCATGCAAGCCAGCTCTACAGAGCACACTGGGAGGACTCCTTTGGCTTTCTGGAAGTTCCATTTAAGACGTAGTCCCACTTCCATCACATGGCCTTGCCGCCCCACCACCAACCTTGTTTGGCATAGCCTAACCCAGATGCTTCCACTTAGTACATACCCAAACACTCTAGCCCTGCTCACCAAACCACAGCCTTCTAAACAAAAACCATAATCCAACACCATGTAACGGCAGCAGCTCAGGTACACAGGGCAACATTCTCCTCTACAGGGCACAAAGAGCATCCCAGGGCACCGAGACTTTACCTCCAAGTGCCACAAAGCCAGACTTCTGGAGTTGCTATCCCTAGGTATTGGGAACAGAACTGACATCTCCTCCTCATTAAAATGTGAGCTACTTAGGACAGACACCACCCCAAAGACAGAGCAGCAGCCATTACCCTGTAGGGCTGAACCAACTCCACTGAGTACAGTCCAGCCAGGAAACCAGCGTCTGGAATGGCTCATACCCAGACAGCACATCTGACCCTAGAGGAAGGAGCACTGAGAAGGGGGTGACGTTTCCCTTCATTTGGTTATTTAATATCTCCAATTGGCATCTTCACCTTCCTCTGACCACTCCTCCCTCCAAGTCTGCTCCTGGAATTCTGCTCAGCACCAAGCTGGCCATGTCTCATCCAAAGATAATTAATTGATTCAGAGAAGGAGGGGGCAGTGAGGTTGGAGTGTAGATCTCTGGAAAAAGTAAGACGGGGAGCCAAGCATCAAGTGGATAGCAGAACATCACAGCCTCCCATCAATCTGCCCCTTAGTCATATCAAAGGACAAGCTGATCTGTCTCCACACTGAGGGAGGAGCCATGGTAGCCACTGAGAGAACTCTGTAAAAGGCAAAAGGTTTATTCAATCTGAGGAGAATGGAGGGTTCCTTGCTTGCTGCTGAGAGCCTCAGAAAATGAGAAGTAAAAACATCAATGTGGTGGCTGAGTGGAAAAGGACCAGGAACGACTCAGAACAGCACCCTGCTCATCCAGGTCCCAGACCATCCCCTGGCTGTTCCCAATGCATCACAATGAGGGCAAATGACTTCCTGAGCAATTTCAACCTGCCTGTAAAGACTGCCTTCTGGGAGCTCACAGCAGGCTTCCTGCCTCCCAGGAGTGAACAGACATTGTCTGCATTCTCTCATTAGTGAGGAGTACATTACAATTATCAGCTCTGTTTTGCCAAGTCTGCGACAGGAGACCAGACAAGGTAACAGCAGGTGAAGCAGAGGCCAGCCTGGGCCAGCCCAAGAACAGCCTCACCTCCACTCACCTCCTCAACTTGTCTTTCAGGCAAGCGCAGCCATTATCAGAGCTCTTGGAAACCACCTACTCTTCCCAGGAGTAGTGTAGGAGGATGCAAAGAGGAAGAGGAAGCACACAGTCCATGGTGGTGGTGGTAAAGCCTTAGCTGGAGTTAGCCTGCCCAGGTGAAAACTCCACCTTAGCCACGCAAGCTCCAGGGCAGCATCCTCATGCCATGCCCCCCCCCACCCCCACCCCCGCCCCGTGTCTTTTGCATGTTGTCTCCTCAACCTAAAGGCCACTTTCTCCAGTCTCTATAAAACATCCTTTCCATGTTCACACCATTCTATACTCTGCATGACACCATCCAAACCATCTCTGCTGAACCCTCAACAGGCACTCACTGCTGCATTTAATGTTTCATGTTGCCGAGGAAACGGCTGACGGAAGAAGACTGGCATCCTCTCTTGCGTGGCTATGCATATGACTGGTGAGCATGAGAGAAGGAACAGAGCATGGACAGATCTGTCCTGCCCTTCCTCTCTTCTTAGGGATATATTAATGAGGGAAGTGGCCTGTCTCTGGAAGAGACTACATTTATATACACCCACACTAGAGGTGGGCATGTTAATTCTGCTAAAGGATGCATAGGAATCCTATGGCCACGTTCTCTATAAATAACTCCATCAGCTATAAAGCAGATAGCTTAGTCTTGCCTCTAACTCCTGGTCTTATTTTTCAACTGTTGCCAATTTAAATAGCATCAACAATTCACATATCTCAAGTGAAGCCCACCCATCCAGTGAAGGACAAAGCAACAGTATTCATGGAATTATTGGTCCCCAGTGTGGCACCTGGTGACTGAGACACCATCTTCAAGGGTAGAAAGGAGCACTCTCAGTAGCTACCAATGGTGATGTACCCACCTTCCCCACGTGCTCTATCTGGGAGCTCTGCTCCTCAGAAACCTGAAGTTGATGCTGTAATTCATTTTCCCAAGTAGGGCAATACAAAATATGGTGGTCTGGGAGGAAAGGCATCTGGGTTGTGGCCGCTGCTGGACAATGCCTGCCAGAGTGGATTATCTCTCAGTGTCTGGAGTTTGAATAAGCCTTGTCAAGGTCTGTCAGTGTGAATCAGGTCCTCACCAACACGAACATTCCAGGGCACATTCGGGGTGTCGTACCCGACAGACTGCCCTCCTGGAAGTGCTCATCTCTATTTTCTCCCCAACTCCACACGCCTGCCGCTGTGGTACGCAAGCCCTTACACTCCACTGTGAGGTACATATCTCCTCGGGCCTAGAAGCCACTTTTCAAAAGAAGTATGCTTGCTTTTCTTCTCACTGCAGCAAACACACACAGGCACAAATACCCATTTACACGCTCAAGTCACCTTCGGGGAGGAACACATGGATATAATGCCATTATGTTGACCAAGGATCTGATTCAGAGAAAAGCTTCAAATTGAATACTTTCCCCAAAGGTCCATCTCAAAAACCATTCCGGAAAAATAACACCAGCAAGAGGTAGTGAAGCCAGGTGATAGGTAGGCAGATCTGGTAGGGCCATTCCTTCAAGTCTGTGGATGTCAGAATTTCATTTTAAATAATAAACTGTTAAAGAGTCCACCGTCTAAGGCTCTGGGCTTTTTGGGGGGTGGGAATGTGAGGTTAGTATGTAGGATTCTACCTTCTCTTCCAGAAGAAAGGAGAGCTGACGGCTCTCTTGGCTCTAGCAGTGCCATTCAGAGAGCCCTGAATAAGTTCTACATCTAACTCTCCCTCACCTCATCATGTCTCAGACAGACTGCCAAAGCTGCCTCCTCTGGGCTTCTGAATGCATCCTTTCCAGGGCAGTAGGACATGGCTCATGCTCCCCAACCTTCCACTGCCAGCCCCCATCTACTTGCCATGAAAAGAAAAGGCCTCGTTTTGTAGCCTAGCAAAGGTGGTCCACCATCCGGGTGCACTATCACCAAGCAGTGAGTCCCAAACACACCAGAATTCTCCTTACCTCTGAAAGACATAAACGTTTTCTTGTCAAAGAGCATGGAGCTCCGTTGGTGGAGTGCTTGCCTAGCACACACTCGACTTTGTAGTTCTTTCCCCAGCACCATTTAAACAAGGCATGGTGGTATAGGACTGCAATCCTAGCTTTCAGGTGGATGCAGGAAGATCAGAAGTTTAAGGGCATCCACTGCTAACGCAGTGAGTTTAATGCCAGTATAGGATTCAGGAAATGCTGCGCTGTTTGCTTGTTTGCTTGTTTGTTTGTTTGTTTGTTTTAATAGGAAAAAATGATCACCTACAGAAAGCCTTTCCTATCTCCCCATTTACTCCTCTAAGTGCTTTCTCCGTCCCTATTTCAAACTCTCCCCTAAGGCCTTATATAAATGCACCAGGGGCCTTCCTAACACACCTGGTCCCAGTCCCCAGGGATGCTGGATGCTGGATGCATCCAGCATCCAGAACCCATGTTCATCATCAGAGCTATTTACACTGCTCTCAAGAATGGCAGTAACTGAACCGGGCATGGTGGCGCACACCTTTAATCCCAGCACTCGGGAGGCAGAGGCAGGTGGATCACTGTGAGTTCGAGGCCAGCCTGGTCTACAAAGCGAGTCCAGGATGGCCAAGGCTAACACAGAGAGACCTTGTCTTGAAAAAACAAAACAAAACAAAACAAAAAAAGAATGGCAGTAGTTTATGTTTTGATGTATCTGTCCCCACTTCTGAACTGAGTGACTTAAGAGTGGGGATTATATCCCATTCATCTTTCTTTCTAGGAGCCTAGGGAAGAGCATGGCACAAGTGGCCACTCAGTAAATGTCTATGCATCTTGGAGATACAGAGCAATATTTTGTTCAGCATTCTGAAATAAGGGCTGGGAATCAGACCATGGTGGCCTCTTCCTCTCAGCTTTCTCCCTTCTCCCTGACTTCCAGAGGCGATGGCTGCACCATCATTGAGGAGAGCCCAGCAGTGCTTGGGTCTGGCCTGGACGAACAACAGGCAAATGATAGATGCAGCTGTGTTCCCGAAGGACCAACCAGAGCAGAGGATATGGCTTACCCTGGCAGATAATAATGCCAGGCCTTTCTCCTCGTCTCATTAGCTTAGAATGCTAAACAGTGAGAAAAAAACCAGGTCTGAAAAAAACGGCATGCTCTCTTTATTATGTAGGGTATTCGGGGCCTGAGTATAACCAGAAGCTACAACAGCTACCTCCTACAAGCCTCTCTAGCTGTCGATGGGGGCTGGAAACCCCAGAGTTTGGCATTCACAAAGTGCATACTAATTGAATCATTCAAAATTTATTTATTTGAACCTTTATCTTAGCATTTGTTCAACAACTTAATTCTGACTTAAAGCAATGGCTTTCCTTTTGCATGCAAGAAAGAAAAAGAGTGCTGTGTGGTGAATGCTGTGTGGTAAGTACTGTGTGGTGAGTGCTGTGGTGATGCTGTGTGGTGAGTGCTGTGGTGATGCTGTGTGGTGAGTGCTTGTGTGGTGATGCTGTGCGGTGAGTGCTTGTGTGGTGATGCTGTGTGGTGATGCTGTGCGGTGATGCTTGTGTGGTGATGCTGTGTGGTGATGCTTGTGTGGTGACGCTGTGCGGTGATGCTGTGCGGTGATGCTGTATGGCTGGTGTTTACAGCTCTAGAAACTGGAAAGACTGAGACATAAAGATGAATTAAGGAGACACAGAGGAACTGTGTCTGGGATGTAAGAGGAGGAAGGAATGGGATATCTAGAATGCTGTCTTTCAGGTATTACATGGCCTTTGCATTCTTAGGCCCATAGCAGTGGTGACCACCTGCACAAGCTTGGCCCAAGCACCATCTTATCATAAAGGGGGAAGAGAGATTTATGATATGCCACCCGCCACCTCTCCTTGAGGATATGCCAGTTAATGGGTACTAGGGTGGAGGGGCTCACATGGCATCAACCCTCCTTAGGTGGCTAATGGTTGCTGGGAGAAGGCAGAGACATTTTCTTCAGTGGTGCAGCCAACTGTAAGGTGTCCAGCTCCTGTAACCACGCTTCTGTAAGCCACCTCAATGAAACTCATGAGGTCACGAAAGAGGAAAAGTTATCATAGAAGGGTATAAAAAAATACTCTTTCTGGAAATGTTCCTTGAAACATACCTTTACAAATTAAACTTTCTCCCAACGTGTAACCTAGTTAATAATGTACTTTGAGATTATTTTGTAACTATATTCTCATTTTGCTGACATACTGGGGACACTGCTTGTCCAGGACTCACTTTTAAGAAAAGCAATGTAGGGCTGGAGAGATGGCTCAGTGGTTAAGAGCCCTGTCTGCTCTTCCAAAGGTCCTGAGTTCAATTCCAGGCAACCACATGGTGGCTCACAACCACCTATACTGAGATCTGGTGCCCTTTACTGGCGTGCAAGCTAACATGCATGCAGAACACTGTATAAATAAATAAATAAATCTTTAAAAAAAAAAAAGAAAAGCAATGTAAGCCAGGAGGTGGTGGCGCACGCCTTTAATCCCAGCACTCGGGAGGCAGAGGCAGGCGGATCGCTGTAAGTTTGAGGCCAGCCTGGTCTACAAAGTTAGTCCAGGACAGCCAAGGCTACACAGAGAAACCCTGTCTGTAAAAACCCAAAAACAACAACAACAACAACAACAACAACAACAATGTAATCAGTCTTCCTAGGTTTTCGATTCCCAATGTAATCAACTCCTACAAGCTAAACTAAATGCATGGCTCTGTTCTAATGCTATGTTCCCTATGTCTCCTTCATGACCCACTCATGCCCTTGACTCAGAATGGTGTGTATATGGTAACAAAACCTAAGAACACTCACTACAAGCAGCTAGGAATTGAAAGCAAGTCCCCCACAACTGTGGGCATAGACTGATAACATCTGATTGGGACTGTGTCCCTTATGACTCAATAGAGTCAGAAAAACAGTATATTGCTTCATAAGAATCCTGCAAAATGCTGATTAAGACAAAAGTTCATCATTCCTTCCAGAGACCACAGTTGCTGTGCAGTTCACTACAGTAGACAGACTTTGTTTGGGGAATCAGAACTCATCAGAACAAATCAGGCTCAGGTTCAATTTTGGGTAAAAGACACCAAGGTTAGTTCCTTTTCCTTTATGCCGCTCTGCCTGAGAGGGAGAGTAGATGACAAGTGAGAAGGGGGTCAGTGGGAGTGGAAGAGGGGACAATACAAGATAAATAGGGGATGAAAACAATCAAAATACATTATATATATTATATATACATATATAAAAATGTCATAATGAAATCCAATTATGTATAACTAGTTTATTCTAATAAAAAACAAGCATCAGAAGAAGACCAAAGTCTATCCTTCCAGATTCAGCCTGCGATACGACTCAGGCTCTTGCTTCTGTCAGAGGAAAAGATGGCTTCCTCACCACCAGCCTGGGCTTCCTGGGAGCCATGAAGACACTGCAAGACTCACCACTGTCGACAGTCCCAGTGGGAAGGGAAAGCCTAGGCCCTGAATATTCCCAGATGAGTCTCTGGACAAGGTCAGTCAAGCTTCTGCTACTGGTTGGTCTAAGCCTATCTCCTTTGTCAGAATCAGGTAAGCGCCTCTCTGTCCTTCATGGTGACACTGAGACTTGCTTGCTGAGGATTCTAAACGCACCCTGTTAGGACCTCAACTGCGGTTCCAAATTTTGCAAGTTGAAATCCTGACTCTCATGTCATTGTGTTTGGAATGTGACTGTATTTGGAAGTAAGACCATAAAAGAGATAATTACGTTATAGTGAGACCTAATCAGATATAACGGAAGTTCTTAGAAGAGGCTAAAACACTATGTATAAGAGAAAGACCATGTGAAGGCGCTGCTAGAAGACAGCTACCTATAACCCAAGGAGATTGGTGAACAAGAACCAACCCTGATCTTGAGCTTTTAGCAACCGTAACTGTGAGAATCACTTGAAGCCCCTGATTTCTGATTTTCTTAGTTTGGCAACCCAGGCAAACTCAGGACCACTCTCCCCTTCGATTTTGCATACATACTCAGGAAAGCTCATGTGAAGAAGCCCACCCTGGAGCTGGTGGTGTTTCCCTCTCTCTCAGTCCAAGGGCGACTTCTGCTTTACAGTCATACATTAAATACCCAAGTGCAAGTGTTTCTTAACATTCATCTCTATTCTTTGTGAGTCAGCTCTTGGGTGAATTGCACCGAGGGACTAAGACCATGTAATGAGAACAAGGAAGACACCATTAGACCTGCAGAAACAGCAGCTATCAAGCTGCATTCATGAAACCAACAGCCCTGGGCCCAGCCATCTTTGCTTCAGCCCAGTGCAACAGCTCCTGCATATGATTTGGGCAAGGAGAGTTGCAGTAGGGCCTGTCCCCTAACCTTTAGCTGGCCAGTCACAAGACACTTGTCACTCAGATCACTTTCCTGCCTGTGAGTTCTTAGGCCAGAGGGTAATTTGGGGACTTTCCCAACAGTAGGGCGCCAGGAATCCCCTCCTTGCTCATGTGCCACTGCAGACCAAAGAAAAACCTGTGCTAGTCAGGTTTCTACTGCTGTGACAAACACCATACCCAAAGGCAACTCGCAGAGAAAAGGGTTGATCTCATCTTTCGGAAAAAGCAAGGCAGGAACCTGGAGGCAGGACTGAAAGCAGAGACCATGGTGGAATGCTGCTTACTGGCTTTCTCCCTGTGGCTTGCTCAGCTACCTTTCTTACATTACCCAGGCCCTCCTGCCTAGGGATGGCCCTGCCCACGGTGAGCCAGGCCCTCTTACATTAGTTAACAATTAAGAAAATGACCCACAGATGTGCCCACAGGCCGATCTTTGAGAGGCAATTCCTCCATCAAGGCCCCTCATCCCAGATAGCTCTAGTTGATGTCGAATTGACAAAACCAACCAGCCCGAGCCTGCAGGAGCTGGACTCTGAATGGGGGTCCCTTCTCTGTGGGCCCACACAGTCTCATTTTTCACAGGGAGATAAAAGGGTTTTATAACTTCCAATTTGTTGTTGTTGCCTCTTCTCTCATACTCCCGGGCCTTTAGTCCCCCACAGAAGACACACCATCAGTTCCTCAGAGTCAAAGGAAGAAGTGAAAGGTACGGGGGCCCCTGTAGTTTGATTCAAAGGGGTCACATCAGGACATACAAATCCCAGGTTCCCCTATACCACCCCAACCCACCTGGAGCCTCTGGAAATTCCTTTGTTATCAAGTAAAGATGAGCTTTCCCTCCTCCAGGATAAGAGGACCGGGTACAGCAGCAGGAGGCCAACTCTGCCTCTGCCTCAGTCACCATGGCAGTGTCACCATAAGTTGGACAGGTAGCTTATCAAGAACACAGACCTATTTCTAGTAGTCTGAAGTCAGGGAGTCCAAGCCAGGGGATATACGGTGTCCAGTGAAGGACTATTGCAGGTTCTAGCTGTGCATGCACAAGGTGTGAGGGACTAGATTCCTTTCCCAGGTCTCCTTTAAATGGGACTAATCCTATTGATGAGGGCTCAACTCCCACATGTAATCATCTCTCAGAGCCCCACTTTATACCATTACATCGGGAGTTAGGGTTTCAGGAAATTAATATGGACGAGGGGAACATATTCAGGTCATAACAAAATTGGACAAGTAACCAAATGCTGGCTCTGCTACGTTTTGTTTGGCCTTTATCTCAGGAAATATCCATCAAGCTCTTGGGTTATTGTATACTGGGGACGCTATCACACCTGCTTCACACAAGGCTGGGCACTGTGATAAGAAGGAGGACAGAGGGCTGGAGAGATGGCTCACTGGCTGCTCTTCCAAAGGTCCTGAGTTCAATTCCCAGCAAACACATGGTGGCTCACAACCAACTATAATGAGATCTGGTGCCGTCTTCTGGCCTGCAGGCATAGATGTACATGTAGGAGAAACATTGTATACAAAATAAATAAATAAATCTTTAAGAAACAAGAAAGAAAGAAAGAAAGAAAGAAAGAAAGAAAGAAAGAAAGAAAG